>JBBDGP010003006.1:195000-411727 GCA_037952835.1 Lithobates septentrionalis
AGACGACCGCGGCGTCACTGCTGTGATTTCCTGGAAAAGTCGTGCTCGCGGAAAACCTTCAGTGATTTTCTATACATTGGAGATTATCGCTTTTTATATTATCTAGGTCACATTCGGAGAAGCCTCTTGCTAAAGACTAATCCATAGTGGTAAACCTTATTCAACATGATGTAATCCCATCAAAGGTGCTTAAGACAGAGGAATGAGCCGCTTTCCATCATACAAGCAGACACATTACACGTCTCACATTGTGCTTTCTGATGGAGGAGATAGCTGAGCTCACATTGATAACTGTACTGCAGAACAGAGACAGTGCCTTGCAAAAGTATTCCCCCCCCCTTGGCTTTTTACCTATTTTGTTACATTGCAGCCTTTCGTTTTTTTAATCTGAATTACCGGTATATGTGATGGATCAGAAGACAATAGTCCAAGTTGGTGAAGTAAAATTAGAAAAATATATACATAAAACTATTTTTCAGAAATTAAAAACTGATAATTGTCATGTGCGTATGTCTTCACCCCCCTTGTTATGAAGCCCATAAAAAGCTCTGGTGCAACCAATTACCTTCAGAAGTCACATAATTAGTGAAATGATGTCCACCTGTGTGCAATCTAAGTGTCACATGATCTGTCATTACATAGACACACCTTTTTGAAAGGCCCCAGAGGCTGCAACACCTCAGCAAGAGGCACCACTAACCAAACACTGCCATGAAGACCAAGGTACTCTCCAAACAAGTAAGGGACAATGTTGTTGAGAAGTACAAGTCAGGGTTAGGTTATAAAAAAATATCCAAATCTTTGATGATCCCTAGGAGCACCATCAAATCTATCATAACCAAATGGAAAGAACATGGCACAATAGCAAACCTGCCAAGAGACGGCCGCACACCAAAACTCACGGACCAGGCAAGGAGGGCATTAATCAGAGAGGCAGCACAGAGACCTAAGGTAACCCTGGAGGAGCTGCAGAGTTCCACAGCAGAGACTGGAGTATCTGTACATAGGACGACAATAAGCCGTACGCTCCATAGAGTTGGGCTTTATGGCAGAGTGGTCAGAAGAAAGACATTACTTTCAGCAAAAAACAAAATGACACGTTTTGAGTTTGCGAAAAGGCATGTGGGCGACTCCCAAAATGTATGGAGGAAGGTGCTCTGATCTGATGAGACTAAAATTGAACTTTTTGGCCATGAAAGAAAACACTATGTCTGGCGCAAATCCAACACAACACATCACATCACCCAAAGAACACCATCCCCACTGTGAAACATGGTGGTGGCAGCATCATGCTGTGGGGATGTTTTTCAGCAGTCGGGACTGGGAAACTGGGCAGAGTTGAGGGAAAGATGGATGGTGCTAAATACAGGGATATTCTTGAGCAAAACCTGTAGCACTCTGTGTGTGATTTGAGGCTAGGACGGAGGTTCACCTTCCAGCAGGACAATGACCCCAAACACACTGCTAAAGCAACACTTGAGTGGTTTAAGGGGAAACATGTAAATGTGTTGGAATGGCCTAGTCAAAGCCCAGACCTCAATCCAATAGAAAATCTGTGGTCAGACTTAAAGATTGCTGTTCACAAGCGCCAACCATCCAACTTGAAGGAGCTGGAGAAGTTTTGCCAGGAGGAATGGGCAAAAAGTGGTAAGATGTGGGCAAGCTCATAGAGACTTATCCAAAGCGACTTGGAGCTGTGATAGCTGCAAAAGGTGGCTCTACAAAGTATTGACTTTAGGGGGGTGAATAGTTATACACATTGACCTTTTCTGTTATTTTGTCCAATTTGTTGTTTGCTTCACAATAAAAAAAAAAACATCTTCAAAGTTGTGGGCATGTTCTGTAAATTAAATGATGCAAATCCTTAAACACTCCATGTTAATTCCACGTTGTGAGGCAACAAAACATGAAAAATGCCAAGGGGGGTGAATACTTTTTGCAAGGCACTGTACATACAAGGAATCTGCCCTAAAATAAGAGATTTGTGGCTTGACACTACCCACCTCCCTGAGTATACACGGGCCATGGCGTATGAGATGCATATCAGGAGATTCCCATTTAACCCCAACTATCACTTTTCTCCTTTTTATCTGTTGTTCCCTATATCTGAAATCCTTTTTTTTTTTATCCTCGGTGCCCAACCTGTGGCCCTTTGGCACTTTTTCTATGGTCCTCTGCCCCCCCCCCCCCTCAGACACTAACTTGTGTTTCCCTATTAGCTTGTTATAGCAGTGATTTTTTATGTAATATATTTCCAGTCAACGACTATCTCCTCTTTTTTCCCCAATTGTATAAACCTCTATTAATACCGACTATGAGAGCATAAGGTGTGATTTGTGTTGTGTTTTGTTTTATTTTTTCTATTTTATTACTAACCATATTATATTCTGCATTCTCTTTAAACCAATAAAAAATTTGAAAAAGAAAAAAAAAAAGCACTATTTAACTACCAAAAGTGTTATACTATATTAGCCCCTTTACGACTCCCTAACACATATGTGCAGAGGCAAAAGGGTAGACTTTAATAACTAAATGCCGCACATATGTGTCGCTGGGTGGCCAAGGTTTCTGTGCTGAGAGCGCACTCACTGCATGCCCCCTGCATAGAGATATTCACTGTACCCATACCTCCCAACTTTTTGAGATGGGAATGAGGGACGCCTATCAGCAAAAGTATGCAGGCATAGGACACATCCCCTGTCACACCCCCTTTAAAGGAGAATTGTACAAAAAAACAAGATTGGTTAAACCCACAAGTGCTTTTTTTTACCACTACTATTCCTTTATATTGGCTTTTGGAATTTACAAATGCAGCAATTTAGAAATCCGATGAAAGGTTTAGAGCTGGAAAACACTTTAAGATAGATAAAAAGTGCCCCCAGATCTATATAGATCAGACCAAAATGAGGGACAAATGAGGAGGAAAGAGGGATAGAGGGACATTGCTCCTAATCAGGGACAGTCCCTCGAAATCAGGGACAGTTGGGAGCTATGCTGTACCTACAGGTAAACCTTACTATAGTTCAAGAAGTGGGTTTACAACCACTTTAAATCGTCCATCCATTTGTTATTCTGAAAAGTCTATATAAATAAAAAGCAGTAACGCCAATCATTTTTTGAGCATTAATTCTTTATGGTCTGCCAACCCGTGGCATGGCAGTGGTGTGTCCTTTGCATACATAATCTGTACTAAACCATGTCCCATTTTCTCCGTTCAGAAGGTTGGGAAGGAGGATTGCATTTCTTTTTTTTTTGCTGAGAAATTTTAAAATAAAATGTTTCCTTTTTTATTATATATTCTTTTATTTTAGACCCAGTGATGTTATCGCTGCATCTCTGTGCTTCTCTATGTCTATGCAATGAAGGCAGATCAGGGCTGGTGGGAGGGGCCAGCAGGGTGCTGCACATAGCTTCCTGATTACATCCACGCCCCCCCCCCCACCCCCGGCCTCAGTACTCCTCTCCAGTGCCCTTGTTTTGTCACATATGGTGACCCATCACATTTGGCTACCCACTGGACTGCGCATGCGTGACGCCGCCGTATGCGTTCCAACACTGTGGCGATCTGCGCTTGCGCAGAATTTTGTGGCCACACCCCTGAGTCCAGGTTCAAGCCCCACCATCCAAGTTGACACAGAGTTAGATTATAATTATGCGAAGCGAGGCTGTGCCCTGGGGCAAAGTGGTCTTACAACAGTGTTGGAACGCATATGGCGGTGTCGTGCATGCACACTCCAGCGGGTAGCAAAATGTGATGGGTAGCCGAATGTGACGTGACACCCTCCGTCCTGATACAAGCAGTGGGGCTGGCTCTTGGGAGGAGTTATGCAAATATCAAAATGCATTATGGGTAGGTCTCAGTCTGGAGTGGGCGTCCCGACTCCTAGGCCAGCTGCATTTGCATTACTAACAAGATTAGCGGTGCTTAAAAGTCACTTATCACAGCAAAATAAATTAAAATAAAAAGACATCATGTCGAATAAAAATTCACAACCTTAAAAGCCTTATTAGAATTCATCATTGGGATATGATGTCCTTTTATCCTCTTATATGTCTGCAACACACTAATGGCATCAGTCACTCTGGATACATGACCTCTTCTGCACTGATTGATGCAATTAGTGTGTTGAAGACATACAAGAAGATAAAAGGACACTATATCACAATGGTGGATTTTAATGAGGCTTTTAAGATTGTTAATTTTTGTTTCATATATATATATTTATTTATTTATTCATTATTTTATATATATATATATATATATATATATATATATATATTTTTTTTTTTTTAATTTCATTTTGATGTGTGACTTATACGTGGCTGTATATACCATATTAACTTGCTGCTTATTTATTTACTCATTGATCGGCTGAAACACAGATTTACTTTCTTTAGGCCCCTTTCACACTGAGGTAGTTGCAGGCGCTATTGCGGCGCTATTGCGCTAAAAATAGCGCCTGCAGACCGACCTGAAAGTGCCGCTGCTTTGTCTCCAATGTGAAACCCCCGAGGGCTTTCACACTGGAGCTGTGCGCTGGCAGGGCAGTAAAAAAAAAAAGTCCTGCTAGCTGCATCTTCGGAGCGGTGAAGGAGCGGAGTGTATACCGTTCCTCCACTGCTCTTGCCCATTGAAATCAATGGGACACCACGGCAATACCGCCGGCAAAGCGCCTCTGCAGAGGCGCTTTGCAGTGGTTTTTAACCCTTTCTCGGCCGCTAGCAGGGGGGTAAAACCGCCCCCGCTTGCGGCCGAATACCGACGGTAAAGCGCCGCTAACAATTGCGGCGTTTTACCGCCGACGCCGGCCCAGTGTGAAAGTGGCCTAATTGTTTGTATGCATTTGCATGCAGACCACCCTAGGTAACGCCCACATGCGATTCTGAGCCGACATTCTGAAATCCAATGAATTAATGAAAGGGGGGGAGGGGGGTAGAGACAGACTAGGGAGGAAAGAGCTAGATGGCGATGGGCATCCTCCAGCCAGGAAATGAGGCGGGCTCTTTCTGACTTGCTGCAGCTTATAATGCACATTGTGAGAAGCTCACAGTGTGCAGTGAAATCAGATAAGGCACTTCAGTCCAGGACAGGAGCCTGTACAACTGTTCAAGACTGAAGGGAAGCCCGCAGGTCAGATTTATTGTTTGCAACACTTTATCAATGTATGGCTGGAGTGCCCCTTTAACCGCTTCCGGACCGGCCGCCGCAGCTATACTGCGGCAGGTTGGCTCCCCTGTGTGAAACCACGTAGCTGTACGGGGGTCCGGATAGCAGGCGCAGCGGGGGGTGCCAACGCTCATGGCCGACGGTCGCGTTGACCGCCGGCCACGAACACACACGTCCCTGTTCTGTTCTGACAGGAATGACAGATCGTGTGTTCCTATTAGCTAGGAACCACGATCTGTCACTTCCTGTAGTTAGTCCCCTCCCCCTTCAGTTAGAATCACCTCCCAGGGAACACATTAACCCCTTCACCGCCCCCTAGTGTTAACCCCTTCACTGCCAGTAACATTTTTTACAGTAATCAATGCATTTTTAATCGCACTGATCGCTGTATTAATGCCAATGGTTCCAAAAATGCATCAAAATTGTCCGATGTGTCCGCCATAATGTCGCAGTCACGATAAAAATCGCAGATCGCCGACATTACTAGTAAAAAAAAAAAAAAAACATAAAAATGCTATAAATCTATCCCCTTTTTTGTAGACGCTATAACTTTTGCGCAAACCAATCAATATACGCTTATTGCGATTTTTTTAACCAAAAATATGTAGAAGAATACATATCAGCCTAAAGTGAGGAAAAATTTGCTTTTTTTTAAAAAAAAATATGGGGATATTTATTATAGCAAAAAGTACAAAATATTGTGTTTTTTTCAAAATCGTCGCTCTTTTTTGTTTATAGCGCAAAAAATAAAAACCGCAGAGGCTATCAAATGCCACCAAAAGAAAGCTCTATTTGTGGGAAAAAAAGGACGTCAATTTTGTTTTGGGAAAGCGCTACACACGACCGCGCAATTGTCAGTTAAAGCGACGCAGTGCCGTATCGTAAAAAAACGCTCTGGTCAGGAAAGGGGTAAATCCTTCTGGGGCTGAAGTGGTTTAAAGTGTTACTAAACCCCGGACCCTGCATTCACTATATCTGGTCTCCCACAGTACACAGAACATGCAAATGCAATTATTTTAGTAAATATAAAATGCTAAATACCTTTTCTCCTCAGCAGTATCTAGCAGTCTTATGACTTCTATCAGTGTCTGGTTAAAGCTTGTAGGAGGAGTTTTCATTCTTTTACAATTATCCTATGAGGCTGCAGGACCCCTGACCCTCTGTCTGGACAGTGCTGTTTGGCCATGTGCTGATCACATGCACCCTCCCAAGGAAATAAAAAAAACTCTCTAGCAATACAAACCAAACTGAGCATGTGCAGAGTGCCTCCAAAGGCTCTGTATAATCAGGGGATGGATTGGGGACAGTGGAAGAAGGGGAGGATCAGAGAAGACAGGATCAAACAGCCTTTATACACAATGCAGAGGATTAACCCCTTAAGTTCCTCAGTGAGCATAACAAGCATGCTTTGCTGTATCTACAGCAGGGGTTTCAAACTGGCGGCCCTCCAGCTGTTGCAAAAAACTACAAGTCCCATCATGCCTCTGCCTGTGGGAGTCATGCTTGTAACTGTCAGCCTTGCAATGCATCATGGGACTTGTAGTTTCGCAACAGCTGGAGGGCCGCCAGTTTGAGACCCCTGATCCACAGACTGATTTTACTATTGTGGGTTTAGTAACACTTTAAGCAACACCACGTTGGAGCATGCACACAAATTTAGGATTGACCTCCTCCGTGTTGCATTCCTCGCCAGAAAAGGAGATAAAAAAAGTTATGTTATTCAACTACGCATGACCTTTGAATTAAACTTCATACATCAGATATAATTGTCTCGCAGCTGGGAGCGGAGCCCTGCCAGGTGCATCATGATGGCTGTTAGGAGGACGACATGCACCCGTTTCCAGAGACACCCACTGACCACTAGGGGCGCCAATTCCTGAAGAATCCTGTGCCGGAATAACTACATTTTAATTAGCCGACATGCGAGAAGCCTCCTTGCCAGCTCAATTTGCATCTTTTTGATTTGACTTAGCAGGTGTCTTAATTCAGGAGTAAATATTTGAAGTGTGGCTTTTCCTGCGACACACATGTCCCTGCGACTCATTAGAACGTATGCAGATTGCAGATGGGGTGGAGGCACGCTGATCATAAACACACATGAACATGCAAACGAGACGGAGGGCAGGAGCAACCAATGCTGACCCGCCGTCATTCATAAAATAAGCAATCTGCTCCATGAAACAGAACAGCTGCCCGGGACTGTCTCTGCCATCTCTGCAAGCCGTGTAAAAATGCATCATGTTCAAATAAGCGAACATATAAATTCCACGGCAGAGGATCATTTTCTTGCAATCAATTTCTATTGTGCAGTTCAGGTCTTAAAGTGATTGTAAAGTCTCGTTTTTTTCCCTATAAAAAATAATAAACATGTTATACTTATTTGCTCTATGCAGTGGATTTGCACAGAGCAGCCCCGATCCTCCTCTTCTCGGGTCCCCCTTCTGTGATCCTGGCCCCTCCCTCCTTGTTCAGTGCCCCCCACAGCATGCAGCTTGCTATGGGGGCACCCGAGCCGAGTCACAGCTCCCTGTGTCCATTCAGACACAAAGCCCCATCCTGGCCCCGCTGCCTCTCTCCCCTGATTGGCTAGCTGACTTTGACTGACAGCAGCGGGAGCGCCAATGGCATTGCTGCTGTGTCGCAGCCAATCAGGAAGGAGAATCTGGGATGGCTGAGACACCCAAGGACATCGCTGGACAGAGAGGGGCCTCAGGTAAGTATTAGGGGGGCTGCTGCACATAGAAGACTTTTTATCTTGATGCATAGAATGCATCAAGATAAAAAAAAACTTCTGCCTTTACAACCACTTTAAAGTAGAACTAAAAGCAAAATTTTCTTTTCATTTTGGATAAAGTAAGGGAGGGTTATAACCCGTCAGGTTTTTTTTTTTTTTGTGGCTTTCCATGTCATGATTGAAGACAAAAAAAAATTGTGGAATCTAACCTGTATTCAAAATATTTTCCTTGGGAGCACCATCCCAGTAATAAACTACTTACAGGTAAATACCTACCCCTATGATGCTAGGTGAGCTGAAGAAGATCTAAAAAAGCTGGTATGTGGTCCGATCGGCAAGTCCACAGTGGCTCAGAACAATTAGTAAATTGGGGCCAAATAGCATCCCAGACCGCTACCAAAGATCATCACCAACGTCCAATGAGCAGGGAGCAAAGAGAAATAAGGATCAGTGTAAATGACACCATAACAGTCCCACTCTTTTCACAGTCCAAGAAAAAGCAGATGTGAGGTGCTGGACTAGAATCTATTTTTCTGGTGTTGATTATTGGGTTTGATGGAGCAACTTCAGCAGCTCCAACAAAAAGCAGAGACCCCCCAAGAAGCAATGGTCTCCCCAACTGATAAATCCAAGTTAAATCGACAAAACCGCCAGTCATCTGAGGAGTCTGTATCATTTATTGTTGATAAAAATTAGACACCAGGAAGATAAAATGGTCGCCAGTGCATTTCAGGGGTCTAACAATCTCCCTTCATCGCAGCTTAGATGGGAAAATGACAAAACTTCCTATAAGACTCTATCCAAAAACTGGATGCGCACAAAGGACTTAACCAGTGCGTGGCCTTATCTTCTGTGTTTTCTGTGCTGTACCAAGTGGGACAAGTTCTTTGAAGACGTCTCCAAGCGCTTTGAGGGACCAGAGGATTACACACACGGTGCTTGAAATGGTCCTGCTTTTTCTAATTTGTAACACAAAATAATATGGATCCATAAGATGACCGTTTGGCGCTCTTCTGGTCATTTCTACCTTTTTACAGGATAGTCCAAATGAAAAATGATGAACAGGGCTGTCAAGGTCAGAGGTCAGGATCCGAGACCGGTAGCTATAGGTGTAGAGTGGGGGTCAGCACAACCTGTAGATCGCGATCTACCAGTAGATCACGGACAGGTGAATGGTAGATTGTGGTCTAGGCTTGCTGGCCCACCATCCCAAAGCATCAAACAGAGTGCAATGCAGAAGGACTACTTCTAAAGATGGAGCTGTAGTAGGGAGCAAGAGCCACATAAGCCGATGCCTCCTCTGTAGTGCTAGCTCCTGTCCCATGCAGAGTTGAAGGGGTCGTGATTGGCAGGCGGTAGCTTGCACCAAAAGCAACGGGGGGCTTAATTCTTGCTGCACGATGTGTACACCGCTGGCTCCTACCTCAGCAGCTTAAAGCGGGGGTCCACCTATCTATGGTTTTTTTTTTTTTTTAGTTCATTCACAAACTTTTCTTCTCAGCATTACATACTCACATATTGTGTGTAATATGTCCGCCTGTGTCAGATTTCGTCGGAAAGAATAACTTATATTATTCACTGCAGGCGGTTTCCATCTTCATTGTGGGCATTTGAAGCCCATAAGCATTTATTTCCTGGATGTGGTGAATGCTGTGCTCCCAGCATTCACCGCTCGTTCCCGCACATGCTCAGTGGCATCCTGGGAAGCCTCAGACTAGTCCCAGGAGTCTGGGAGAGGCTAGAAACACGCCTACTCCCACGGGAGGAGAACCAGGAAGTGCAAAGAAGAATAGAAAAATAAAAGGTAATTACGGCGATTTAAATTTTTTTAAACGGCATGTCAGCATCTAGGCAAGGAAGAGAATACATACAGATATTGTTCAAAATTTGGGTGGAACTCCGCTTTAAGTGGGTAAGGATTTGGGCAGTAAAACCAACTCAACCGCAGGGTTTTATATGTGAACGAGCCCTAAAGGTGCCACTGCCGAATGCTAACTAAGGGCTCATTTACAAGCGCAGCAAGCACTGCTGCTCCTCTAAAAAGCATGTTTGACAGGTAGCGAGGAGCAGATATGTTGCCTCCTCACCACTTGATTTAAACCCATGATTGCCGTGCAATGCATGCGATTGCGACCCAATAGTACGGCAATTACAGGTTTAAAACTGGTGTGAGGAGGCGACACTGTGCCTGGTGATCGTTGACTTCTCCCATGTTGTTCAGGTAGTTCTCCACCTCTTTAAGGTTGCCTACCCCTGGTGTAGAGAGACTCCCAGCAACTAGCAGAATGGGTATACAAGCAATCAAAAGGGAGAATCAACAACGTGATATGATCAATTATATGGTTAACTTTATTGAAACAATGCACAAAAATATAGAGAAGAATCCCACATATGCTGCACAAGGCCTCCACGATACCTACCGAAAATGATAAAATATACAAACTGTAGAAAAGAGAGAGAATAAACGTTGTATCATTAAAAATAAATGCTGACAGTAAAGCCCCCCCATCCCTCCCGAGTTGAACGCTTCCGTTAGGTAGTGAAGACCGGGAGCGTGGCATAGGGAAGTGATAGTCTCTGAGTATGGCAAACACCTATAATTGTTGATTCTCCTTTTTAAATGCATTCCTGGGACCGCTGTGGTCTCACCCTCCCCTTTTTTTACATATGTAATTGTGCTGTGTGGGAGATAGCCTGTCATATTGATGAACCGTCTGATTCTTTATTTTTTGGTACTATACACAAGTGGATTGAAGTGGGTTTTTATATTTAACTAGGTATACAAGCAGGCCACTCTGGTGGATGCTGCAAGCTCACCCGAGGTGAAGGGTGAGCACTAACCAGTATTCACCAGAGCTCCTGATGATGGAGTTGGGTTTTGCTGCCTGTTAGTACCAGGTCGCGGCCCTTAGGATAACCCCACCAGGGGTCCAGTAGCAGATATAGCAGGTAGGGATCAAGCAGAAACATAGTCAGTAAACAAGCCAAAGGTCGTTAACAAGTGATTGCAGGTTGGGATCAAGCAGAAGCTTAGTTGAGGAACAAGCCAAAGGTCGATAATGAGTGGTAGCAAAGATATGGAGGGCAGCAGGAGTGACAAGAGCAAGATATTGGCTGGAAAGAGCACATTAATGTGTCAAACAGGACGTCCAAAGGCATTTCTTTAGTAAAAAGTTAATGGGAGGAACAGAAAGTTCAAGCTTCAAAACAAACAAGACACATCTCAGGTGGCTCAGCAAGCAGAAGTACTGGGCTCAGATCCAGGTCCTGACAAGGGCTTTATGGTTAGGCTTCTAGTTTTGTTGCATATTATATGGCAACCTCCTAATCAGTGTATTTTTTTTCTAGAGAAGAATGCTCTTCTCAGGGATGAGCGGAAATATTTCAGAAAAAAAAAACTGATTTCAATGTTGGCGAAATTCCAGAAAGATCTGCCTCGAATTGGCATTTAATTTACAATTGAGAATTTTCCTTGAGTAGAAAAAAAAAAACTGGAGATAATTGGAGGCAAATAGGAAACAACTGAACACATCCCTGTAATCAATATAGAATTTTAAACCAAGAAGAGAACCAAAAACACACCTTGTCCCCTAAAAGATTAAAAGATGACCATGTACATCCCATATTACTGAGTGTACTCTACTTTGACTTCCAACATTTAACAAAAAAATAATTTCCTGAAACAATTGATGTGGAACTTTGCAGGCACAAGACAAAAAATCCCCCCCACTACAAAACACAAGAGTCAGAAGAAAAGACTGTACTTGTTGCACGCAGCAGACAGACTCACATATAATTCAAAATCTTCCAAAATTAAATGACGAATTTGGTTGCTAACGAGTCTTTTTTTATTCAATCAAGGAATCCAATATTACGGAACAATAAACCAGGAGTGAACGCTTAAAAGCTCATAGAAGATTGTATCAATCACTTATTCATCTCGTCCTAACTCAGTCTGAATTATAAGGCAGATAATAATCTATTTTCCTAATGAAATTCATGAAGATCCAAGAAATGAAAGAAAACAACCTGAAAGGGGGAGAGCCGGGGAGGGAGGCTTGTCAGATGGCCGGGATTTGCATACTAATGAAGATTATGGTGGTGGGCTGGCAATCTTGGACTGGGCCAAGTGTAAAAAAAAAAAAAAATGACAGGGACCAGATGAACCAGATGGAAACATGGGAGGGGTAGAATATATTTCATGACCCAGTGACATCTCCCGTCCACACTGACTGCCTCTAATTGAATTGCTTCTTCAAGTGTTCGGCAGTTGGTGGGCTGACAACAGAGAAGCGAAGGTATGGTTTATTTCTGATCTCCATTTAGAGACAAGACAGGGGAATGGACGGGCAATGCATGCAAATTCCTGAAACCTCTTTGGCATGGCAGAATCCTTTGCAAAATTTTAATTTTTTTGAATGCCGCAAGCCAGTTCAAAAGAATACTTTTTTTTTTTTTCCCCTCGAGCGCCTTTCGGCCTCGCTCCAGCCTGATCTGACATTAAACGTGAACTGCGAAGATGAGATAAGAGATTGATGGACTTGAAAGCTGAAAGAGGCAAAGGAGAAATATGACGATGTACTCCAGCGGTGGAAGATGGATGACGCCGACACGTTTAGATAGTCAACACCCAATTAATTACAAGCAACAAACCGTTACTGGCAACTGGGGACATGGAGGCAAGGAGGAGGATGCTGGGAGAGGGGCAGTAAACCGGAGAACAAGTTGATGAAATACAAAAATATAGCATGTGAAAGTCAAAAGTATTATTGTAGATGTTCCAGAAGTGGAATGGCGCTAGTCATTGAAATGGTATTGAAGTGTATATAAAGACAAAACTTTTTTTTTGAGTTTTAAATAGAGAAGGTAAGGGTAAAGGTTCCTGTCAAGTTTTTTTTTTTTTCCTGTTTGTTTCCCAATGAGAAGATTTCCATTATCTTCTTGTCCCAGAGACATATCAGGAAGTAAGAGTAGATCTCCCCAAAGTGAGGAGGTTACCCTGACCCTACTGTAAAATTCCCCCTCATCTCCTGTTCCTGTCGCACCTCAAAAACTTGGGATTTCCATCACTTTCTGTACATTAGACCAGTGTTTCTCAGCTCCAGTCCTCAAGTACCCCCCAACAGGTCATGTTTTCAGGCTCTCCCTCAGATGAAACGGCTGTGGTAATTACTAAGGCAGTGAAACTGATCAAATCACCTGTTCAGGAAAGCCTGAAAACATGACCTGTTGGGGGTACTTGAAGACTGGAGTTGAGAAACATTGTCTTAGACCAGGGGGCTCAAACTGGCGTCCCTCCAGCTGTCGCGAAACTACAAGTCCCATCATGCCTCTGCCTGTGGGAGTCATGCTTGTAACTGTCAGCCTTGCAATGCCTCATGGGACTTGTAGTTTCGCAACAGCCGAAAGACCCCTGCCTTAGACAATGGTCACCAGGACCAATAACAAGGGAGATTCACTCCAAAGATACATATTCAGCAAATCCCACTACCCCATATCCAAGTAGCCATACAGGGCGACCGTATTGGGTAGCGTGACAACTTCTTTATATGCAATCTGTTATTACAACTGTCATCGGATGTATACGTACAATACATTTTTATGTCTTGAATTCTTACCTATATCTATATATCACCTTTTAATGCTATATGTGTATAAATTTTCTTTATGTTAAATGATACTCAATAAAAATTAAATTTTATTTTAAACTAACTTAAATTCATTGCCTTAAAAATCCCTTTAGAGGTTTATATATTTTTTTCACATATTCAGCAATAAATACCTTTCAGAGGTTCTCACATAGGGCCCAACTATAGCCATCTCAAACCATGCAACTCATATGGGGCCCATCAGTACTGTCTGTATACATAATACTTTATACAGGTTGGGACAGCCTATGGAAAATACATTCGAATAAACTGAATGTACTGAATTTTCTACAATTTGGAAGCCTGTAGAAGATACCTATGAAGACAAATAGGATTCTGTATTGAAAGAAGGGTTTCCTTGACGATGGAGGGTAAAGCGCAAGAGGCCCATAATAGATTATAATAATAGATTTGCTATGGGGCCCCATCATGCATAGGTACCCCCTTGGTTCTAACCCTTTAACACTCTATCCGAAACTTTTTTTTTACATAAATGTTATTGGTCCTTGTAAATGAAGAATTAGGCCTTCAACCATTGTCTAGTAACCAGTCTTGGAACAGTCAGAATCGACATTATGGTTTGTAGGTTCTGATGAATTTAATCAAAAAAACATTTTCTTACAGCACTAAGAAAAGATAATGGTGAACCTTCTGCCATTATAATGTATCTATTGAATTGAACAGTACATAAAATTGTCCCACCTAAGGCTTGCCTATGATCATCAATGAAAGAACTCCAGACTTTCATTTGGAAATGTTGAAATTAGTGATGGATACAGACGGGCATCCCACGTCCAACCCACATTCCAAGTGTGCCTGGTGAGGGTGCCCTCTAGTGGACACAATACTTGTTCTAAAACCTTCCAAGGTGGCTGAGTAGTTTATCCCTTAAAGTGGCTGTAAACCCACTCCACTAAAAAAAAAAAAAAAAAATACTCACCTGAGATCGAAGCCCCTGCAGTGGTCCCTGTACACTGGTCCGGCCGGTGACATCGCTCCCGGAATTATTTCCGGGTATCGCGGGCTCCGGCGCTGTGATTGGCCAGAGCCGCGATGACGTCACTCCCGCGCATGCGTGCGGGAGCTGCTGGTAACAGCACATCAGCTGAAGCAACAGCAGGAGCCTGCATTCACTACATCTGATCTCCCACAGTGCACAGAACATGGAAATGCAATTATTTTAGTAAATAAATGCAGAATACCTTTTCTTATAAGCAGTTATGCCGTGTACACACGAGCGGACTTTACGGCAGACTTTGCCTGGCGGACTGGATTTCGTCAGACAATTCGATCGTGTGTGGGCTCCAGCGGACTTTGTTTTCTCAAAAGTTGAATGGACTTAGATTTGAAACATGTTTTAAATTAATCCGTCGAAATCGAGTCCGGTCGAAAAGTCCGCTCGTCTGTATGCTAGTTCGACGGACAAAAGGCCACGCTAGGGCAGCTATTGGCTACTGGCTATGAACTTCCTTGTTTTAGTCTGGTCGTACGTCATCATGTACGAATTCGACGGACTTTGGTTGATTGTGTGTAGGCAAGTCCGTTCATTTAGAAAGTCCGTCGTAAAGTCCGTCGAAAAGTCAGCCGGGCAAAGTCTTCCGTAAAGTCCGACCGTGTGTACGCGGCATTAGAGCAGTCTTGTGACTTCTATCGGTGTCTGGTTAAAGCTTGTAGGAGAAGTTTGCATTCTCCCCCGACTGTCCTATGAGAATGCAGGACCCCGACCCTCTGTCTGAACAGTGCTGATTGGCCCTGTGCTGATCACATGCACTCTCCCAAGAAAACAAAAAAACTCTCTAGAAATACACACCAAACTGAACATATGCAGCTTGCCCCCAAGGCTCTGTTCTATCAGCAGATAGATTGTGGACTGTGGAAGAAGGGGAGGATCAGAGAGGACTGGCTCAAACAGCCTTTTTACACAATGCAGAGTATTGTTCCACAGTGAGTATAACAAGCGTGCTTTACTGCATATACAGACCGATTTTACTGTTGTGGGTTTAGTAACACTTTAAAGGAACAGCTGGACATGCTACAGTCCATGAACTAGATAAAGTAGCATGGCACAGAGTTTAAGCATACCTCCCAACATTTTGAGATGGGGATGAGGGACACCTACTAATAAATGTATGTAGACATAGGACACGCCCCCTGCCACACCCCCTTAAAGGAGAATTAACCAAAAAAAAAGGTTAATTAAATCCAGAAGGGCTTTTTTTTACCACTACTATTCCTTTATATTGGCTTTTAAAATGTACAAATGCAGCAATTTAGAAATTGGATGAAAGGTTTAGCACTGGGAAACACTTTTTGAAAGAAAAAAAGGTGCATTTTATATACAATTATATGAATCTGACCAAAATGAGGGACAAATGGAGGGGAAAGAGGGACAGAGGGACATTGGTCCAAAACGGGGACAGTCCCTCGAAATCAGGGACAGTCGGGAGTTATGGTTTAAGGTATACACTATAGTATATAATAGGTGCTAAACCCATGATTTTTTCTACTGCTGGTCACTCAACAATGACAGCCTGACTTCATTTACTGGCCTCATTCACGCTATACGTTGTGCTCACCCAACAAATGACTGTGTGTTAAGACAGCCCATAGATTTGATCTGATATCGCTGTTTTACTAACCTGACAGCTTATTATTCTAAATAGGAAACCTTAATTTTGCTTGCAAATAATAAAGATTCTAACTACCAGGAAGAATGAGTCCTTACATTTAAAGTGGAAGTAAACCCTCCTATCGTTTTCAGCCAAGGAAGCCGCCATCTTGGCCTCTGTTTAGTCTAGAACTGCCATGATGCTGCACATGTGATCAGTTATGACACCAGCCATTGGATGGTTTGACAGTTTGGTTGAGAGCACAACCAATGGGAGTGTTACTTTTCCGGCACGTGCCGGAAAGGTAACTGTTTTATGGATGGGTTTACTTCCGCTTTAAAGAGCACCTGTCATTTCAGTTCCATCATGGCAGCGCCTGTTAGCGGGCATCCACTCACCTGCTGCCACTACGTCCCTCACCTTGTTGTGTCACTGCCACATCACCAGCCGTCCCATTAAAGTGAATGGGACTGTCGGTGAGCCAACAGCGGGTCAGAGGAGGAGCCACTGCGGGACAGAGATGACAGCTGCTCTTTAAAAATTATGATGTAAATCAAGCCTTTTTACTAGCGATTTAAATCGTGATTTGAATCGACTTGATTTAAATCAAATCCACCCTGGCAAAATGTATACAACTGCTGCGTTTGGCAGGCCCAAATCGCCAAACGCATCTAACTCAAGTGAATGGGACCATGCTGTGTTTAATGCATGAGGTTGCAGTGTGGTGTCAATGGTTAGAAACAGGCGTTCAGGAGGCGTTCACATACAACACTGCCCCATATGTAAATGAGACCTAATGGTGTGTTGGGGTGCCATTCAAAATAAATAATAGGGTAAGCGCACTTTGAACGCTCGGGGGCCCTCTGCAAGCAGCTAGGAACCAATACAGAAATGGCGCACTTCTCATCTGAAAAACAAAAAACGTTTTATTCTAAAGATCAGCCGGTCCTGACCTGTCTATCAGCCATAATCCCAGATAATAATAATAATAATAGAGATCGGGGGGAGCGCACTTATTTCCGAAGGAAATCTGTAACAATCCCACCCACACATCCAGGCACAGCGGGAGATTTATTCACCGGAATTATTGCATACAGAGCGTGCCGGCTCTCCATCTGATCCTCATATTATCAGAAATAACAGCTATCTGTACCCGGCGCAGATACACCGAGAAAAGCAAACACCGGCCGCGTCCCATCTGATGGCAGTCTGCGGCGGATCAGAGACTCACAGAGGAAAAACAATGAACATTGTAACATCGCTGAACTTCGGGAAAAGGTAAAAGGTAAATGGAAAAAAAAAAAATGCACTTAAATAAAATAAAAATAATTTAAAAACATGTTTGTGTGACCACTGCGACATCCAGCCACAGTGGTCAGCCCACTTAAAGGGGTGCTGAGACTGGGTGGGAAGGGGTTAAAAAAGACCTCCAGATACCCCACTAAATACACACATGAAATACATTTACCTGCCAAAGGTTTTTCGTTTTTTTTCTGTGTATTCAGTCCTGACAATGACAAAGCACAGCCAGCCCGGCGGGGGGAGGAGACCTGATTTTTATTCTGTTGCATTTCCACTTCGACATACAAATCTCCTCCCCCATCCCCGACTGGACAGTGAAAGGAAAAGCGGATATGAAATAGCTCAATTCTGGTGGGGAATTGGAAGACATTGCCCACATCCCTAATAAAGCATAGAAACAGCAAAACAGAAACCCTCTGGCGGAACTTTGAAAGGCAATGACTCCAAAAATTGTATGTATAGACAGTAGATGTAAAAATGAATATAAGTTTAATAATACTAAATTCTAAAAAACATAGATACATGGGAAATTGGTATCACAAGTTTACAAGTTCAATGGTATATATCCACATGAAATCATAGAAAACCACCTAGTTTACATCACTCTTGTACAAACATACAGAGTGAAACTCTACGCGTTTCAAGATTGTGTGTCATTCCTCTTCATCAGGAGCAAAGTGGTATAGAGTTTTATGATATCTACAATTTAAAAAATACAATGAGTACAGAATGTGTGTATACAGACAATTCCTTAATTTAACAAACAGGCACTTAGTTACAGTTTTATAGCCATGTCTACTGAACAGAAATGTGGAAGCAGGTATCTTGGATACAGGAAAAAGGTTGAAAGTTGAGGACAACCAACAAGGGAAAAGTTTGCCTGCGCTGACAACGATAACCCAGACGGTGGGAGCAAGGAAGGCCGAAAAACAACGAAGATCAAAAGGGGGAGCCAAATGAAAGGGGGAAAAACCCGACCCACAATCTGACCATCCGTGGCAGGGTTGTGAATAGCCCAAATCTGGATGATCCTATGAAGAGCATGAATAGAGTAAAAAACTACACTCAGTCTATATAGAAAGAGACATGCACATGAAAATCAGGGCATGTGAGTTTTATCAGGAAAAAAACATATAATGTGTTTAATATACTTGATTTAAGGGCTGCCGAGTTCATCTCTCTGTCATTCTGTTCTCTCCATCTTTTTCAGTGTGGCACATCTGATTGGCTCCCGGTGCTGCTTTTCCCTCCCCGAGTCTGAGCTGTGCTGGACATGGGCTGCAAGAGGCTGATGCCAGATCACATTCACAATACAAAGTCTACAGATCACATTCGGTTACTTGCTGGATCATCTAGTTGAGTAGATTATCTAAGAACAGATGACACATTATATAATTGCGGGCTAATTGTATTTTCAAATATGTGTCCAAGGTTGCATTCACACTTTAGCATTTTGTGAACATGAACGTACAATTTGGTGTGCGTTCATGAAACATGGCAAAAATATATGTTGCACTTGCGCATTGCCATTCATCGTTAAAGGCAGCCCAAGCGTGGCAAAGAAGAAGCGGTTTTGCCAACATGTAATGGGTTCCCGATAACCAGGATCAATGGTGGGGGGGATGAGGAGAGCTGTTCGTTTTGCAAAAGCATGGTCTTGACTGTTCATTCCATATTGTTGGGTGGATTGAGATCTCAGGGGGTAACGGCGAGGTCAACCAAGGAAAACCAGTATGTGGTAAGGAGGGTGTCAGAGACCATGAAATCAGGCAGACAGAAGTACAGTTAAATCACACTTGTTTAATAATAAAAGTAAAAAGAACAAACGTAGTTAAAACATAGCCAAAGTTCAGTAACTGGAACGGATAGTCAGCCAAGCCAGAAGTCAGGGATCAATGTAGTGGAACAGCAAGCAGGATCTGGAGCCAGAAGGGATGTCAGCAAAGCCAGTCTTTAAATAGGAACGCAGGAGATAGTTTCTTGCGATGTGACTAAGGCGAAGGCAGAGCTCCTCTGGACTGGACGGCTTAAGTAGGCAGGACTAACGAGCAAGATCATCAACAGCTGAGAAACTGTGGAGAGAGATGGGAGCTGGCAATTAGCCGACAGCTGAGCAGCCAACTCAGAGAAGGAAGGGCTGAGCCCTGACAGGAGGCGTCCTCTTTCTCCATAGCCACCCATTGTTTGGGCCCTTCATGGCAGCACCAGTCCACTGGTCTATTAAGGTGTGACACAACATAATAAGGGGACACGTCAGGTAGCCCTACTCCACCCATCCCATTTAGGTAGATTCAGGACTGGGAGTTTTTTTTGTACCTGGATTACTTTTACCAAAAAGCCAATCGCTGTTTTAAAAAAAATGGTACCAAGATCATGTTAAAGCTGCATCCATAATCTTGTAATAACCAACTTCTGAAAGGACGTTTATATACATACGTTGGTCAGCAAGCGGTTAAGAAAAATGCACACAAGATTTGGACGGCGTCCTTTCATTCAACCGGCTGTTTCTGTGCCTTGGATTTCATCTGCACAAATTTTTCCCCACCGTGATGGATCACCTTTGTTCTCCGGGACAGTAAGACTTTTAGTGACGGCCATAAAGCAGAGCAAGTGCGCGATAGCATCTTCCACCGGCTGAGCCCGGCTTAAATAATGACACATTCCGGCAAGACATAAAGCGTTCTCCCCGTCTGCCGCCCGCCAGGAAGCGCCACTTCCTCCGGGTGACTGATTAGTTGGCTCTTTGTCATGCAGAAGGGGTAGCCGGCACATAATCTGGCTGGCCTATTGATCTGCCAAGCGATACGGTGCTGCTTCTCCCCGGGGAATTATTTTATCTCTATAATATGACAACGAATTACCGCCGCTTACCGACTTCTGGAACATCTTTGTTTGGGGCTTAACGCACCTTGAACTCGGCCTGGCACAGACAAGCCTTTCTTCTTAGAAAACTGCTTCTTCTCAGAAGTCCAAACACTTAAGGCGTCGTCGGGGGAAAAATAACCTTTTATCGGAGGAATCATGGGAATAACACAAAGCAAATATGTATCTTTCAAACTGGAGGTCATTTTCCGAAAAATGGAAACCGATGCAGGTAACTAATGCATTGAGTATGTGTTTTGCATTGTGACGGTCATAGTTACTTTGAAGCAATTTTTGAGGTGACATTCACATGGTTTTGTGTTTGCTGTAACATATTTATATCACAGTATTACGCAGGGAAATTTGTGAATTTCCCCCCTAGTGGCCATTTGTAATTGCACAGGGAAATTTGTAAATTCTCTCCCTAGTGGCCAGTTGTATTTGACTGCAATCCCCCAGCCTCCCTGTTTAACAGCTGCTGACAAACAATTTCCTACCCATGGTAAGTGCATGTGTTTTTAGTCAGTCAAACATGACTGGTAGACTTGTATTGAGTGGACAAAGAGCACAGTCACTGTGCAGCACTGCTAAGCAGGAAGCGGAGTCTGCCTACGTTTTTGAATCATCATGTTCTAGGTAAATGGTTAGCACTTCTGCCTTGCAGCACCGGGGTCCTCGGTCCTCGGATTTTGCATGTTCTCCCTGTGCCTGTAAGGGTTTTCTCCCACACTGCAAAGACATGAACGTCAGTTAATTGGCCCTGTTATGTGTATGCATGTGAAATAGGGACCTTAGATTGTAAGCTCCTTGGGGGCAGGAACTGATGTAAATGTACAGTGACGGAATGTCTAGCACCCAGTTTGGGTGTCTCTGTCAAGATACAGCTTCCTCCAGTCTGGACCCAGGAACCAGGTATTATTGCTGAGAATTGCACCCAAGGACTAGACAACACTAGCTATATAAGAAAAATCTACCCCAGTGGGGTTTTTTCGCAGCAAATTTGTAGTCATTAAATTAATTTAAAACATTTTAATAAATGTAATGACTACAAATTTGCTGCGAAAACCCCCCACTGGGGAAGATTTTTCCTATATTGTGACCCACTTCACTGACATTCATGTGTTCTTATGATATAGACGACACTGGCTTAGGTGCAAACTGGAACTCTCTTTATTGAAAATTCACACATAATATATAGCACACAAGATTAGGTAGTCTGATCACATTACCCTAACAATGCAAACTGTAAACAGGAATATAATTGACATAGCTAAGGAATAGCCAACATAAACATTAAGCTAATTAAACAGTAAGCTATTTAACAACTAGTCACTTAAACAAGCCTAGGTGCCCAGATCGTACAGCAACAAGCCCACAACCCTGGATACACAAAGTACATTGTACATAACATGCTACAATGGTTTGATAACAAGGTAAAGTGGACACAATATTAATCACATCTCCAAGAGATGAGCAGACAGAAACAATAGGTGACTCAATTAATGATGGTAATTCACCCCTAGGAGGAACACAATGGGGAAATGATACCATAGGAGGAAGACACCTTAATACACACATTATAGCAGGAGACCCCAGCATCAGGTTGTTTTGAGCTGATTATATTAACATCTGCTCTGAGTCTCAGGCTGCATTCACACCTGAGTGTACTGTTTTCAGGCAGAAAGTCACGCGATTTTGACCGTGATTTTGTACATGTCAAAAGGTCATCAATGTGAAAAGCTGAAAAAAACACCCAAATCTGCCTGAATTGAGCTACAAAAAAAGCTCCAGAACTTTTTTGAGCTACAGGCGTTTGGCATTAGGCGACTTGGAGTGGAGACGTGAACCATCTCCATAGAGAATAATTGATTTTTTCTCCTCCAGCATTTTAGAGCTTCAGGCTGCAAGTTACAAAATGCTGAGGTGTGAATGGGGCTTCACAGTCTAAAGCAGTCATTGCTGGTTTGGGCACAAAGTCCCCTAAATCTGTATCCCGGTTCTAGCTTCCCAGTCTGTGTGTTTTGGGGAGACATGGACCCAAAATCCAAAGCAAGACCGCACCAAGGTTTCCCCCAGGCACACAACCCCCAAGAATAGAGCCCCCCCACAAAAGCCAGGGCCTAGGGCTGGGAGATTTTCTTTAAAAAAAAAATCTTCGATTCTCTTAAAAAAAACTCGATTCACGATTCGAATCGAGTTTTTTTTGGAAACCGCGCCGGTCCCGAGGCGCTGCGGGCATGAGCTTTTAGGCGAGGCCGCGGCTTTAGCCTAGTTTGCGGCATCCGCCTAAAAACTCATGCCCGCAGCGCCTCGGGGCCGGCGCGGTGAAAAAAAAAAATCTAAAAAATCGATTTGCTTAAATTTTGAATCGATTTGACCTCTCAACTCAATTCAAGATTTAAATCGATTTTTTTCCCAGCCCTACCAGGGCCCATAGTCAGCAGGCAAGAGGCTACCCTGCAGTCCTCTCCAAAAGCCCCTGTCCCGGTTGGGTCTGTCACATGTACAGTATGCATACCTCCCAACATTTTGAGATGGGAATGAGGGACACCTACTAGCAAACGTATGGAGGCATAGGACACACCCCTGTCACACCCCCTTAAAGGAGAATTAACCAAAAAAAATATTAATTAAATCCACAAGGGCTTTATTTTTGCCACTATTATTCCTTTATATTGGCTTTTAAAATTTACAAATGCAGCAATCTGGAAGTTGGATGAAAGGTTTAGCACTGGGGAACACTTTTTGAAAGATAAAAAGTGCATTTTATATACATCTATATAGATCAGACCAAAATGAGGGACAAATGAGGAGGAATGAGGGACAGAGGGACATTGCTCCAAATCAGGGACAGTCCCTCCAAATCAGGGACAGTTGGGAGCTTTGCAGTATGTAAAGGGCTGTGTAAATTGTTAGTTCTATATAAATTGCTGTATTGAACAAATATACATATAAATACGATTTTTTAAATCCCTGAATCACATAGATGATATTACACTTTACACTCTAATGCCCCGTACACACGGTCGGATTTTTAGATGGAAAATGTGTGATAGGACCTTGTTGTCGGAAATTCCAACCGTGTGTGGGCTCCATCACACATTTTCCATCAGAATTTCCGACACACAAAGTTTGAGAGCTTGCTATAAAATTTTCCGACAACAAAATTTGTTGTCGGAAATTCCGATCGTGTGTACACAAATCCGACGCACAGAGTGCCACGCATGCTCAGAATAAATTAAGAAACGAAAGCTATTGGCTACTGCCCCGTTTATAGTCCTGACGTACGTGTTTTACGTCACCGCGTTCAGAACGATCGGATTTTCCGACAACTTTGTGTGACCGTGTGTATGCAAGACAAGTTTGAGCCAACATCCGTCGGAAAAAATCCATGGATTTTGTTGTCGGAGTGTCCGATTAATGTTCGACCGTGTGTACAGGGCATTACACTTTTATGTGTATAGCTAATAATAGATATCAAACAGTCTCAGTTTTTTCTTTTTTCTTTTTGGGCGGAGTGGGGAAGAGTTTGAAATTCAGCCCATCGTCATCAGATGACTGGTCTGGACCGGCTTCTTGATAGTTCCAAATGTGGACCATGCCTGAGCAGAGTGTGTTGGCACCACTGCTTGAATTCTTCAACAGGAAGACACGTGACAACGCAGGGGAGTAAATGAGAAACAGGGAGAAAGCATTGTCACCTGATAACAGGAAGTGCCTGAACAAAGACCTTCATGGATGGATCACCTGGGAAAGATTGAAGACAACTTATTTACCAACGTTAATGACAAACTAATTGGGTTTATATCCTCTTTAAAGTGATTGTAAAGCTAGAAAATTTTTCTCATAAGTAAATACAACGTCCGATTTTCATTCAACGTGTAACACAATCGTACGGAGATAATCGAATAGAAAATACCACGCATGATCAGAAGCAAAGAATGACCCAGAAGAAGCGAATACATTAGCTACGTTTGCCTTTGTCGTTCAGGAATATTCATACAAGTTTATAGAATTCTCAGTTATATCCAGTGGCAGCCGGTGATTTTTTGTTTGGAGGGGTCGGCGGCAAATAACCACCCCTCCCCCCCCCCGCGACACCTAAAATCCTCCCACCCCTCGCTGTCTGCTGGTCCACAGGCACTTACCCCATCTAGGCGGTGGGCACATCAGGCGGCGGCGGGGATCGGGCATCGGTGGGCACATTGGGCAGCAGTGGGGATCAGGGCATCAGGCAGCGGTGGGGACATCGGGCAGCGGCAGGGATTGGGCATCGGTGGGCACATTGGGCAGCAGTGGGGATCAGGGCATCAGGCAGCGGTGGGGACATCGGGCAGCGGCAGGGATTGGGCATCGGTGGGCACATTGGGCAGCAGTGGGGATCAGGGCATCAGGCAGCGGTGGGGACATCGGGCAGTGGCGGGAATCGGGCATCATTGGGCAGCAGTGGGGATCAGGGCATCGACGGGCATCAGGCAGCGGTGGGAACATCGGGCAGCAGCGGGGATCAGGACATCAGGCTGCGGCGGGCATCAGGCAGCGGCTCCTGTGTCTTCTCCTCCTCGCTTCCGCCGTGTGTCTCCTCCCCTCCTTCTAGGCGTCCAATGGGATATCCTGTCCTTTCAGCCAATCGGGTGATGGGTATCAGACCCACTTCCCAATTGGCCGGGAGGAGGATCAGTGTTGCAACAGCAAATATTCATTCAATGTTGCAACACACCTGGGTGGGCTCCAGATGCAATGCTCTGCATCCCGAGCCCACACTTTTTTAAAGCCTATTAGAGCCTCTGGCTCGATTTAAATCATGATTTTAATCGACTTGATTTAAATCAAATCCACCCTGTCTGTAGCTGAAGTGATTAAAATAATGTTTAATTTTTCACAACAGCGGCCTCCTTTGCAGCCAGGCCGGAGTTCCTCTTTACAATCATTCTCTATAATCTCTTTTATGTAGCGTTTCACATTGTGGGAGTCGAAGCGCGTCATACATGGTATTAGAAATGGAAACACGCGATAAGGCCGATCGGTTTTTCTAAACGCTCTTTGAGCCTGTTAGGGGTTTGAAGGAATATTCTCATAAAGAATCTGCTTTGCTGGAGGTTCTAAAGGGCCACACCGGGGTTTTATGACTCTGATTAAAAAAAAAGAAAATTAAAATTAAACGCTACACGTCCGCCGCGCTCTGAAACCAAGCCAAACGTTCCGCCGCGATGAACGCTAATTAATCACCTTGATGACACCTAGAGAGGTACAAAGTGAGATCGTATTAAAAATAAAAAGTGTAAAAGAAGAATCACAGAATGACTCACAGAGACCTGAAAATAGAAACGGCATCTGTGATCATTAAATCTCCCTTTAACGAGCCGCACGGCGAGGATGGCGGCTGAATCAGTGGGGTCTGTTGTCATGAGGACCATCTGATGTTCTGTAGAGTATGGTCCTTCAAAGAGCACCTGTCGCTGCATGTGGAGCAGGCCTCTATTGTTCGGGATCAACTATAGTTCACGAGGATGTGGAGAGGCCTCGAGTTCTGAACGACGGCATTTTGTGCCAGTGCTTTTGTCATGGTTAGACCCCGGGGTCTTCTTACCTTGTTAAGGACAGAACAATGATAACCAGACCTTCCTTTTATAGAAGGTGCATTTGTTGTCACGTATTTACTAACAACCCATCACCATGAGATAAAAAGGATTTCTATCCACAGCAACTGAATTTCATCATTTTAGTTTTTTAGCACAAGAGGAGAAAAAAAAAAAAATGCAACTGGTTGCTAAGGATAGATTAAAAAAAAAATAAAAAATAGGAGGTGTCGCTCCAGGCTCCTACACGTCGATCCCATCTGGTGGCTCTCACTGAAGGGTGCTGGCTGGGAAGAGCTCGTCTTGGCTCAGTACACCAGGTCCAGCAAGAGAGAAATGACCCCACAAGCACCGCCTACCAACAAACCCAACAGACACTTATGCCACGTACACACGACCGGACTTTCCGGCAGAAAAGGTCCCACGGAATCATTCCATCGGATATTCCGATCGTGTGTGGGCTTCATCTGACTTTTTCTTTTCGAAAATTCCGACCAGCCTTAGCAATAGAAAAGGTTTTTAATCTTTCCGACGGAATCAGTTCCTATCGGGAAAACCGTTCGTCTGTATGCTATTGCGACGGACCAAAAACGATGCAAGGGCAGCTATTGGCTACTGGCTATTGAACTTCCTTTTTCTAGTCCCGTCCTACGTCATCGCGTTCTAAACGATCGGACTTTGGTGTGATCGTGTGTAGGCAAGTCCGTTTCAATGGAAACACAGTCAGAGTTTATTCTGCCGGAAAAATGTTGCGTGTACGCGGCATTAGATAAAAGCAGCGTAAGCCCTCCTCCGTCCAAGCCACGTCACTGACGCGTTTTGCTCCGCCCATGGGGCATAGTCATGGTGGACGCTAAAGAGAGCGTTCTGTTCTCCTTCAAGGGAATGCCCGTCAAAGCCCTTAAGAAGAGATTCCCCCCCTACTTCCTGCACAGGTGAAAACATAGAAAGTGAGGGGAGGGGGGAAATCTCCCAGCAGGGAGAGACTTAACCCTTCCCTAGTTTTTCCAAAACTAAAAGATTTTGCGGAAGTTACATGTTAGTTAAAGATTAAAGACTCCAAGAGGTACAAGGGAAGAGAAGAGGGGGTCTCCAGCACACAGCAAGTGATGGACAGTCTAAGCTGTGCATGTTTCACTATGAGACAGTAGAGGAGGGTGTGTCCATTCCCTCCACTCAGCTCTCAGATTACACTCAGCTCCCCCTCTCTGCTGTGCAGTGTGCGCCATCTTATCCCCACCCTTTTCCTTCTGACAATTAGAAATGCTGTGTAAAATGTGTGCTTTAGAAGGCTACAGTGAAGAGAGAGCTGCAGATAAGCAAGTACCTTGCCCTCCGTACATCAGAATCATCACCATCACTGCCCCCCCATGCAACAGGGTATCAATATGATTCCTCCTTACACCAGGGTCCCTATCTGAGCCCCCCCCTTACATCAGGGAAGCCATATGATTCCTCCTTACACCAGGGTCCCCATCTGAGCCCCCCCTTACATCAGGGTAGCCATATGATTCCTTTTTACACCGGGGTCCCCATCTGAGCCCCCCCTTACATCAGGGTAGCCATATGATTCCTCCTTAAACCAGGGTCCCTATCTGAGCCCCCCCTTACATCAGGGTAGCAATATGGATCCTTTTTACACCGGGGTCCCCATCTGAGCCCCCCCCCTTACATCAGGGTAGCCATATGTTTACTCCCTAAACCAGGGTCCCTATCTGAGCCCCCCCTTACATCAGGGTAGCCATATGATTCTTCCTTACACTAGGATCCCTATCTGAGCCCCCCTTACATCAGGGTAGTCATATGATTCCTTTTTACACCGGGGTCCCCATCTGAGCCCCCCCCCTTACATCAGGGTAGCCATAGGATTCCTTTTTACACCGGGGTCCCCATCTGAGCACCCCCTTACATCAGGGTAGCCATAGGATTCCTCATTACACCAGGGTCCCTATCTGTGCCCCCCCTTATATCAGGGTCCCAATCGGAGTTCCCTCTTATATCAGGGAGCTATTTAGATTCCAACTTAAAGCAGGATCCCCATCAGAGTTGCCATCAAAGCCCCCACTTACATCAGGGTCTCCATCAGAGCCCCCCTTACATCCCCATTATATCACAGTCCCCATCAAATTCCCCCCCTTACATCATGGTTCCCATCAGAATCCTCCTTATATCAGGGTCTACTCTTCATCAGACTCCCCCTTATATTAGGGTCCACATCAGAATTCCCCTCATATCAGGCCAAAGCAGGGGTCACAGGCAGCCTTTGCTGATCTGAATGCTAAATCTGTGCACATTGAGAATTTGTCACTGGCCAAGATAAACTCTTGTAGCAGGCCAGATGTGGCCTGCAGGCCATAGTTTGGGGACCCCTGTTCTCTAGACCAGTGACTCCGTTTTGAAGTCAAAGCAACAGTGGATCATTGGGAGTTGCGGAGAAGAAGCCTCCAGGACAGTTCAAGGGTTTGCCATTTTTCCTGGGAACAGTAAAACCTCTTTATTTCTATTTTGATTCAATTTTCATTCACACTGAGAGCAGAGAAAACGGTGTGCAAGCAAGCGTGCGGCATGCCTGGGACTGGAGCGCGCTCACCTGTGCACACGACTGTTACAGTGATGTTCCACGTGTTGGCAGCTGGTGTGTCCCAGTGACCCCTCTTGTCTCACCTTCACCCCCTGACAGCTTGCCACCGATTAGACACCGGCGCACCCCCGGCTTCCCCATTCCAAGCCAGAGCCCAGAGCCAGAAACTCATTTAAAATCCTGACCCGACGGGGCGAAGGGTTGTGCAAGAGAATAATATAAAATTGTATTTTGTCGGTAATGGAAACGGACCTCTGAAGGGATGTAATCCCTTTACTGCCAGTTAAGTCTGTTTATTTTTACTAAACCAACACGATATAAAACCACTAAATTAATCACCTAGGCACAAACGGCTTCCGACTCCGTGATACAATTATTTATTACATGTATATTCTATTTTACCCTTTTGATGGATGAAAAACTTTCAATCGTTGAAACTTTAAATCCCCCTGAAAGTCAATCCAGAGGTCAGCTGCATTGTTTCAGCCTCTCTGCAATTCCGTATTACTTTACAGGGGAGGAATAATCAGCGGCGGCCGGCGAGGGCTACAGGGCAATGGTTGCAGGCACGGGGGAAATTACAGCGACTTTTCTCAAAGAAACAAAAATTTCTTAGTAATGAGAAAGTTGGGAAATGCCAGTGAAATACACATATTAGAAAGATTGATTTTCATGGGGCTACAGACCACCACAATGGCGTATATTATGGGACAAGTTAAAGAAACATGCCATGAACAGGGAAACTAAAATTGTTGAGGTCTTCTTCTTACAATGCCCACCTGGCCTATGGCAAGATGTCCTGCCGGGTGGACATATGACGTCCTACCGGTCACGCCACTCATGCGCGCCGCCAGGGGCACACAGCGCGGCGATTGGGGATGAGGCGTGTCCCTCAGACACAGCCCATCTCCGATCAGGGTAAAGAGCCAATGAAATTGGCTCTTTACCATGTGACCGACTGTGTCCAATCACAAGGTATTGGATAGAAAGATCTGGATGCCGCACACTGGATAAAGTAGAAAACTTGTCTTTATTGTAGAGATAGGACCATCAAAAGTACAAGACAATCACAGCCAGTCATAAATGTAAGCAAATTGCAGTAACTCACTGTTATTGGGTTCTCCTCCTCACACCATACCTCCCAACATTTTGAGATGGGAATGATGGACACCTCCTAGGAAATGTATGTAGGCATAGGACACGCCCCCTGCCACACCCTCTTAAAGGAGAGTTAACCAAAAAAAAAGGTTAATAAATAATCCACAAGGGATTTTTTTACCACTACTATTCATTTATATTGGCTTTTAAAATTTACCAATGCAGCCGTTTAGAAATTGAATGAAATGTTTAGCACTGGAAAACACTTTTTGAAAGATAAAAAGTGCATTTTATATACAACTATAGAGATCACACCAAAATGAGGGACAAATGAGGGGGGAAGCAGGACAGAGACTTTGTTCCAAATCAGGGACAGTCCCTCAAAATTAGGGACAGTCGGGAGCTATGCTCAAACACTTATCCAGTATGAGGAGGAGATCGTGAGAACAGTGAGTTAATGGTTAACCCTTTACAGTACCGTGCGCTGGTGCCCCGATTGCCCCAGTAATAAAGAGTACCTGTCTGCAGCCCATCGGAGTATGATCAATTTTCAATGATTGGTAGCATAGCTTGTAGACTCTCTAACTGTCACACAGACTAAATCATATACACTGATTTGAGTTTTTTTTTTTTTTTTACCAAAGATATATAGCAGTATAAATTTTGGCCCAAATTTATGAACAAAAATTACTTTTTTGCGAAATTTTATAATAGAACCTAAAAAAAGTGTTTTTTTTTTCAAATTTTTAGCTATTTTTTAGCTTACATCACAAAAACAAAAACCCATAGGTGCTTAAATACCAGCAAAAGAAAGCTCTATTTGTGTGAAAAGAAATGATAAAAATTGTTTGGGTACAGTGTAGCATGAGTAATTGTCATTCGAAGTGTGACAGCACTGAAAGCTGAAAATTGGTCTGGGCAGGAAGGGGGGAAAGTGCCCGGTATTGAAGTGGTTAAAGTGCAACTAAAGGCTGCTGTATGAAAGTCTAAACAAGTACCAAATTCAGCTACTAGCCTCATAAATTAACTTTACCTCCCCTGACTGAGACAAATTCTCCTTGATTTGAATAAATAAAGGCAGTTAATTGTAAGCACCAATGTCATTGTTGAATGGTTTGTCTCATCTTTATAAACTGATACAGCTGAAAGACAGCTTGTTCTGTTGAAAAATAACAGACCTAAGCTGGCCATACATTATACAATTTTCTTATTTAATTTCCTTTAGATTTACCTTCAACTATGTAGTACAAGGGCCTGCCTGATTGCAAACAAATTGAAAGTGTTTAGGTTTGACCTCATATATTGTTTTGGTAAAACCAAAGGAAAATTGAATAAATTGTATAAATTATACAATTTTCCTTTGGATTTACCAAAACATCAGGCCTTGTGATCAGGCCTTACTGGCCTGATCACAAGATGAAAATAGAAGAAAGAAATCCTAAAAGAAAGAAACCCTAAAAAAAAAAAAGAAAAGAAATGCAGTTTTCGTATCTAAGAATTAGTAAGCTGCAATATAATAAATGTTTGCTTTTGGGTTTAATACATGATGTTCCAGAAATAAATATTGCAATTATAACCCTCATTTACATAATCGTCCTATTAATATCCCCCCTTTTCTCATTCTTTCTAAAAACACTTTAAACTTATCATTATCACCAAATACATAATTAAAAAATCTAAACGTATATAGATCTATCTAAAATAAATAGAAAATAGAAAAATAACATAAATTAACCAAATTCTCCATCATAATCAAACATCTTTTCTACATCAATCTATAAATTACTTACTAATCCTAATCACTATAATTAGGACTGAACCCTTACATTTAGACAATTGGTAACCATAGTTTTCGTCACATGTATCCATTTTCTCTCTTTTTCCATACTGGACCCCTTCCAATGTTTCTTGACTGCACACCCCTAGGGTCCTTATTATTGTAAAGGGCCAAATGTTTTGAAACATGAGGATTTTGATACCCTCTCTTTATCTTATATACATGTTTCCCAATTCTCAACCCCAAATTTTGACTTGTACGACCCACAGTAATATATAACGCAAAGGGGCCATTGTATCATGTGTGCAATTTCTTCAATATTACATAAAATAAACTCTTTTATACTATAGTGCTTGTCCATATTAGATACAGTGAACCCTGCTCTCCTTTTCTTATTACCTCTAATGTGCTTACATGCAAAAAAAGTATTTTCCTTTAAAAAAAATGATAAACCTTTTTCTCCTCTGGGGGATCTATTATATTGTTCACAATTATGTCTCTTAAAGTGAGTGCCCTCTTGTAATGGATCCTGGGCTTATTCAGTAATATAGTACTCAAATTAACATTTGGAATCGCCCAGTGTTTATGCCTTAGGACATATTTTGGGTATGGTATTAGGGCATAGCAGTGCACTGATTGGGATTACTGTTTAATAAGCTCAGACCAAGAAGACCACACAATGGGTATAGCTCTACTCCTGATCAGTAGTATTCAGGAGCTGTCTAAGGCTCTCTTTATAGCTGGAGTAATGGATGTCTGTCACAATTGCCAAGCAGCACTAAATCGATCCCCCGCTGTCACCCCTGTGCTAATATTTACATCATAATAATAACATCTAGCACACAATCACTAACCCTCTTTTACAATTCATTTGGAGTCAATTATTCCCTGGCACGGCGAGGAACGAGCCTTTCCTGTGATACTTGGATGAGTTTAATTAATCCTGTTTCACATGCAGGCGACAGATAAATGAAATGCAGCCGCATATCTAAGAGCCGGGGGAAATTGTCTGAGAGGATGGGTGCTTCTGCTGATTGGCACATCAATTTATTACCAAAAGCATTACCTTCATCCGAGGCCCCAGGACCAATTAACAGTGTGCCGTACCTGTGGCCAGCATGCTACACACCTAGCCATTTTGAGAGCTGAACCAGCAGCAACCCGCTGAGAACTGGCAACATTGCGGTGGCAAGGGCTACAGAGAGAATTTCACTGCACCAAGAGTAGCAAATACAAACTGCATTCAGATGATAGAAAACCAACGTGGGGCAAGGGAAGCCTCAGCCCAAATGTCATTCCACCAATAAATCACCCCATATGTCAGACTCCAGAGGCAGCTCCCTTACTTACCTCAGTGGCACTTTGGAAAGTTGTACTGGTTGGCCTTTCAGCTCCAAGACCAACCAAGGAATCCCTAGTCATAATGCTGCAGGCCATGCAAACTGCACCTATACCTGCTGTGCAGTTTGGATGGTTGACTATGGCACACCCTTTCCCATACTGTTGGTAATCCGCAAAACTGTGCAATAGGTGCAAACCTCAACCAAAGATAAAGTACAAAAAAAAATGTAGAGTTGTCTACATCTACTTGTATCCCAGTGCCACAGCAGTCCCTGCAACTGGTGAAAAATGATGAGTGGTGAAAAAATGTAATGATGCGCTCTAATTAACCTTTCAATCAGTGCACAGATCCTATAATAAATATAAATATCAAGTCCCAAAAAATTGTTTCCTCTGTGTAAAATCCAACATAAATAAATACCGTGTATGTATACAAACTCCGAATCACATGCTATCAATAAAATAATATATAAATAATTCCACCTCTGTGGAAATTCAACCAAACCAAAAATAATAACCTGTGAATTGTCTAAACTTGTTAGAAAAAGTCACGTCTTGAGACGCAACGCGTAGGAGGAGCCAGTGACGAGTACTATCGAGGCTGGCTGTCAGCACGATAGCAGTGGCTTGAGGAGTCATGCAGTGAGGGGCTAATTGTTTTTCACCAAGTGCTTATCACCCAGAGATATGTGAGTGCATTCTTCGTTGTGCATTAGCCCTGTGCATCTTTTGATCATTGCGCAATGATGTGTATTCTTTCTATTGCATGAATCAACTGACATCTGTAAGCATTTAATAGCCCAAGGAACACCTCAGAGTGATTTGCAAGATTTGAAACAGACCTGCATTATAAGTTGCAATTGGACATACCGTATATAATATGAACATTGGTGTACAAATTGCAAGCACTTGGCTGTGGTATCATCATATAAATATAAATCGCTAGAGTTTGTTGTTTGCAGTTATAGTATTATCTCATGAGACCTGCTAGTGATCAATTTTACCCATCATTTTAACTATCTAACATGTTTAGACAATTCACAGGTTATTATTATTGGTTTGGTTGAATTTCCACAGAGGTGGAATTATTTATATATTATTTTATTTATAGCATGTGATTCGGAGTTTGTATACATACACGGTATTTATTTATGTTGGATTTCACACAGAGGAAACAATTTTTGGGGATTTGATATTTATATTTATTATATGATCTGTGCACTGATTGAAAGGTTAATTAGAGCGCATCATTAATTTTTTTCACTATTCATTTAGGGTGTATGACCATTTGAGAATGATTGCAGCTTAATTATTTAGTTATTTTTCAGTCACTATCTATTTCAAAGGATCATTTCAGCGCTTTAGTAATTTACACATTTCACTAATATTCTTTAGTCCCTGCAACTGGGGTACTTCATTTTCAAACAGCGATTTCCAACTCTAAGCCTCACTGGCCAAAAGAGAGATGCACATTGTGGTGACAGAACTGTGTCCTGAGCACAGACCTTGTATCTGGAGATCAATATTTGCATGACGTCTAGGTTCACGGTCACCAATGCTACTCAGGAAGGTATATACAACTATATGCATTTATATCCAAGTGTCTGCTTTTTTGGTCTTTAAAGGGAACAGGTTTTAAATTTGGAGGATTTCAAGCTAAGTATATGATAAACGCACAAAAGAGACCTTTAATGAGAAGCCAGAAAGGCTATTCATGAAGTAAAGAAGGAAACTTCACACACACCTTCAAAGCTTAGACCATCTCATAAAGAATCGGAGCTTCTACGGGAACACACTTGGCCAAAGCTATGCCCTGCAGCTCTCAGCTCTCTCAATCTCTCCCTCTGAAGGCACAAAATGGGTATCACACCTCGCACCTGGGTATCACATCTCAATCTTGGCCTCACGCATCTTCCTCCAGGAGCCCTATCTTCGCTAACTTTTTCCCAGGGCCAGGGAAACCTCTTTTCCTCTACCGGTATCTTCTTCACATCGCACCTATTGCTCCATAATCAACATCATCTATCCCATTCAACCAGCACTTACTTTTGATTGAACCTCTGGAAACAATGGAGGAATAGATACTCGAATGCTTAAGGATTTTACTGAAGGCTTCTCATATACAAAACATAACATACAGTTGTGCTCATAAGTTTACATGGCAGAATTTATGAATTCTTGGCCATTTTTCAGAGTATGAATAACAGGAAAACTTTTCTTTCACTCATGGTTAGTGTTTGGCTGAAGCCATTTATTATCAATTAACTGTGTTTACTCTTTTTAAATCATAATGACAACAGAAACTACCCAAATGACCCTGATCACAAGTTTACATACCCTGGTGATTTTGGCCTGATAACATGCACACAAGTTGACACAAAGGGGTTTGAATGGCTATTAAAAATAACCATCCTCACCTGTGATCTGTTTGCTTGAAATTAGTGTGTGTGTATAAAAGGTCAATGAGTTTCTGGACTACTGACAGACCCTTGCATCTTTCATCCAGTGCTGCATTGACTTTTCTGGATTCTGAGTCATGGGGAAAGCAAAAGAATTGTCAAAGGATCTGCGGTAAAAGGTAGTTGAACTGTATAAAACAGGAAAGGGATATAAAAAGATATCCAAGTAATTGAGAATGCCAATCAGCAGTGTTCAAACCCTAATCAAATAGTGGAAAATGAGGGGTTCTGTTGAAACCAAACCACAGTCAGGTAGACCAACTAAAATTTCAGCCACAACTGCCAGGAAAATTGTTCAGGATGCAAAAATACCCACAAATAACTTCAGGTGTAATTCAGGACTCTCTGAAAACATGTGGTGTGGCTGTTTCAAGATAAACAATATGAAAGCACTTGAAGAAAGATGGGTTGAATGGCTGAGCCGCCAGAAGAAAGCCATTACTATGCAAATGTCACAAAGTATCCCGCTTACAATACGCCAAACAGCACAAGAGACAAGCCTGAAACCTTCTGGCACAAAGTCATTTGGAGTGATGAGACCAAAATTGAGCTTTTTGGCCACAACCATAAACGCTACATTTGGAGAGGAGTCAACAAGGCCTATGATGAAAGGTACACCATTCCTACTGTGAAACACGGAGGTGAATCGCTGATGTTTTGGGGATGTGTGAGCTACAAAGGCACAGGAAATTTGGTCAACATTGATGGCAAGATGAATGCAGTATGTTATCAGAAAATACTGGAGGAACATTTGCATTCAGCAGCCAGGAAGCTGCGCATGGGACGTACCTGGGCATTCCAACATGACAATGATCCAAAACACAAGGCCAAGTCGACCTGTCATTGGCTACAGCAGAATAAAGTGAAGGTTCTGGAGTGTTCATCTCAGTCTCCTGACCTCAATATCATTGAGCCGCTCTGGGGAGATCTCAAACGTGCAGTTCATGCAAGACAGCGCAAGAATTTCCAGGAACTGGAGGCTTTTTGCCAAGAGGAATGGGCAGCTTTACCATCTGAGAAGATAAAGAGCCTCATCCACAAATACCACAAAAGACTTCAAGCTGTCATCGACGTTAAAGGGGGCAATACACGGTATTAAGAACTGGGGTATGTAAACTTTTGATCAGGTTCATTTGGGTAGTTTCTGTTGTCATTATGATTTAAAAAGAGTAAACACAGTTGATTGATAATAAATGGCTCCAGCCAAACACTAACCATGAGTGAAAGAAAGGTTTTTGTGTTATCATTCATATTCTCTAAAAAATGGCCAAGAAATCATAAATTCTGCCAACTTACAAGCACAACTGTATTAATCAGTGCCTCCTACTAAGCTTTATCAACAATAAAGTTAGTTTTGAGCGATAGATGTTCCCTTTGCTGCTTAAACGTCATTCTTCTGGGGGACAGCAGTCCCTATTTATGGAATGGGGAGCATAATCGCAAACTAACAAGGTTGGCCATTTTTTTTTTCTTTCCCAACTTTAACTTACCTTCACACTCCAGCAACAGGCACCCTTTTTTTGGTGACTGGGGAAAACTTTCCACCAGAGAACAGAACCTCTGTTTTCATACTACACATACTCTTCACATACTACTGAAGAAAAGCGGGGTCAGATGTCTAAAGATCCCTTTACACCTCCTTACAAAGTTATAGCTACATCTCATTTTTTTCTTGTTAAAGCAAAGCCAGACTGCCCCCCCTTCCAAATCCTGAGCTTCCCTTTTGTCAGAGAGGACGTGAACAACACTACAGGTTCACATTAACCTGCAACATGTTTGACAAGCATCCCAAAGTCCTAAACAGATGAACAGATAAAGCAGTTCCCCAGCCAAAGGTAATGAAAGATTTCTTGAAGACTTACTTTATTGATGAGTAGATTTGGCATCCTTACATTAGGCAAGTGACAACCTGGAGTAACAACCTTGAAGATGTACTCTAAGTGACAACCTTGAAACTTTCTTCAGGTAATGACCTGGAATGTTCCTTTAGGTGTGTGAAATGCACAACTAAACATCGGTGAGCCTTTGTCTTTTGCTGCTCTTTGCTCCACTATGTTCTGTGCATAAAACACTTAGCACGAAATATAGTGCATATGTATTATGTTACAGAGCCTTTCCGCTACTGATATATCCCAATCAGGGAAGAAAAAAAGTGTAATTGAATTTAAATGTCAAGATATTCCTTATCTCAGCCTGGCGTCACTTATCTACACTCCCCAGGTACAGTTTCCCAATTGCTTGAAGGAACCGACAGCCTCTGGGATCAGCGGCTGACAAGACGGAGATATCTGTGTTTTCTCAGTGAAGTGCGCAGCCATCTTGTCACCTGCACAACGCTTTCTGAAAATTAAGCTTATCCGGCTATATTAAACTTAGGCAAAACTTTTGCCACTGCAGAACAGGTGGCTGCTGTGGAGCCTGAAGTTGTTTTGCTACACAGTGATTTGTGCAGATAGCAATGATCCTTGACTGTTACTTTTGTATAGAGTACATATGTATATAGGTCCAGTGCTTTCATATGGTTGCAATAAGATCAGTCCGTTTCTATAACACTTGAGATTTCCCTCGAAATTTGAGAGACAGGGAAGGTTCACTCTATTTGTCCTGGTGATCATTGTTATGGGTACAGAAAGTGATAGGAAATTCAAAGTTTTAGAGTTCTAACAGGAACTTGAGATGAGGGCACATATTCGAATGGGCAAGTCTGTTTTGGTGCTCACTGTTAAAGAGGATTACCCCTTGAAGATTTCCCCTTATGCCGCGTACACACGGGCAGACTTTTCGACCGGTCCGACGGACTTTCGACGGACTTTCTGAATGCAGGCTTGAATGGAGGAGAAGATTTGGATGCCGCACACCGGATGTAGTCAAAAAACTTCACTTTATTGAAAAAATGGGATCATCAAAATAACAAGACTGTCATGCAGAAAGTACCAATAAGCTGACGTGTTTCGCACTCAGGACTGAGTGCTTACTCATAGCAGCTATGAGTAAGCACTCAGTCCTGAGTGCGAAACGCGTCAGCTTATCTGTACTTTCTGCATGACAGTCTTGTTATTTTGATGATCCCATTTTTTCAATAAAGTGAAGTTTTTTGACTACATCCGGTGTGCGGCATCCAAATCTTCTCCTCCATTCAAGCCTGCTTTGCCTAGCATTCAGCCAGCACCTGGAGCTCTTCTGCTCTGAAACTTCCACTTACACCTGGGTCAGTGTCAGCCTGAGCGGTGGAAACACTTTCTTTGCTGGACTTTCTGAATGAACGGACTTGCCTACACACGATCACACCAAAGTCCGACGGATTCGTACGTGATCACGTACGACCGGACTAAAATAAGGAAGTTGATAGCCAGTAGCCAATAGCTGCCCTAGCGTGGGTTTTCGTCCGTCGGACTAGCATACAGACGAGCGGATTTTTCAACCGGACTCGAGTCCGACGTAAAGATTTGAAGCATGTTTCAAATCTAAAGTCCGTCAGATTTGCGGCTGGAAAAGTCCGCTGAAGGTCCGATGAAGCCCACACACGATCGGATTGTCCGCCGGACTCGGTCCATCGGACCAGTCCGATAGAAAAGTCTGCTTGTGTGTACGCTGCATTACTTCCTGTTGTGTTGGCTTTATATATACACATTAAGGCAGCCATTTTTGTAATGAAAAACATGTAGGTAGAAATATTCTGTATTGTGAAGCCATGGTTTATAACCAGTGGACTTTCTATGGCCTACAACATAAATTTAATTTACACTGGGTAGCCATAAATATGAATAACAATCAGTTCAGTAGACATCACTAATGGTTGTGGTACGTGGCACAGTGAAGGCTGCCATTTTGAGACCTAAATAGCGATAACGGTCATCAAATCAAACAGAGGGCCATATTCGGACTCACAATTGAACAGCAAGCACCCCGAAAACCAAAATAATAGCTGTTTTATGGAAGCTGTTTTATCCCAGGATCTGAAACACAAGGGTTCAACTGGTTGATTTACAAAAAACCGATAATGTAACTGATAAAGTAACTTCCTCAAATCTAAAGGCACCATAGAACTACGAGATGATCCTCACCCGACCCAATCGACTTTGGCCATGTTGAGTGATGGCTCTCTTGATCCTCAGTGCTAGATGTTTTTGGCCAATTGCTACTGTCCCCCCCCCCCCCCCCCCCAAAATCTGATTATCTTCTCTGATCAAATTGTGCCAACACATCCGTGAACCATCTAATCCAGATGACTAGCATAAGAGACCTCAGTGGTTTCTTGTAAACCTCAGTTTGGTCTGCAGTACAGTCGATTCCACTTCTAGCTGCCAAGAGGAAGTTCAAATTAAAACATAACTCAATGGGAGACTTATTTTAACCTGCGGAATCCATGTGTGAAATTTGAAAATGAAAGATTTGTGTTGCTAATTATACCCTCAGAAATAGAAGGGATTGTTTAATTACATTCCCACTGCTCTTCACAGACCAAGAACATCTCCACCTTGTAATAGGTGCCTAGGACAGCAGGAGGTAACAACAGGAGCAGACGAAAGAAGCAAATATTCCAGAGGAGTACTTGGAGGTCACTCACAGATGAATCAAAGTCAGCATGATGTATTAAAGTTGTGACAATGAGATACAGTTATTTATTTATTACAGGTACTTAAATAGCGCCGTCAATTTATACAGCGCTATATATATATATTGTACATTTACATCAGTCCCTGCCCTCAAGGAGCTTACAATCTAATGCACGTACACACGGTCGGACTTTTCGTCTACAAAAGTCCGACGGACGCCGACGGACTAAAGCTGGCTGACAATCCGATCGTGTGTGGGCTTCCCCGGACTTTTAGCGGACTTTCAGCGGACTTTTCCAGCCGCAAATCTGACGGACTTTAGATTTGAAACATGCTTCAAATCTTTACGTTGTAACTACGCCGGACCCAGAAATCCGCTCGTCTGTATGCTAGTCCGACGGGCAAAAACCCACGCTAGGGCAGCTATTGGCTACTGGCTATCAACTTCCTTATTTTAGTCCGATGTACGTCATCACGTACGAATCCGTTGGACTTTTGTGTGATCGTATGTAGGCAAGTCCGTTCATCAGAAAGTCTGCCGCAAGTCCGCCAAAAGTCCGACAAAAGTCCGTCGAAAGTCTGTCGGACAGGCTGTCGGACTTTTGTAGCCGAAAAGTCCGACCGTGTGTACGCGGCATTAGGGTCCCTACCTCACATTCAGTGCGGAAGGAAAGTGTGGAAGGAAACCCCCTCAGACACAGGTTAAAGGTAACTCTGAGACTATACAGACGCCCAGGGCGCCCCCTTGGGGTTGCAACATTATCCTTTTTCCTCCCCCTCTGGTCCTTTTTTATATGAATGTTGAGGAGACATCGCCAATCTTAGATGCCCTAGACTGATAATCAATCCTGAAGTCTTGGAGATCTCAAAGTGCCCCCTTTCATTTCAGGTATTATGACATAATGATCACATTTTTTTTCTTTTTTTTTTTTTTAATTAAATGAATAGAAGCTAAATATGTCCATTCCCCACAGGCAGATCAATACAGCACCTGTCCCTCCTGTAGTCATCAATACATGCTTTACTCCTTTTTTTTATTTACATTTTGATGTATGAAGTGTCCAGTGATTCTTTGTGATTGTGTTTATGTGATTCTTCTGAGCATCCTGGGATGGTATTCCTCTAATATGATCGAATACATCTGTTTTCTTGGAAATGTTTTTTTTTTTGTTGTTATTAATCTAATTTGTCAGCAAACTGTATCTGTGTTTGTTTATTCGTGATTGGTATTTTATTTCATTTGTGATAGCTTATGTAGCACTCATAAGAATCCTGAAGAAGCCATATTGTGGTGAAACATGTAGAGTAGAAGTTGCTGCAATAACGTCCAAATCAAACGTTCTTCTGTGATGGTTTTAATATTTGTATCTTATTGGTATTTTAACAGTCTGTAATTTCAACAAAATAGTTTTTATCATTTACGCAAATGTGACTTGTTTGAGTACTAACTATGGCACCCTGAAAATCCCCATCCAAGAAAAGGGGAGAGACACATACTGAGAAGATATAGAGTGCTGCACACCCCGATTAATGTCAAAATTATTATATATTATATTATATTTTTATGGCCACATCCATGAACTCTAATACGTAAATTTTGTCACAGCACCTCAATCCTCTGAAGATGACCCAACGGGGTCGAAACGCGTCAGGATTATCACCCCATTATAGCGCTTGATCATTGTATAAACTTGTGCCAGCTTCATTTGTATTATCTCCTGTAGCACAGCTCCTATTTTAACCATTACGGTTAAGTCCTGCTAATTAAAAAACCCTTTCAAGTAACAACTTATTATTTTCATAATTTTTTGCTGCTTTAAAGCCCCACGGGGGATATCTTCTTCTTCTTTTTGAAAATCCCGATCCTTTTGTATATTGTAATGACTGAAACTTTCTGAAAGTAATTTGTTTCTAATATGCAGGCTACATCATTGTACTCTTTTATTTTAACCTTTCTGCAAATTATTGATCACGCAGACATACCTTGAAGTTGAAGATATATTCATTTTTAGCAGGGGTTACCCCAAGAACAGGAAATATTTTTAAGGGTTCCATTGAAGTGAAAGGGTTGAGAAACACTGGATTAGTGTAAGGGCCTGTCAATCAAAAGGAGCATAGATAGAACTTCAGATATTTTTGCAGGTAGAAGATATCACTTGTGTTTAGCTCTAGTCCTGAGCTCTGCTGGAAAAATATCTGCGATGAATGAGAGGAACTACTTGTCCTTGTTCAGGGCCAGAAGATGCTGAACTGAAAGGAGGACAACTTGACCTGGCTGTGAAGAGGCTTCAGGTATTCAGAGAATGGACGGGTCATACTGTACCAGCTTTGTAATAGAACATTAAAAAACATCCAACCCTGCCATCATACAGCATCTACTGGTATGTGGCATTATGTTCACTTGATATGGACTTACCTGAAAGGTTTAAGCTGAACTCCGGTCTGTCTAAAAAATATTAATGTGGGCGACCCTCCCTCCCTCCTCCCCGGTCTTCTTGTATGCGAAGGATATAATAGTTGTTTTGTCTAGGGGGAATCTAATAGAGAGTAATATTTAGGCCTTCTTTTCAATAGTGGTTGGGGGTGGTAAAATCATCTGGTTGAGTAATTGTTTTACTGACCCCCCCCCCCCCCCAACTGTTCTACCTTTAGCGGAGGGGTGAGTACATACAGTGGGAATGGAAAATAAACCCCCCCCCCCCCTTTAAAATATTCACATGTTGTTGCTTTGCAGCCTAAAATGAAGACAGACATAGATTTTTGTTTTATCCAGCTGTATTTACTCAGTGCAACTTACAACATCCACGTGAAAGATATCACACCAACATGTCAGAAAAAATAAAAAAAATAAAAAAACAGAATCACTGAGTTGGAAAAAGGATCACCCCCCTTGTGTTAGTATTTTGTTGAACCACCTTTTTCTTTAATTCCGGCCTTTAGTCTGTTGGGAAATGTCTCTACTAACTTTACACATCTAGACTTTGCAATTTTTGCCCACTCTTTGCAGATCTGCTCTAGTTCAGTTAAATTTGATGGTGACCATTTGTGGACTGCAGTCTTCAAGTCATTCCATGGATTTTCAATGGGGTTTTAGTCTGGGCTCTGACTAGGCCATGCAAGGACATTCAACTTTTTTTCCTTCAAGCACTGTGTGCTCATAGTTGCTGTGTACTTTGTGTCATTGCCATGTTGAAAGGTAAACCTTCTTCCCATTGACAACTGGCAGAGGGCAGCAGATTTTCCTCAAGAATTTATTTGACGGTATTTTGCCCCATCCATTCTTTCTTCTACCCTGACAACAAAATGTCTGGTTTCGGAAATCCAATACAGCTCACCATCCAAATAACACCATTCCTACAGTAGAGCATGGAGATGGGAATATCCTGGTATGGGGGTGTTTCTCTGCAGCAGGGACTGGAGCACTTGTCAGGATAGAAGGAAAAAGGAATGGGGCAAAATACCGTCAAATTCTTTAGGGTAATGTCTCCTGGGTCTGCCAGAAAGTTGTCAATGAGAAGAAGGTTTACCTTACAACATGACAATGACTTAAAGCACACAGTAACTATGAGCACACAGTGGTTGAAGAAGAAAAAGGTGAATGTCTTTGCATGGCCTAGTCAGATGCCAGACTTAAACCCCATAAAAAATCTGTGGAATGACTTGAAGACTGCAGTCCACAATCGGTCACCATAAAATTTAACCGAACTTGAGCAGTTCTGCAAAGAAGAGTGGGAAATATATTGCAAAGTTAGAGACATATCCAAATAGACTAAAGGCTGTAATTAAAGAAACAGATGGTTCAACAAAATACTGACACAAGGGGGTGATCCTTTTTCCAACTTAATAATTGTTTTTGAATTTATTTTATTTTTTTATGACATGTTGGTGTTAAATCTTTCACTGGGATGTTATAAGTTGTACTAGTAAATACAGCTGGATAAAACAAAAACTGCGCCTGTCTTAATTTCCAGCTGCAAAGCAACCAAATGTGATTACTTTAAAAGAGGGCGATTCTTTTCTAAAACCACTGTATGCCACGGGCCCGATGTTGCGGCATGGCAAAAATGATCCCTGTTGCATTCAGTAGGCAGTAACACTCGCTAAACGCAACCCATTCAACTGAATAGAGGCACCCCGAAAACGTGTGCAATGCATGTGGTTATGACTCGCTAGTGCAGGGATCAAGGGCTTTATAGGGCTCAACGCTTGTCAAATGCACTCTACAGAGTGATCTGAACACGGATCACTTTTCAGAGAGCTACACTAATATAAACTAGCCCATACCTTACGCCACAGAAGTTGAGGGCAGGGCCCCCTATGTCTTCATATTTAAAGCAGGACCAGCATTGGCTACTGGTCGTGCATTGTATGTGCTGATGTAGCGGCTCTGAAGGACCGGTCATCACTACTGGGACCAACGTGTAGGAGGCCTGTGGGACTGTCAAAGTTGTACTCCACAGAAATGTCGAAACTACCCTTGCCCACATTGCAATAGTACATTTTTTGTTTCAGTCTAGGACACCACGAAAAAGTAGTTTCGCTTGCCTTATCCCTTGCTCCTCTGGCCGCCGGTGCTCTCCTGTTTCCTCTGATGCTCCAGGTATTGCGTGGCCCTCGGTGTCCTCACTTACAATGCAGGGCTGCTGGTCCTGCATTGAATGTAATGACATCAGAGTGTGAAAGCCAAACAAACCATTGAAAGAAGCATCTTCAAGGGATCGGTCACACGGAGAGGAGGAGCCTACAGGAGTGAGAGATAAGGTAAGTGAAGCTGCTTTTTAATGCTACCCGAGACAAAAACTCACTCAAATTTACCCATTGCAGTGTAGGCGAAGGCAGTCTTGAAATTGGAGTTCAGCTTTAATTGATGGTCCCACAGGCTATCTACATGCCAGTCCCAGTAGTGATATCTACCCCCCCCCCCCCCCCCCCCAGAGCCGCCCAACCAGTCAGTCATGTTGCCTTCTCTCTTGATGACAACATCATGTACAATGCAAGACTAGTAGCCACTGCTGGTCCTGCATTGAATGTGAGGATGTGACGAGCTCTGCCCTCAATGTCCAAAGAGCAAGAGATCAGATAACAGAGCCTTATGCAGAAGAAAGGACTTGATTAGTCTGGAAGAAGTCCTGGTTAGAAGAAGGAAGGCTCTATACTACCAGGAAGGACAAAGAAAGAAGAAAACTCCATAAAATCAAAGAAAATTCTGCAAGAAGGGACTCAACTTAGGGATAACACGAAGGCCTCATGCACACGTGACGCTGGTGCAAACTCTGTGAAACACATGTTTTTAAAATCTGAAACCGGCGTTTAGATACGCTCGTTTTGCCGTGTTTGCATGCCGCGTTTAGCCACGTTTGTGTCTAGAAGCGTCTGCAGAGCAGAGAATGACATTTTGCGACCCAATTTTGGGGCCCGTTATCTTGGGGCCACTTGGTGCTAGGAACCCCAAATTTGGCTAACACAGTGGAACTAGCACTACAACATATCCATATTGGGGTTCCTAGCACCAAGTGGCCCCGAGATATGGGGCCCCAAATCGGGTCGCAAAATGTCAAGCACTTTTCTGCAGCAGAGAATGACATTTTCCGACCTGAGTTTGGGGCCCCATATCTCGGGGCCACTTGGTGCTAGGAACCCCAAATATATTGGATATGTTATAGTGTTAGTTCAACTGTGTTAGCACACCAAATTTGGGGTTCCTTGCACCAAATGACCTAGAGATATGGGCCCCAAAATTGGGTTGTAAAATGTTCCTTTAAAAACACTTATAAACGCAAACGCGTTTAGCTGCATTTGGCGTCTGAAACCTGAAAAACGTTTGCGTCTGAACCCATTTTTTTGCTTCTGGAAAAAAGAGGTTAAACGCAACTGCCTAAAAACGCCAAAAAAACGAGACTGTGTACATGGACACATAGGATAACATTGAACGGGTTTATGGGCAGTTGAAAAAAGTGTCCAACTGCCTCTGAACGCGCGTTTAACAGCGTCTCGTGTGCATGAGGCCTTAATCTACACTATAACTAAAGCTAACGTTTTAGCTCATCCCTGTCGCATATAATGTCAATGCTCATTTGCTAGGAAGGAGAGATAGCTTGTGCATGTGTATATTGTTTGAATATTTGCAATACTCTGTATGTTGTGTATTGATTTCCTACAATTGTAAGTGATTTGTATGTACAGAATTCTTGTTTACAAAGGCACGTTAATATACTACAGAGGTTTTTGCTTCCTTGCTTTATTGCAAAGTGACCTAAAAGATAAAAAGCAACACAGCAGAAGACTAAGGACCATGAAAACTGCATGTGGTCTGAAAAAAAAAAAAAAACAAGGCAAAACCTTTGTGCCAACTTAAACTAAATGATGTCTTGCATCCATTTCTTCCACGTTTGATTTAGCTGAAAGATGTTGACGTTACCATTCAAACACACCGCTTGTAAATCCAGATTATTTCCACAAACTTTCCTTTTTTTAAGCCTCTAAAGCCGTTGTGAACGATACATTCAAGTTTCAACTTTCAAGCAATTACCTGTGGAGATCAGACTTTTTTTTATTATTAAAAACCTTCATTCGATATTTGATCGAGTCTTTAACCTTTGAAAAATTAAGATCTAGCACCGAGCCCAGCAGTGGAGTATTAGCGGTGACGGCACCCCAGCGTCCAGATAAATGTCTTCTCTCCATCTAAAGGTCTTTCTTCAGAGTGAAATGTTAAAATACTACAGAGATTCGGAGGAGCGCGAGCGATTAATTTCCCAGGAATGCCTTCCATTCAGAGGTAATCTTCACACAGTTTTATTTAATATATCTGAATGTTACATGCAGCCGGCTCAGAATACCGGCTCAGAATACCGGCCCAGCAATGGAAGCTGTCCAAAAATGGTGCCAATATTTTAGCTAACAGGGTAATGCGGGATGGCGGTCTTTTTTTATATTTACGGCAAATGATTTGATATTTGTACATCTGGTCAGCAACTGCCAGCTACCATCCATTGTGAATGTGTTTTTCTCATTAGGGTTTTGTACTGTGAGGATGAAAAAATAACTACTAAAATGTTTAAAAAATAAGATTATATTGTTATAAATTGAATCAAATGGTGAGCCGCATACAATCCACACAGTATCCCCCATGCGCTAGTGTCCAGTGGGCTATCCATTCACCAATTTAAATCAAAGAGACGCGGCACAGGAATCCTTGTTCTTACAGATTCATCTTTTAACCACTTAAGGACCGAGCCTCTTTTTTAGAGTTAAAAACAGTTTTTTTTGCTAGAAAATTACTTAGAACCCCCAAACATTATACATTTTTTTTCTAACACCCTAGAGAATAAAATGGCGGTCATTGCAATGCTTTCTGTCACACCGTATTTGCGCAGCGGTCTTACAAGCGCACTTTTTTTTTTTAAAATACACTTTTTTGAATTAAAAAATAAGACAACAATAAAGTTAGCCCAATTTTTTTTTATATTGTGAAAAATAATGTTACGCCGAGTAAATTGATACCCAACATGTCACGCTTCAAAATTGCTACCGCTCGTGGAATGGCGACAAACTTATCTCCATAGGCATAGGCGACGTTTAAAAAATTCTACAGGTTGCACGTTTTAAGTTACAGAGGAGGTCTAGGGCTAGAATTATGGCTCTCACTCTACCAATCGCGGCAATACCTCACATGTGTGGTTTGAACGCCACTTTTATATGCGGGCGCTACTCATGTATGTGTTAGCTTCTGCACGCAAGCTCAGCGGGACAGGGCGCGTTTAAAATTTTTTTTTTTTCTTATTTATTTTATCTTTTATTTTACATTGTTTTTTTGGTTTTTTTTAAATTGTGTCACTTTTATTCCTATTACAAGGAATGTAAACATCCCTTGTAATAGAAAAAAAGCATGACAGGACCTCTTAAATATCAGATCTGGGGTCAAAAACACCTCAGATCTCATAGTTACACTTAAATGCAATAAAAAAAAATAAAAAAAATTGTCATTTAAAAAAAAAAATTAAAAAAAAAAAATGTCCCTTTAAGAGCTATGGGTGGAAGTGACTTTTGACGTTGCTTCCGCCCTGCATTGTTATGGAGACGGATGGGGGCCATCTCCATGCCCAGCCAGGGTGAGGATCCGATTGCCTCCACAGCTGCCGACGGATTCGGTAAGCGGCGGAGGGCACCAGAGCGCGGCGGGAGGGGGGTGCCCTCTCCTGCCGCCAATAAAAGAGATCTTGCGGCGAATCCGCCGCAGAGACCACTCTTATCAGAAACCGGACCGCCGCCCAAACACGAGCTAGCTTCTGCCATAATAACGATATCCCCCGCCAAAGTTAGGACATATATCGGCATGCGGCGGTCCGGAAGTGGTTAAATTAAAATACATTGGAACAATAAAACAGTTTGGGGGGCATCTCCACCCTTTATAAAGTTCACAAGTGCACCAAGTCACAATGTACAGCTGTTTAAATTACATGAAAGAGGAAACACATAATCTTCATAAATCTCCATAATACCCCAAATAGACTGGCAAAGAGCAATTGATACAAGGAAACTATTTAAAATATCAAATAATGACGGTGGTGAATATTCAAAGTTTCCCAGAGTGGATTCCTCTTTCATACCTGACGAGATCCAAAAGAAATACGTGAAACCGTCTTATACTGTATGTTTCTGGCAGCATGAAATACTATTGCTAAGGCTTCATGTACACTACAGGTCCTAAACTTGAGTTTAGGAGCTTTTGGCATTTTTTGGCCAAAGCTCCTAAACTCAACCCCATAAAAGCCCATGTGTCAATGTACAGATAGGCTTTTACCAGAGTAAAAAAAACAGAGGAGGTGCCCCTGGGATTTTATGGTCAGAGGCTAAAGACCTAATAAAGAAGTAATAGGCGTATATAACAAAAGTAATACAAAATGTATTAGTTGCAAAAAACATGTAAGTGAAAAATTATACAAAAAATAGAGTTATTCTAAATTGATTGTAACACCTTAGTCTTTCTAAAACATACAGCCTATTTAAGTCTTTCACTGCTTGTAACTACAAGAAATACTAAGATCTGATATGTAAATTCAACTAATGCTACCATTTAATGTAATCAATATTTTGTTAATTGTATCAATGTTTATATTTTCAAAATCAATAAACAAATTTGATGAGAAAAAATAGAGTTATTCTAAAAGCGAAAATGAATAGTCATGCTATATGTAGTAGTAGTACACCTAGGTTCTGGAACACATGATTGATCTCATAGTGGGAGGCCAAAGGAGGTGCATGTACACAGAAAAGTCCCGACATGTTTCAGGATATATGCTTAAATATTTAATTCCTTCTTCAGGGGCTGATTTAGAACAAGCTGTATTATATGGTAACACAACAGCAAAAAAAAATCAAATCAGAAAAAATGTATGTGAAAGGTACAATATATATTGTAGGTATATGAATATGTGAACAAAAATAGGAAACAGTATGATAAATAAATGGGACAGGCATTTTGATTCTGACAATACTCACAGAATAACTATCTCTGGTGAATCTCTGGTGAATCATAGTATACATCAGAATTCACACGTGGGCAGGGTTTGCGTCTCCGTACTGTCCCATTTTTACTACAGTTAGAAGATGGAATTTTTGATACATTGACTATATGATTCCTGCCTCTCTAGGTTGTTGTTTGTTATATATTTCCTTACTTAAATGGCCCATATTTACCTGGATATACGGTATATTGTGTGTATATATATATATATATATATATATATATATATATATATATACATATATATATATATATATATATATATATATATATATATATATATATATATATATATATATATATATATATATATATACACACATATATATATATATATATATATATATATATACATATATATATATATATATACATATATATATATATATATATATATATATATATATATATATATATAAATATATATATATATTTATATACATACCGTATATACTCGAGTATAAGTCGAATTTTTCAGCACATTTTTTTGTGCTGAAAGTGCCCCCCTCGACTTATACTCGAGTCAAGCACTTTTCTGCAGCAAAAAATTTAATTTTCCGAACCGACTTTGGGGCCCCGTATCTCAGGGCCACTTGGTGCTAGGAACCCCAAATTTGGTGTGTAAACCCAGTGGAACTAGCACCAAGTGGCCCTGAGATACGGGGCCCCAAAATCAGTTCGGAAAATGTCATTCTCTGCTGCAGAAAAGTGCTTGACATTTTCTGAACCGACTTTGGGGCCCCATATCTCAGGGCCACTTGGTGCTAGAAACACCAGCTTTGGAAATTGTATGGTGCTAGTTCCACTCTGTTTGCACACCAAATTTGGGGTTCCTAGCACTAAGTGGCCCCAAGATACAGGGCCCCAAATTCAGGCAACTGTGTCCATCTGCAGCAATGTCATTTCAGGCCCTTTGGGTTCAGATCCCCCAAATTTTGGCTGCAGCTAGGGGGCATCTAGGAACCCTTAACTACCAAGTTTGAAGTTCAGGGGACCTATGGCTGCAAATGGGCACAGTGATGCTGCAAATGGGCATTGTTGACCCTCTTTTCCACTTACAGTATCTGTGCATTTCTCACCCTCGTCTTATACTCGGGTCAATACGTTTTTCCCATTTTTTTTGTGGTAAATTAGGGCCTCGACTTATACTCGGAACGACTTATACTCGAGTATATACGGTATATACATATATATATATATATACATATATATATATATATATATATATATACATATATATATATATATATACATATATATATATATATACATATATATATATATATATATACATATATATATATACATATATATATATATATATATATATATACATATATATATATACATATATATATATACATATATATATATATATATATATATACATACACATATATATATATATATATATATATATATACACATATATATATATACATATATATATATATACACATATATATATATATATATATATATATATATTTATATATATTGGAATATTGTCCTCATTTTGATAAATTCTTATGCTATGCTGGTGATAACCTGAGATTCTGATTTCGTTGTTGCTAATATTTTTTATTTTTCGGATTTAATATTTTCAAGAAAAATACCGGAAACTAAAATATCAAATAATGTAAAAAAAAAAAAAAATAGTTACAAGCTTCTCACTACTGTGTCAATTAAAAATGAAATGTACACACATGAATCAATCAAAGCAGGGTTATGTTTCCCTTTAAACGACTCTTCTGAGGCTTCAATGAGAGATAACCTGCCTAAAAGGAGATATCTACTGTTGACTATCATTAAGTAACTCATAGTCCTAGGAGAATCCTTTGTCATATACATAAAAGAAATGTTGTATATATAAAAAAATAAAAGATATAAAACACCTGTGTAAAAATGATTTCCCCTCTGTATGAGCGCACATGTCTGTGCGGCTGTCCGAGATTTCACCAACCATTGGAATACTCTCTAACATCCAATCGCATTCTGATATTCTTGGTAAAACTATATTATTATTATATATTATTATTATTTCTCCATGGAGTGTCAATATATTTTACAGCACTTTGCAGAGAATACACTGTATGTCTAAAGATATGTGGACAACCCTCCAAATTAATAAATTAAGGTGCACCAAGCCAACTCCATGGAGACACAGTTTGACCAGTTTCATGCGGAGGAACTCAACACAAAGCCCTGACCTCAAACTTATTGAACGCCTTTGGGATGAATTGGAATGTCCATTGTGATCCAGGTAAGTCTTCTAATCCAAAATCAGTACCTGACCTAATAAATGAGCACAAATTCCCACAGACACTCTCCAAATTTTTATTTTTTTTTAAATGCCTTCCCAGAACAGTGGAGCACGTTACATAGTTACAAAGGTTGAATAAAGACATCAGTCCATCCAGTTCAACCTGAGTGAGTGTGGGTGCGTGTCTGAAATTATCCCTATCCCTTTACATTGTGTCTCATTAAGATGCTCCATTATATTATTATTTATTTAAAGGTACCCATATATAGCGCCGTCAATTTATGCAGCGCTCCACACTCACATCCCTACCCTCAAGGAGCCCACAATCCAAGGTCAATTTTTGGACAGAAGCCAATTAACCTACCAGCATGTCTTTGGATTGTGGGTGGAAACCGGAGTACCCGGTGGAAACCCACGCAGGCACAGGGAGAACATGCAAACTCCAGGCAGGTAGTGTTGTGGTTGGGATTCGAACCAGCGACCCTTTTTACTGCTAGGTGAGAGTGCTAACCACTACACCACTGTGCCGCCCATATAGCTGCAAAGTAGAGCCAACTCCATATTAATGGCAATGGGGGAGGGCAACTCCATATTAATAATAATGGTTTTGGAATGGGATGCTCAACAAGCTCATAGAGGTATGATGGTCGGGTGTCTGAAGATTTTATCCATATATTGTATACTCACTTCAGTCCCTGCCCTCTAAAGAAGTTTACAACCGCCAATGTCACAGTATATGTAAGGCCAATTTTGGCAAGCAGATAGAAAGAGGCTGGTACAAAATCAGATTCAAGTAATTACGCTATTTGCATTACAAAATTCATTTTATGGTGTTATAAGGATTACAAAACTGCATTACATTGTGCATTTTATACCATTCTGGAGTTTAGATTTAAGTGCTGGCCCACAGAGTTGCAAGGAATTTGCTTTCACCTGCTTAGCCAAAATATTGCATCAATAAAGGGTTTACTGGAGACGGGCCTGTTCACCGACCACAAAGATAATTTTCCATAATTGAGACCATTTATCATCTCTTCACGGGTGTCTCACAAAGGAATAGATTTGAGCCTGAAGAATCGGGACAGTAAACATGTATCTTTGTGGAAGCTGATAGACACGAACTTTATTTCCTTGTCAGTATGATGCTAATAGGAGAGCAATTAGGCCCCATGAATAATTAACAATCAGCGGATACCAGGGCCACGCTATCTCAGAAATCAGTCGTTTTAGGAAATGAATTTCTCTCACTTTGGCCGGGGACCGCGTCTAATGTAATTATCAGAGACGAGCGCAGTCAGCATGCTAAATTAGCCGCATTATCTCTTGTCACTCTACAATCCAGATCCATGTCATGGAAGGGGGGGGGGGGGGGGTGGAAAGGGACCCCTGGAGAAGATGACTGCCACTCACTGCATGATATCCCCATCCTGAACTCACAACTGTTAGACAGGCATATTGGGCCTTACAGTAAGTGGAGGTTTGAAGGGTTAGAATCCCTGTCAGGCTTTTATTTCCATCTGTGTCCCCCACTGGGGAGACTCATTCTCATGACTGAAGAATAGTGAACATTTTTGAGTTGTCACCAGATTAGAGGACAATGGGGACACATGTTCAGGTGAACACTGTGTAAAAAAAGGTAATTTACCTCACTGCCTGTTGTGTCTAAATGACAGGAAGTAAATGGAATTCTCCCTAACAGAACACAGATGGCAAAAACAAAACCAGACAGGGGTTTTACCTATCCTAACTCTATCCAAAATGGAAACAAAAAGCCTTGCCTTTATATATAATACTTTGATTATCTGAATCATACCATTACCATAAAATCTTTTATACTTGCAGGCAGGGGCGTTGCCAGGTCTACAAAAGATCTGGGGCTAGAGCCCATAGCAGAGTAGTAAAGAAAGTCATACGCTTGGGTGGGCATACACATGTATATACAGTAATATACGTGTGTGTGTGTATACCCCCAGAGAGCCCCCCCTTACATCAGGGTCCCCAGAGAGGCCCCCCCCTTACATCAGGGTCCCCAGAGAGCCCCCCCTTACATCAGGGTCCCCAGAGAGACCTCCTTACATCAGGGTTTCCAGAGAGACCCCCACTTACATTAGGGTCCCCAGAGAGCCTCCCCTTGCATCAGGGTCCCCAGAGAGCCTCCCCCTTAAAATCAGGGTACCAGAGAGCCTCCCCTTGCATCAGGGTCCCCAGAGAGCCCCCCACTTACATCAGGGTCCCCGAGAGCCTCCCCTCCCCTTGGGGACCCCTGCAGAGACTCGGGGCTATGGGCCCCAGATTCGGGGCTATAGCCCCAAAAGCCACCCCCTAGCAACGCCACTGCTTGCAGGTAATATTAGCAGAAGAAAGTATGAGCACTGTTTTAAAGCTCTCTTTATACCATAGGTAGTTCTTTACCATTTCTGTTGTTACTGAAAATAACCCCTTTTCTCTAAACAAACCTGATTTCCCTTTTGTCACTTGTTTAGTCCTTGGGAAAAAAAAAGTGCAGGTCATACAGATCAGGGGTTCTCAACCGCCAAATGGTGGCCTCTGTCCTTCCGAGCCTCAAGCCAGCTGCAGATCCTTCAACCTGTCACAGTGCCTCCCAGTTCACATAGTGCCACCCAACACTACATAGGAGGGCCATAGTACCCTTTAACCTCCACCACAGACCCCAGGCCCCCTGAGAGCCTCCACAGTGCTGCCCAACCTCCCACGCTGACCCCAGCACTCTGGGGTGCCCCCTAGCCTGCTGCAGAGCCTTCAGCTTGCCACAGTGCGCCCAGCCTCCAGTGGCCCCCAAGCAAGAGAAGCAGGAGCAAGAGAAGTTTTTGACTCTATCCAGGTGCTACGGTTGGAGGAAAGTATGTAGAGTGGAAAGAAAAGTAGGGGGCAGAGGGGATACAATGGATCAGAAAAGTAAAAAAAAAAAAGGGAGAAAGATTGGGGTAGGGTAGAGCAGTTGTGGTACTGGAAGGGTTAACGACCAGGAGAGCACGAGTTCCACAGGAAGTTTGAGAAAACTGTGAATCGAATCTGGGTAGATGATGATGGTCCATCCAAAGAGAACAGACTTTGTAGAAGGCTTTTTGGCTGTTGTCCAGAATAGTCATCATTTTCTCCTGTATTGAAATGCCCATTATTCACTGATTATCTTCTGCAAAGCACACCATCAGTGGTCCCCAAGACTATTTCTCAATATAACAAAATTCATTGCTGCATCCAAAGGGTGAGCACTATATAACCTACTGTACAGGCCTATGCAGAGCGTATTCTGGTATGATAAGTGCCTTTTGGCAGTATTAATATTTGCAAAGTTATAAAAAGTATAAAACAAATATTTGTGTATGATGACCGTGTAAGACTTTTTGAGCTTATTCCATTCTTAACAGGAACTTCACTTATCTGAAAGATGTACTTAACACTCCGTGAAGTCAAGCACTGTCTTCCAACAACCCAAAGTCTTCACTGCTTGTTAGGACCCCAAGCCGCCATCTTGGATTTGGGACCCGCCTGTCCCTTACTTATGACTCACAGCCGGCCCCTCACTGCGCATGTGTGAGGTAGATTGGTCCTGTAGCCTCTTGGGGTGTGTGATGTGATTTCAGTAGGCTACGGGGTGGAAGGGGGCACAATGTTATCCATGCCTGGGCAAGGGTTAGGGAAGTGAGAGCAGGTACCTGCTGAAAAAGTAAAAAATAAAATTCTAATGTATAACTGGGAAGGGGAAGGGTTAAGAAGAGGCTGTGGGGAAAACTGATGTGAAGGTCCACTTTAAGTTTAAATCGTCTTAAAGTGGAACTCCAATTAAAATTCTAACTAAGCCTAAACCTACCCCCCCCAAGCCCCTCACTCCTTTTTTTTTTAACCTAGTCTATCTACCCTGTAAATGGAAAGATGTCTATATTTACCTATTCTGAAGCCTCTCCAGTTCAGTCACATGATCAGTTCCCAACGCCAGCTTCAGTCTAGAGGAGGGACAGCCGACAATAGATGTCCCATAATAAGCCTATGGGTGACATCATCGCCCAGGCTCTGCAGCCGTTGTCACTGCCTCTTCTCTACACTGAAGCCGGTGTTCTGCCGAGAAAGTTCCGCTCGGCGGATAAGTTCCCCCCTCTACTGCGCATGCGCAGTAGGATCCGGCGGAAATAGCCGAAGCGTAACAGCTGAAAATCAGCTGTACACGGCGCCTGTGAGAGGGCCCCTCGCGGACTCGCTTCGGGCACGGCCTCGCTTCGCTCGGCTCTTTTTGATTCCACCTCTAGGTCCACTTGGATGGTGGGGAAGGAACCTGGACCCAGAGCGCAGGCGCCGTGTACAGCTGATTGAAGCGTTTGAGCTTCGGCTATCTCCGGCGGCTGACAGTAGTTCATACTGCGCAGGCGCTGCGCCTGCGCAGTACAGGGGGGGAACTTATCCGCCGAGGGAACTTTCTCGGCAAGACACCGGCACTAAGACCTGATCACGTGACCGGACCGACCCCAGAGTGGGTAGGTATAGACATTCTTTTACAGGGTAGATAAGAATAGGTTTAGAATGGAAGGGGGGATAGGTTAAGGCTCAGTTAAAATTTGATTGGAATTCCACTTTAAGACCGTTTAAACTTAAAGTGGACCTTCACATCAGTTTTTTTTTTTTCACTTCACTGGAAATCCCCTTTAAGTCTCCACCATCAATATATTTAATTGATGGGTCATCCCTGGATGATAGCAACATTCAGATTTAATAGCAAAAAAAAAAGAAGACAAACATTTTTAACTTTTCTTTGTTCTATCCAAATCTAAGAGGTCTGGGTTTTAGATACACTTAAACTGCCCTCCAGCTCCCACGCTCCCTCATTCTCTGACTCCATCAAGACACACTGGGATCTGTGGTCCTACCTCTGCCGTTAGGCCACAATGTAGACCAGACAGAGATAGCGTGGAGTAATCAGTTCTAGAACACTCGTGTCTTGCTGCCTCCCGCCACTTCCAGAGCTTGTGAAGTGTAAATAAGTCACTTTAAGTGTGTGAATCAAAGTCCCGCTAAGAGAAAAAAGTATATATATATATATATATCCACATCTTCTTATGATAGCAAAAAGCAAACATAATCCAACATGAAAGCAGAAAGCAGGCTGAGTGTGGTCTAACCTGAACACTAAAGCACTTTTGGACGCGATGTCTCTGGCGCACTTCTAGAGCAGAACGCGGTTCTGGCTGGCTTTTATTGCTGAGCCGCCTTATCAACTTGTAAACAACAAAAGTACCCGACATGAAACACACAAAGAACAATGTATGAAGTGCAGAGACTCATTACGGCCAATGAGCCGTCATTGGTTATCATCCTGACTGCAAGAGACTGCTGGAGTTCACACTAAAGAGTATATTAAAGAGGAAGTAAACCCATTCAGGTGCGTTGCCAGGCAGTAAAGTGCATACATAGTAAAAAATAAATAAAATAAAAAATATGGTTATTAAATGCCACCAAAAGAAAGATTTTATTTCACAGATTACATGTCACACATCACAGGAGGCTTCAGGACAGTCCCTCCAGTCGGTGGATCTTGCGTCGGCAAGATTATTAAATGCCACCACTTTCCGTGATAAGGGATCACAGAGGGTCACGGCTAGCCTGCAAATCCAAAATGTCACAGATCAGCCTCGACTGCAGCCTCTCACCCTTGTGGCTTGCTACAAAATTACAACGTACAGTCTGATCACTAGAGGAGAGGAGACTGAGCAAATCTTTCCTCCTGCCTGCAGCAAACTGATGACATCATCTCAGCCTAGGCAAGGTCACCTGAATGGCTTTTTTAATTAGCTTTTTTCTTTAACTGATACTGTTGCTATATATTGTGACATATCAGGAATGTATTCATGCAGGCTTGTTAAGGGAATGACGGGTCCACTTTAATTAAAGATCTTAATGATATCCCCAGGCTTCCCCCCGAGGCTACGCTGTAGGTAGTATGTTGCTGCAGCTGCTGCTCCTGCAAAAAAAAAAAATATTTCCCAGAATGCATCACTTGTCCGCAGTCAGTTGACGAGCTTATAGAACAGCCAGCGTTTTAATTAAAGTTGGGCCATCTCCTGTTTTGCGATTCTATTTTTGTGCTCCCACTTAATCCTTGATGGACTTCCTGCTATTTTATCTAAAGCGGGCTCAATGAGCCGGATCGGAGCAGCAGCAGGATCAAGCACATAATCACAATTCATTCATTGCGCCAATTACCTATAATTAATATAATTAGATTTAACTCCCCGGCCCTTAATGCTGTCGAGGGTCCGTGCCGCCTGGCGTCAGCGCACGCAAGCGAATCTCCACGCATTCCCCGCCCACCCCAATCGAAAAGTTGCACAGAATTGATAGATTAACCCTTTCATCCTCGGTATGGCCAAGGGGGGAGGAGGGGGGTGGGGGGGAGACATTGACCTGCGGACGAGCGCGCAGTCATAAATCACGAGGCGCGCGATCAATGGGAATGTTTCTGTGTCACCGCTCAGCTCGCTTCCCCATAGCAGACAGAGCGCCTCAACGCCAACCCGCGTCCATCTGCCTGCAACAGGTTTTTCATTACACCAAAAAAAAAAAAAAGGAGACCAATTTAATAAAGCAGCAAATTCCCCAATACTTACCGAAAACGAGAAAACAGGCTTTCACGGTCAACTCCGGTCAAACAAAATAATTTTGCATTTAAACTGACTCAGAGGACAAAGCCAGCTCCAATTTTTTTATTTTTGGCCAGCATCTGCCTCACTAGCTGGCTGCTTACTCGATTTCTTAAAGAGACCCTGTGACCAACTTCAATAATTGCAGATAAAAGGCACAGAAAATCATTCTATTTATAAAAGAAAAATTATTGGACGAATATCAAGGTTTCGCCCATCCATAATTAATTATGACCTGCTTAATGTGCTTCTAAAAGCTAATGGCCCGTACACGCGATCCGAAAATCGGACAAAAAAAATACCGCTTTTGAAGCGATTGTATGATAATCAGATCGTTAGTACAGAACTTTCGAGAGCTGATCACGGCAGTTCTTCCTGGATTATCCGATCGGACAAACACGAGAATTTTTCTCGTACAATACCAGATCGGACGATTTATGTTTAATCAGTACAGCGGTCGTCCAAAAATACAATAGGGATACACTACAACACATGACATCACTTCCGATTTTTTAATTCCGTCGTACGAGAATTTTTCGTCACTTTAGTAACCTCTCCATTTTCGATATGCAACTAGCATGCAAAAAATACAAAAACGGACAATCTGTCGTCCGATTTTCGGATCGTGTGTACGGGCCATAAGGGTCCTTTCACACGGGACACAGGGAACGACGGGTCCACTTTAATTAAAGATCTTTATGATATCCCCAGGCTTCGCTGTAGGTAGTATGTTGCCGCAGCTGCTGCAAAAAAAAATATTTCCCAGAATGCATCACTTGTCCACAGTCAGTTGACGAGCTTATAGAACAGCCAGCGTTTTGATTAGAGTTGGGCCATCTCCTGTTTTGTGATTCTATTTTTGCGCTCCCACTTAATCCTTGATGGACTTCCTGCTATTTTATCCGAAGATCGTGTGTACGGGCCATAAGGGTCCTTTCACACGGGCTGTCCGATCAGGTCCACCTGTCAGTTTTTCAGGCGGAACTGATCGCACCTTGCAGACTTCTTTATGGAGCGGCGGATGTCAACGACCACATGTTTGCTGACACCCGCCGCCATCCAATCCTGTCCGCCAAAACCAGACGGATGGTGGTCCTATTTTCCACCCGTCTGGCGGATCGGATGGAAATGAACAGACGGTTCTTCTCAATTCCGATTTCACCATAGAGGAGAGCGGGACTGTGTCCATTTCCACTCTGCACAGTGGATCAGACCTGTCATCTGCCTGTTCAGCGGGGATCAGCAGAATGATCCCCCCCCACTGAGCATGTAGAAATCTGCTACACGGAGGCGCCCACGTGAAAGGGACCAAAAGAGGAGGTCCAGCCCCCCTCCCCATGAAAAATACTGCAGCTGCTGACTTTTAATATATGGACACTTACCTGTCCGGGGAGCCCGCGATGTCGGCACCCCAGCCGATTTTCGGATCGGCTGTTGGGTGCAGCTGCTACCATTCCTGGTAAGGGAACCCAACAGCAAAGCCTTTCGGCTTCACAGCCGGTTCCCCTACTGCGCATACGCAAAGTGCGCTGCGCTTTCTAATTGGCGGCGGAGGAAGGAGGAGGGGGCCAAATTCCAGGGAGACCCGGCCGCGGCCCAGTCTCCTGGAAATGGGGAGCAGTACCTGTCAAAAACAGGTACCCCAGCCCACCCCCCCCCACCCCGAAAGGTGGCAAATGTGAGGAGATAGATAAGTGGAAGTTCCACTTTTTAGTGGAACTCCGCTTTAATGAATTCTGTGCAATAACCACTTGATCCTCAGGCCTCTTCGGACACTTTTTGTTTACATGTAAAAATCTGTATTTTTTTGCTAGAAAATTTATTTAGAACCCCCAAACATTCTATATTTATTTATAGCAGAGGCCCTAGAGCAGCCATTCTCAACCAGGCTTCTGTGGAAAACTAGGGTTTTCCTCCAGAGGTGGCTAGGGGTTCCTTGAGCTGTGGCTGATTTACCTCCTGTTTGATGGTGCCTACATAGTTCTGAGCCAATGCCACTTGGAGGCGCCAGTGGTATGACACCAATGATCTTTATAGCTCTCTGTAAGGGGGCTATTTATACACTGACCACCAAAGTAAGGGGCATTGTTCCCACTGACCCCAAATGAATGGGTTTTATCAGGGGTTCCCTGAGACCTGAAAATAAATTTAAGGGTTCCCCTGGGCTAAAAAAGGTTGAGAAAGGCTGCCCTAGAGAATAATTGGCGGGCACAGCAATTTTTTATGTCACACCGTATTTGCACAGCAGTTTTTGAAATGCAATTTTTTGAGAAAAAATACACTTTTTTGAAATTTGAATACACAAAAACACAATAGAATACCCTATTGTTTGGTAAAATTTAAAAGATGATGTTACGCCAAGTAAATAGATATCAAACATGTTATGCTTTAAAATTGCACACACCTATGCAATGACGACAAATGACGTAAATTTTACTATCCATAGGCGAGGGTTTAAAAGCCTTTACACTTGCAGGTTACCACTTTAGAATTACACAGAAGGTGCTAGAATTACTGCCCATGATCTGACGTTGGCGGTGATACCTCCCATGTGTGGGAAGATTGTTGTTTGCATGTGTGACTGATGCGTGTGTTCACCTTTGCGTGAAAGCAATAACGAGAAACTGTCTCTAACACCTCTTGGAGTGAACATAGGTTTCCAAGCAAAGTGCTCAGAGGTCAGCCACTGCATCCCAGTCAAATGGACACTCACCAGAGATGATAGCTGCCATTACAACAGCATGCAAGCCTTGGATATGTTGGGGAGGAGATACTAGTGCTGACATCACGCCGCTGCTTAAATCCAGGTCAACGGGGACTTCCAATGTAAGGATTTTATGCTATTTTTTCGTTTTTATGTGTACATGCATCCATAATAAAACTACTACGTCATTCGGATCATTTCTGGCTCCTGGTGAGCTTTATTTATCATAGTTAGACCAGTGGTGGCTGGTGCTCAAAATTTTTGGGGGGGCGCAAAGAAACTGGAAAAAAAACCCCCAAAACATCAATTTCAGCCACTGTGCCCATCAATTGCCGCTACTGTGCCATCAAATGCAGCCACTGTGCCCATCAAACGCAGCCACTGTGCCCATCAAATGCAGCTACTGTGCCATCAAACACAGCCACTGTACCCATCAATTGCAGCCACTGTGCGATCAAATGCAGCCACTGCGCCCATAAATTGCCGCCACTGTGCCATCAAATGCAGCCCCTGTGCCCATCAAACGCAGCCACTGTGCCCATCAAACGCAGCCACTGTGCCATATTAAATGCTCCCACTGTGCCATATCAAATGCTCCCCCCGTGCCATATCAAATGCTCCCATTGTGCCATCAAATGCCGCCACTGTGCCCCATCAAATGCTCCCACTGTGCCATATCAAATGCTCCCATTGTGCCATCAAATGCCACCACTGTGCCCCATCAAATGCTCCCACTGTGCCATATCAAATGCTGCCAGTGTGCCATATCAAATGCTGCCAGTGTGCCATATCAAATGCTGCCAGTGTGCTCCCCGCCCGCCATCTGCACTCATCCTGTCTTGGTGGGACAGCTCCTCGATGTCTTCTGCCGTCCTCTCTTCCCATCCTCTGCTATGATTGGATGCCTGATAGGCGTCCAATCACAGCACCTGCCATTTCAGCCAATCAGGTGATTGGGAACAGATCCAAGCACCTGATTGGCAGAGAGGTGGTTTAGTGTTAGGAAAGCAATTATTCATTTGCTTTTCTAACATAGCTGAGTGACCTGCGAGGGCCCAGCATGGCCCTCGCAGGTCAACTTTTTTGATGCCTATTAGAGCCTATGGTTCTAATCAGGTGCTTCAAAAACACCCCCCCCCCCGCCGGTGTAATTCAGGCCCCCGATGCCCCAAAAAAGGGGCCGGGAGCCTGAATAGGGGGTGGCAGCCGTGGCCATAGATAGATTCATGCAATGCATGAATCTATCTATTGGAGCTAGAGGAGGTGGCAGGAGAGAGGGGGCGGCGCCCGTGCACTCTTACGGATGCACCGCCACTGAGTTAGACCCTGGTGAGGAGTGTCGCTGGACGGACTTACTGGGTTTACTCTTCACTGGATGACAGACACATATCTAAGACGTGCATGTTGTTGTAATGGCAGCCATCCTCTCTGGTGAGTGTCTATTTCAGCAGGATGCAGTGCATGACCTCTGAGCACTTTGCTTGAAAACCTATGTTCACTCCAAGAGGCGTTGTGCCGCGTACACACGGTCGGACTTTTCGTCTACAAAAGTCAGACGGACGCCGACGGACTAAAGCTGGCTGACAATCCGATCGTGTGTGGGCTTCCCCGGACTTTCAGCGGACTTTCAGCGGACTTTTGCAGCCTCAAATCTGACGGACTTTAGATTTGAAACATGCTTCAAATCTTTACGTCGTAACTACGCCGGACCCAGAAATCCGCTCGTCTGTGTGCTAGTCCGACGGACAAAAACCCACGCTAGGGCAGCTATTGGCTACTGGCTATCAACTTCCTTATTTTAGTCCGGTGTACGTCATCACGTACGAATCCGTCGGACTTTTGTGTGATCGTATGTGGGCAAGTCCGTTCGTAAGAAAGTCTGCCGCAAGTCCGCCGCAAGTCCGCCAAAAGTCTGTCAAAAGTCCGTCGAAAGTCTGTCGGACAGGCTGTCGGACTTTTGTAGCCGAAAAGTCCGCTCGTGTGTACGCGGCATTAGAGATGGTTTCTCTTTATTGCTGCACTGGAGTTTTCTAATAAGTCTTCATTGTTTCACTGGACTTTTCACACATGTCTTTCTGCTCCTATCGTGGAGGACTGCATTCACTAATTGAGGACTTTTTTCATGTTATACTGATTGTTTATTCATTTATTTATCTTTGGCACTACACATCTTTTGTATGCTGACAGCATACATGCCAGCTGTCCAGGATTTGCCAGGAAAGTCTGCATCTTGGCCCTCTGCTCTGCCAATACTGTGCCCGGGGCTATGTCCATGGATCACAGCACCAACATTATTTGGATTACTTCACTGTGTAACTCAAAAAGGCATTTATTGCAAGAATTTGGTCTAAATGGAAAACAACCTGAAAAGTCGGTGTGAAGGGTGGTGCCTCAAAATTAGGAGGCTGGGTGGTAACATCCCGTAAAGTGTGTGCGATCTGGGCGCCCCCACCAGGAAAGTGGATGGCTGTAATGCAGCGCAACAGGGTGAGCTCTGGAGGCATTTTAGGGACCGCTCTGCTCCCACACAGCACCCCTCCTTCTCCCCGGGCTTCCAGAATGATGATGCCATGCATGCTCCCTGGATTTTTACAAACACTTCCGCATGACGGTGGACCCCCCAATCTTCTGTCTGTGCCGGCACTACCCCTCTAGGAGGTTTTATGATTCTGGTAATGGTCTGGCCACTGAATCACATCCCGGCAGTGCCGAGTCCATTCTGGAAAGGTAGGACGATATTCTGAACTGATGAAACGTTTGTCTCTGCCATACAAACTTCTTGAAGCCCTAGTTAGCAACTCAGAACATTCCGGCTGATCCATAAACAACGTGCGAAGCTGAGTGGCCGGCTGGACCTGCCATGTCGTTAAATAGACAATATTAACTTTCGATGAAGGAGATTAAACTAATGGACCGGAGCGACTCGGAAAGGAGGATCAATTAAAATAATCTTGTTAATGATTACAGGTTCAGGGAGCAGATCAAATTTAATCTGCCGGCACATCCTTCTATTGTCAGGAGCATCCGATACAACATTAATTCTTCACAATACAATTACATGACAACAATAAACATTAGAGCGCCATCAAGCATGCCGCATTTATACCGACATCGGGGACTGAGAACTGTACTCAACTTTTCTACCCATAGATACGATTATTTACTTAAAGAGACCCTGTCACCGAGCCATTCACTTCAGCTGAAATCTTCCTAAAAGATTATGTGTGTGTTCAATGGATATTAGGCATGTTATTTATCTGTAAATGCCTCCCCTGTGTACAGTAGACATCCAAAAGCCCTGAAACTGTTGCTGGGTGCCGCCATCTTGAATATGATGTCCGCATTTTGGTGGACTATACTGCATAGCAGTTCACTTATAGAGGACTTCAAATATTGCCCCTGACACTTCCAGAGGAATGCACAAAAGCAGCACATTTTCATGCATTGAAGTGCACTATGTCACGTTAAGCAGCCCATTGAAAATGAATGAGCTATAATGTACCTTATTGTTCCAAAATTTCAGTCCTGCTGCATTTTCTTTTGCAGTGTATCGCAATGCACACGGAAGAGGTTGGAGAAGAAAACCCCCCAGCATTGGTGTCAGTGGAAGCAATAACAACCCCCAGCACTGGTGTCAGTAAGTGCAAAGCTATCCCCGCCATCATTGGTCTCATTGCATGCAATAAAAAAAACCCCAGCATTGATATCAATGAGTGCAATAATAATCCCCAGCACTGGTGTCAGTAAGTGCAATGCTATCACCTCCATCATTGGTATCATTGGATACAATAAAAAAAAAAAAAAAACAGCATTGATATCAATGAGCGCAATAATAATCCCCAGCATTGGTGTCAGTGGACGCAATAATAGCCCCCAGCATTGATGTCAATGGGTACAATGATACCCCCTCCAGCATTGGTGTCAGTGGGTAAAATAATAACTCCAAACATTGGTGTCAGTAGGAGAAATAATAACCCCCAGTATTGATGTCAGTGAGTGCAATAGTAACTTCTAACTTTGGTGTCAGCGAGTGCAAAAATAACCCTCATCATTGGAGTCAGTGGGAGTAATGATAGAGAGATAGATAGATAGATAGATAGAGAGAGAGAGAGATAGAGAGAGAGAGAGAGAGAGATAGATAGATAGATAGATAGATAGAGAGAGAGAGAGAGAGAGAGAGAGAGAGATAGAGAGAGAGAGAGAGAGAGAGATAGTTTATTGTCATTTTAGAAAACAAATTCACAATGAAATTATATTGCTACTCCACACATTATTCATCCACCGCAATTATCAACTATGCATTTACCACACAGGATTTCATTATACCAAAATAATAAAAAAAAAGTCCTCATATTACAAAAATAAACAAAACAATGAAATAAAACCTCTCATTTAATTCCTGCATTGATAGCCTTAATAGCCCTGGGAAAGAAGCTCTCTTTAAATCGATTTGTCCTTGTTTTAATCACCCTAAAACGTCACCCAGATGGTAATAATTCAAAGAAGTGACAAGCAGGATGAGTCTGGTCTCTGACTATTTTTCCTGCCTTACAAAGGCATCGAGTCTCATATATATCTTCTAGAGAAACAAGTTCACACCCTACAATTTTCTGCACTGTTCAAACCATAAAACCCCCAGCATTGATGTCAGTGGACCCAATAATAACCCCCAGCATTGGTGTCAGTGGATCAATAATAGCCCCAAGGATTAATGTCAATGAGTGCAGTAAAAACCTCCAGCATTGGTGTCAGTGGACCCAATAATAACCCCCAACACTGGTGTCAGTGGATGCAATATTAACCCCCAACATTGGTGTCAGTGGACACAATAATGGCCCCCAGCATTAATATCAATGAGTGTAATAATTCCTAGCATTGGTGTCAGTGGGAGTAGTAATAACCCCCAGTATTGCTGTAAGTGAGTGCAATAGTAGCTTATAACTTTGGTGTCAGCGAGTGCAAAAATAACACCCATCATTGGAGTCTGTAGATCCAATAATAACACCCCCAACATTGGTGTCCATGGAAGTATTAATAACCCCCAGCATTGAGGTCAGTGAGTGCAATAATAACTAAAAAACTTTGGTGTCAGTGTGTGCAATAATAACCCCCAGCATTTGTGTCAGTGGACCCAATAACCCCCCCAACATTGGTGTCGGTGGATTAAACCCTCAACATTGGTGTCCGTAAACGCAATATTATCATTGGTGTCGGTGGACGCAATAATAGCCCTAAACAATAACCCCTAACCTTGGTGTCAGTGGCCAGTAGCTTGAGAGCTACATGCAGAGGGCCAGTGGGCTGCATGTTTGGCCCCAGGGATCTATAGTATTCCCCCTTCACTTCTTCCCCAGGCAGTGCCGGGACTAGGTCATCCAGTGCCCAGGACAAAGAGCCAAACTGTGCCCCCAGTGTGGGGAGGAGGTGGCCGAGGGGAAGAAACAGTCTTGAGTTGTCAGGACACATGAAGGCAAAAACCAGCAGGTGTGTTTACAGGCTACAGGAGCACTACACTGACAGGAGGGAGGGGAAGAAACAGTCCTGAGTTGTCAGGGCACATGAAGGCAGAAAACAGCAGGTGTGTTTACAGGCTACAGGAGCACTACACTGACAGGAGGGAGGGAAAGAACACAGCCCTGCCTCCTTCCTCCACTTCCGGCTCTCTCCTGGACACTTCTGCGCTCGACAATGGACTGTGTTCTCTCTTCCCTCCTGCCAGTGCAATGCTTCTTTATGTCTGTGATTACTGCTGGCGGCTTCTGAATACAGGAGCGCTGCACTGGTAGGAAGGAGGAGGAGGAGAGAGAGCACAGCCCGCACCAGTCTATTTGCCTTTAGTAAATAAACCTCAATGGGAGCGCAAAAAAAGTATCAAAAATGCATAAAAATGCAGACACACAAGCAGTGGCGGCCGCTCATAAGAGGCGCAGGGGCTCCACCCCCCCTAATCCATGCGCCCAGCCCCAAATCTCCATGCAGGGCGCCGGACGCATAATTTCAACTGCCTTTTTTTTTTAAGCTTGTGATTAGAAGGTGGGCTCCGGGTGCAGAGCACTGCACCCCGAACTCACCCACTTGTGTGACATTAGCGAATATACATACGCTAATCTCTTCCTGCTTCTCCTCCTGGCCAATCAGGAAGCGGGTCCTAAAGCCCGATTGGCCGGGAGTCCTAGGACCCGATTGGCTGGGAATCCTAAAACCTGATTGGCAGGGAGTCCTATGACCTGATTGGCCGGGAGTCCTAAGACCGGATTGGCCGGGAGTCCTAAGACCCAAATCTCCATGCAGGGCGCCGGACACATAATTTCAACTGGCTTTTTTTTTTAAGCTTGTGATTAGAAGGTGGGCTCGGGGTGCAGAGCACTGCACCTCGAGCTCACCCACTTGTGTGACATTAGCGAATATACATACGCTAATCTCTTCCTGCTTCTCCTCCTGGCCAATCAGGAAGCGGGTCCTGAGACCCGATTGGCCAGGAGTCCTAGGACCCGATTGGCCGGGAATCCTAAGACCTGATTGGCAGGGAGTCCTATGACCTGATTGGCCGGGAGTCCTAAGACCCAATTTGCTGGGAGTCCTAAGACCCAATTGGCGGGGAGTCCTAAGACCAGGATTGGCGGGGAGTCCTAAGACCCGATTGGTCGGGAGTCCTAAAACCCAGATTTGCCGAGAGTCCTAAGGCCCGATTGGCCGGGAGTCCTAAGACTCGATTGGCCGGGAGTCCTAAGACCCGATTGGCTGGGAGGAGAATCGACCACCGGGACTCAGAAGGAGATGTAGGGGGGAAGCTCCCACAGCCGCAACCTGGATGTAACAAGTGCGGGGCTGGCGGATGGGCGGGCGGACGGGCAGACAGGTGAGTGAGCGGGCGATTGAGCACCAGCCACCACTGCACACAAGTGTGATCCTGACGTGAAAAATGTATATTTCTCTGCAATGGAATTGTTTTTATACTGCAGCCTTTACTAAGGCGACCCTGATTACCCAGAATCCTCCCCTGCACCCCTAAAACAGAGTTGTCCATGAAGGTGTCCTTGTTGCGCGTTTAGCACCGATAACAGGGAGCGAGCAGTAATCATCTTTTTCCTCCCGTCTCCGGTGACACCCAGGTGATCACGCTGTTAAGTATGATATCAGAGTTACTAACACATCTGTCACAGGACCGTTTATACCGCGCCGTCGCAGCTCGCAGCCACAAGGGAGGTGACAGTGATTGAACACAAAGTGTGTTTGAAGTTTAGCGGGGCGATTAATCTCGTACACATCCCTCTCACTGCCTATTGTCTGCCAAACGACTTTATTAAAAAATGTCTTGAAGAGGACATTTCCCTGAATGGCGCTCCGAGGGGACCATGCTCTGGAAAAGGTCACCGCGTCGCCCATCCGCCAACCCCCCGCCCCCCCCCCCATCCTTCCCCTCCGAGCAAACAAGGATCTGTCGGATGAACCTATCACCTGCAGCAGGAAAATCAAACCGGTTGGAAGGAGTGCGAGATTACGGCGCTGAGCTGTGTTACAGCCCCGGGTACAATGCGACCAAGGGATAGACATCTTATCTGTCTGTGAAGAGCGCCTTCATCAATATCTCCGCCGGTTTGTGCAGATAATACAAATGTCGCCACGCTCGTCGTAATAGAGATTTCACTCTCTATCAGATCTTGTAATAAGGACCTGCTGCTGTGCGGCTGTGTAAAAAACGGGAATAGTTACATCGTTACAGCAGATGTAAATCCAATCGCTGAAATCTCATAAAGAATCCCATAAATCAAACAATCGTTTAAAATCTGCAGTTTTCAGTAACGTAATCCCCAGTGATCCTGCCATCCCCAGGACGTAATCCCCAGTGATCCTGCCATCCCCAGGACGTAATCCCCAGTGATCCTGCCATCCCCAGGACGTAATCCCCAGTGATCCTGCCATCCCCAGGACGTAACCCCCAGTGATCCTGCCATCCCCAGGACGTAATCCCCAGTGATCCTGCCATCCCAAGGACGTAATCCCCAGTGATCCTGCCATCCCCAGGACGTAATCCCCAGTGATCCTGCCATCCCCAGGACGTAATCCCCAGTGATCCTGCCATCCCCAGGACGTAATCCCCAGTGATCCTGCCATCCCCAGGACGTAATCCCCAGTGATCCTGCCATCCCCAGGACGTAATCCCCAGTGATCCTGCCATCCCCAGGACGTAATCCCCAGTGATCCTGCCATCCCCAGGACGTAATCCCCAGTGATCCTGCCATCCCCAGGACGTAATCCCCAGTGATCCTGCCATCCCCAGGACGTAATCCCCAGTGATCCTGCCATCCCCAGGACGTAATCCCCAGTGATCCTGCCATCCCCAGGATGTAATCCCCAGTGATCCTGCCATCCCCAGGACGTAATCCCCAGTGATCCTGCCATCCCCAGGACGTAATCCCCAGTGATCCTGCCATCCCCAGGACGTAATCCCCAGTGATCCTGCCATCCCCAGGACGTAATCCCCAGTGATCCTGCCATCCCCAGGACGTAATCCCCAGTGATCCTGCCATCCCCAGGACGTAATCCCCAGTGATCCTGCCATCCCCAGGACGTAATCCCCAGTGATCCTGCCATCCCCAGGACGTAATCCCCAGTGATCCTGCCATCCCCAGGACGTAATCCCCAGTGATCCTGCCATCCCCAGGATGTAATCCCCAGTGATCCTGCCATCCCCAGGACGTAATCCCCAGTGATCCTGCCATCCCCAGGACGTAATCCCCAGTGATCCTGCCATCCCCAGGACGTAATCCCCAGTGATCCTGCCATCCCCAGGACGTAATCCCCAGTGATCCTGCCATCCCCAGGACGTAATCCCCAGTGATCCTGCCATCCCCAGGACGTAATCCCCAGTGATCCTGCCATGAAGGTCCTTGTTCAGGCACTCTTTACCAACCAGAGACTCTTTACGTAGATCAGTGTTGCGGTGTGACTGACACACCACAACAACGATCACCAGGATGCGCGCCCCCGGGGGCGCGCATCGGATTGATATCCTTCTGGACATCATATGACGTCCGGTCAGGATATCAAAACCACTTTGCTCACTTTCCTCATTTTGCTATATGGCGGGCGGCAAGTGGTTAAAGACTAAGCCTTTTTCTGACATTTTTTGGTTTCAAGTTAAAATCATTATTTTTTGCTAGAAAATTACTTAGAACCCCCAAACATTATACATATTTTTTAGCAGACTAGAGAAAAAAACGGGGGTTGTTGCAATATTTTATGTCACACTATATTTCTGCAAGCGGTCTTTCATATGCAATTTGTTTGGAAAAAAATACACTAATCAATAAAAAAAAAACTAAACAGTAAAGTTAGCCCCAATGCATTTACAATCGTGTAAATATCAAAACGCCGCTGCTCTCGGGCGCACTGGCAGCGTTTTTTTTTTTCTGCATCTAAAGACACTTGCCACTAAATGCTGCTAAAAGCCTATGTGTGTAGGAAAAAAAAACTCCAGATACCTCTAGAATCAGCTGCAAAAACATCCAGTGACCATGAGGCCTAAGGGCACCCTCCACTGAAATGTGAACATTTAGCAGTTAGGCTGGGTTCCCATTGCCACCACTTGGGATCCGACTTGTGAGACTCCAAGTCACGTGACATGTGAAATCCCATGTTAGTCAATGAGAGCTAGCTTAACCACTTAAGGACCGGAAGGATTTGCCCCCCTTAATGACCAGGCCATTTTTTGCGATACGGCACTGCGTTATTTTAACTGACAATTGCGCGGTCGTGCGATGCTGTACCCAAATAAAATTTACGTTCTTTTTTCCCCACAAATGGAGCTTTCTTTTGGTGGTATTTGATCACCTCTGCGGTTTTTATTCTTTGCGCTATAAACAAAAAAAGAGCGACAATTTTGAAAAAAAAAAAACAATATTTTTTACTTTTTGCTATAATAAATATCCAAAAAAAATTTTTTTCATCGGTTTAGGCCAATATGTATTCTTCTACATATTTTAGGCAAAAAAAAAAAAAAACGCAATAAGAGTATATTGATTGGTTTGCGCAAAAGTTATAGCGTCTACAAAATAGGGGATAGATTTATGGCATTTTTATTATAAATTTTTTTTTTTTTTACTAGTAATTGCGGCGATCAGCGATTTTTAGCAGGACTCCGACATTGCGGAGGACAGATCAGACACTTTTGACACTTTTTTGGGACCGTTGATATTTATACAGCGATCAGAACTAAAAAATAGCCACTGATTACTGTATGAATGTCACTGGCAGGGAAGGGGTTAACACTAGGGGGGGCGATCAAGGGGTTAAGTGTTCCCTGGGAGGTGTTTCTAACTGTGGGGGGGAGGGGACTGACTGGGAGTACAGAGAGATCGCTGTTCCTGATCACTAGGAACAGCAGATCTCTCTCTACTTCCCTGACAGAACGGGGATCTGTCTGTTTACATTGACAGATCCCCGTTCTGGATCGCGAATGGAACATCGCGGTCGCGGGCCACGCGCATCGGCTCCGGCGCCACGGCGCACGTGACCTCTAGACCACATAAAGCGGCCGCCGTGCAGCTACGGCGATTCGCGCGGGGGAGCCAACCTGCTGTTAATTAGCACTACTGAAGTCGCTCTATCTTTAGAAAAGGTTCCTGTACTGCTTCAAGGAGACTTCAATCCGACTTGTGCCCATAGACTTTAAAAGAAGTCGCCTCCAAGTTGGATCCCCATCTATATTGATGTGATTTGGATCCGACATTACAGGAAGGTTACCCAGGCATTCCCAGGAAGTCGCTTCAAAGTCTCATCAAGTAGTACTCAAGTCGCCAGCGATCGCCAGGAAGTCGCCGGGCAAAGGCATGACTTTCAAGTCCTGGCAGTGTGAACAATGTTTCCCTGCAAAGACACGTGAATATCTTTCCCGCTTTGCTGTCCATGGTCCTGATCTGTGCTGTACTAAGAAGAAGCAGCTGTCTTCACCTTTCTCAGAAATCAACGTTTCGGGAGGGGTTGGAAACCTCGCCCCTCCCCTCCCCCCCCCCCCCCTCCGCTGTGCTCTGCTGGTTTCTATTGATTTGAGTTTGTAATGTTGGAATACTGGTGAGGGGACACACTGGGCACCTTCGCTGCCATGGTGCTCTATGCTGGGTGTCCAGTGCGCCCCTGTGCCTTTAAAGCGGAACCTTCATTCATTTTTTCATCTATTAAATCCTCTGCCCTTGTTGTTGTTTTAACTTTGGATAGTAAAACATTTTTTTTTTCTGCCAGTAAATACCTTATACAGCCCACTTCCTGTTTCTTGTCTGGTCATTAGCCTAGGCTTATGACATCATACACAGCTCTCTCTCTCACTTTGGTGAGAGTTTGCCAGGAAGGGGGGGGGGGGGGGGGATGAGTCATAAGAGGGACAATGAGAGCTGCAGAGCTGGAGGTGTGCCTCTTTAAATCCAGGAAGTGAACAGGTGTTTCGTCACATATTGCGACCCATCACATTTGGCTACCCGCTGGAACGTGCATGCGCGACGCAGCCATATGCGTTCCAACAGTTTTAAGACAAAAGAGCACAGTAAAACCGGCACCGGAAGTGACGTTCCGTCAGCCGCCATCTTGCTGCACCCCGCACTTCTCCATAGTAAGGATACACTGAGAAGGGGGAAAGTGGACATCTTCTTAAACCCACCGGAGTCTCGCGTTTTAGACTTATTTTTAGCAGTAAAGTGAGTTTATCTAGTGAAATACGGTACTTACCATTCCGTCTGACTCGTTAGAAGTTGAATTTTAAAAGCAACGTCAAGCCTGCTTATGTCACAGGTTTGCTAATCTGACAGAAAATTGCTGCTTTGAAAATTCAACATCTAACCAGTCAGACGTAGTTCTAAGTACCGTATTTCACTATATAAACTCAGTTTACTGTTACAAATAAGTGTAAAATGCAAAACTCTGGTGGGTGTAACAAGATGTCCGCTTTCCCCTTCTCAGTGCATCCTTATGCCCCCGTACACACAGTCGGACATTGATCGGACATTCCGACAACAAAATCCTAGGATTTTTTCCGACGGATGTTGGCTCAAACTTGTCTTGCATACACACGGTCACACAAAGTTGTCGGAAAATCCGATCATTCGGTGACGTAAAACACGTACATCGGGACTATAAACGGGGCAGTTGCCAATAGCTTTCATCTCTTAATTTATTCTGAGCATGCGTGGCACTTTGTGCATCGGATTTGTGTACACACGATCGGAATTTCCGACAACGAGTTTTGTTGTTGGAAAATTTTATAGCCTGCTCTCAAACTTTGTGTGTCGGAAATTCCGATGAAAATGTGTGATGGAGCCCACACACGGTCGGAATTTCCGACAACAAGGTCCTATCACACATTTTCCGTCGGAAAATCCTATCGTGTGTACAGGGCATTACTAATGAGGAGTGCGGGGTGTAGCAAGATGGCGGCGACGGAACGTCACTTCCGTTACACATTCTGACGGGTCGCCTAATCTGACTAAACAACAGTGTTGGAACGCATATGGCGGCGTCGTGCATGCGCACTCCAGCGGGTGGCCAAATGTGATGGGTCGCCATATGTGACGAAACACAGGCAAGTAGCTTCAGCTGCCCAGAGTTAACATGGTTGCAGCCAGACTCAGGGGGGGGGGGGGGGGGGGGAAGAGATTTCTGCAGCATATTTGGCAAGTACAGAATCACAGTATGGATAAAATAATATGCAAAGTGGTTGGAGGGAAGCTTCAGAATGACAAAGATGTTTTAATTACAAATTATTTGAGCAGACCGCAGTTCCCCTTTAAGGAGGGGGTGGGCTCTCTCCAGGCTCACCTTCCCTCTAGCTATCCATTATAATGAATGGTCTTCCACTGTGGAGGCTCTCAAAAATGTAAAGAGTTAGGACTGAAGATAATACCGGGGTGCCGTGAAGTGGCCCTGCAGCTTACGCATGTATTTGCAAATGTGTACAAACTAAACCCCTGTTTTTAATGCATACTGTTAGACGTGATATTTTGGTTGGCTGCAGGCTGGTCGGTAAGTTGAGCTGGGAATTTTTCTTTGGTTTTGTTTGACATTCCTCCTATTGATCCCTACTGCACTAGAGAACACAACGGTTTGGTGAATGGAACCCCTAAGTACATTCTAATTAACAACGAAATGTTCAGATTCTTGTCTACACCCCGATGTGGTTGAAGGATTGCTGGTTCAGTTTTTGGTGAAACCCCTGTACCTCTCGGGGGTTTTGGTTGTCAGATTTTTGAGACTCTGAACATCTCATCTGGACTGAATCCAAACTAAAAAAACGCGATGTGCACGCCGCTCGGCTTGCAGGAATGTTTGAGAAGAAAGCCCCTTAACGTCCATGGAAGGTTTCCTGCAGACCGGCACACAGAAGCTGTGGAGAGCTGGACACAAACACGCCGGTGCCAGCCCATCTGCTGATCCGTACAGAGCCCACATTCTATGGCAGAATTCCGCATTCGGAGAAATCTCATCCAGAAACTGCTGGCGGGAGTACAAAAAAAAAAAACACAGCAAAAAAAACATTTCCACTGCTCCCTCATTACGTATACAATGTGCGATCACTTTTCATGGCACGTTGGGTTTTGGGCCCAGCAGTCCGGCGGTGTTAGTTCCTGTCACCAGCCTTGCATTGCAGAAAGTTAAAATAAATGTGTGTGGATTAATGTTCTGAAACTCCTTGTTATTCTATCAGTTGGGGGAAAGAAGCGCTTACATCAGCCTCAGTGAAGATCCAGCAGACTATTAGGCCTCATGCACACGAGACGCCGGTGCAAACTCTGCTGAACACATGCTTTTAAAAGCTGAAACTGGCGTTTAGAAACGCCCGTGTTGCCGCATTTGCATGCCGCGTTTTACCGCGTTTGCGTCTAGAAGCGTCTGAAGAGCAGAGAATGACATTTTGCGACCCAACTTTGGGGCCCACGTATCTCGGGGCCACTTGGTGCTAGGTACACCAAAGTCAGGTTGGAAAATGTCATTCTTTGCTGCAGAAGTGCTTGCATTTTGCGACCCCATATCTCGGGGCCACTTGGTGCTAGGAACCCCAAATTTGGTGTGCTAACACAGTGGACACTAAGTGGTCCTGAGATACGGGGCCCCAAAGTCGGGTCGCAAAATGTCAAGCACTTCTGCAGCAGAGAATGACATTTTCCGACCTGACTTTGGGGCCCCATATCTCGGGGCCACTTGGTGCTAGGAACCCCAGATATTGGATATGTTGGGGGAATAGGGGAGTGTGGGGAGGACAGGGTACTTGGGGGGTGGTCTCTGGGTTTACTTACCATTTGGCTTTTTGAGTTTTTATGTCCATTTGATATTTTTCAAATAAAGATTAGGTGGTTAAGCCTCTTGTAGGTGCCATGGTGGGTCTTTTTGTAATTTTACGTATATTGGAGACACCTCCCCTTATAATATAAGGTTGTTTGACCAACAATTTATATATATCTATATACACCACTCCCAGATATCATTGGGGTGGTTGCTTTTCTATCAGTTAAAGCCCGACTCTGGAGAAACAAAAAATCCCCAGTAGTTGTGGGCTGTTACCGTATTGCACATGTCACATGCTCATGTAGGTCTAAGGGTCCAGGAAGAGCAATTTTGGTTACCAGATTCTCCGCTCTCCCGTCAGCCAGCACTCTCCTCAACTCCGGCAGTGGACTATCACTCGGCGTCCTCACATCCAATGCAAGGCTACGGGCTCTGCATTGGACCTGATGATGTCAAAGGACCCGCGACCACTGAAGAAGAAGGGAGAAGAGGCTGTGGGGGCTGACCTTGCCGCTGCTTGGCGAGGGACCTGGAGCCAACGGTGCCAACTAATGATTTCCAGCTTCTAGAGGGATCCCACAGGTATGGTATATACTGTACATAGGTACATTCCTCCAAGCTGGATCAATGTAAAAATATCCATACTTGGAATTTTTCTTTAACACTAAAAGAGAATCTAGGCCCCAAATCCTAAACCAGGACTCCCGTGCTAACCTTGACCTTGAACTTACCCCAATGCAAATGCTAAATTAGCCCCTAAAAGCGAATACTTGAAAGCCAAGTCCATCTTTATGATCGTGTTTCTTCATGTTACATAAAGAAGGGTCTAATGCGGCACCCCCAACCACACCTCGCTCCTTACATTGAATTGAAGGGTGCTTGTTCCTGCAGAAAAGCGTAATCACAGTATTTGAATACAGTGCACAGCTGCGTAATCAATTCACCCGGATCACTCAATGGAAATACTACAAAAGTCCCATCTCTCCTGAATGGCTGTAGAGAGAGGCTGCAAATAAACAGGAGCAACTTATGTAGGAGGATTTGTTTCATCTCTGAGTATCACCTGAGGCTACTTCACTGGGTATATAGAAGGGTTTACAACCACTTTAGGGTGGGCTCCACCTTTTTATAATTAAACAGCTGTCTTTAAAGAGGAACTTCAACCAGCTGTGGGAAAATTAAAACTCAGCAGATCCAAGTACTACGACAAAAAAAAAAAAAAAAAACACACAAATTTACAATAAATGAAAAAGCTTCTTTTCTTTAAATAAAAGCATAAAAAAAGAGAAGTGTACTAATATAATCCTCCTACATACAAGTTCCTCACCTCTCCTTTAATCTATGTAAATCTATTCGCACATTAAGCGCACATCCAGTGGCCACTAAACAGGACGCGGCCTGCTGAGCTGACACACATACTGATGCGATCTGGGTTGGCTTTCTTGTTTAAATAAGATCATATACATATTCAATGAGAGCCGAGACGAAAATAAACATTTACGGTGAGTGATCACCCCCCCCCCCGTCCAGGTGGAAAAACGAGAGTCGATATTAAATCAGCTAAAGGGGTCTACTTGCACCATCAGCGCATCATCCGTCTGCCTGGCCAAGGTTACCGAGTCGGTGTTTAATCAGCTATTAGGCAAAATTTTTCATCCTGATGCTCGGCGGTTCGGGCCTCGCCGTATTTATCAGGACGGTTGACACGTGGAGCGATGATTTTCCGAATAGACACAATTCACAGACTTCGTCAGACACCCCCCACCCCCCCCCCCTTGCATATCGTTCCACAGAAAGTTTATCATTGAAGAGATTTGTTTTAAAGATCAGATTTGTCACCACTTTGTTTCCAACACCTTGTTGAATCTACGCCATGAAGAATGAAGGCAAAAGGGGGTTCAACCCGGGACTAGTGAGGTGTACCTAATAAAGTGGCCGGGGGGGGGGTATTTCTCAGCTAATGGGGGCGCTTTGGCCTTTTCATCTTGGGTGCTATAGGACCTCGTCCCGGCTTTGCTTGGCACAAACTGTTGGATCCTATAGGGATTGCTTTGTGCTGCAACCTTATCTTGGTTCTGCATTGAGCAGCACAGTCCAGCGCAGGTGATGTGAATAAGCCCCAAACATTATCATTACATCTTAGCACCATCCAGTTTCCAACATCTGCCATGGAACAGAACAGCGTACATGGGTCCATCTGACCTGCAGCCTTACAAAAAGCACTCTGTAAATGTATAAAGACCATGCGTTTTACAGTGCCTTGAAAGAGTATTCCTACCCCGTGAAATTTTCCACATTTTGTCATATTACAACTAAAAACGTAAATGTATCTTATTAGGATTTTATGTGATAGACCAACACAAAGTGGCACATAATTGTGAAGTGGAAGAAAAATGATAAATGGTTTTCAACATTTTTTACAAATAAATATCTGAAAAGTGTGGCGTGTATTTGTATTCAGCCCCCTTTACTCCGATACCCCTAACTAAAATCTAGTGGAACTAATTGACTTCAGAAGTCACCTAATTAGTAAATAGAGTCCACCTGTGTGTAATTTAATCTCAGTATAAATACAGCTGTTGTGTGAAGCCCTCAGAGGTTTGTTAGAGAACCTTAGTGAACAAACAGCATCATGACGGCCGAGGAACACACCAGACAGGTCAGGGATAAAGTTGTGGAGAAGTTTAAAGCAGGGTTAGAGTATAAAAAACTATCCCAAGCTTTGAACATCTCACGGAGCACTGTTCAATCCATCATCCGAAAATGGAAAGAGTATTGCACAACTGCAAACCTACCAAGACATGGCCGTCCACCTAAACTGACCGGCCGATCAAGGAGAGCATTCATCAGAGAAGCAGCCAAGAGGCCCATGGTAACTCTGGAGGAGCTGCAGAGATCCACAGATGGGAGAATCTGTCCACAGGACAACTATTAGTCGTGTTCTCCACAAATCTGACCTTTATGGAAGAGTGACAAGAAGAAAGACATTGTTGAAAGAAAACCATAAGAAGTCCTGTTTGCAATTTGCGAGAGGCCTTGTGGGGGACACAGCAAACATGTGGAAGAAGGTGCTCTGGTCAGATGAGACCAAAATGTAACTTTTTTGCCTAAAAGCAAAACACTATATGTGGCGGAAAACTAACACTGCACATCACCCTGAACACACCGTCCCCACCGTGAAACATGGTGGTGGCAGCATTATGTTGTGGGGATGATTTTCTTCAGCAGGGACAGGGAAGCTGATCAGAGTTGATGGGAAGATGGATGAAGCCAAATACAGGACAATCTTAGAAGAAAACCTGTTAGAATCTGCAATAGACTTGAGACTGGGGTGGAGGTTCCCCTTCCAGCAGGACAATTACCCTTAACATACAGCCAGAGCTACAATGGAATGGTTTACATCAAAGCATATTCATGTGTCAGAATGGCCCAGTCAAAGTCCAGACCTAAATCCAATTGAGAATCTGTGACAAGACTTGGAAATTTCGGTTCACAGTTCTCCATCCAATCTGACAGAGCTTGAACTATTTTGCAAAGAAGAATGGGCAAAAACGTCCCTCTCTAGATGTACAAAGCTGGTAGAGACATCCCCAAAAAGACTTGCAGCTGTAATTGCAGCGAAAGGAGGTTCTACAAAGTATTGACTCCGGGGGGCTGAATACAAATGTACCCCACACTTTTCACATATTTATTTGTAAAAAAAAATTGAAAACCATTTATCATTTTCCTTCCACTTCACAATTATGTACCACTTTGTGTTGGTCTATCACATAAAATCCCAATAAAATACGTTTACGTTTTTGGTTGTAACATGGCAAAATGTGGAAAATTTCAAGGAGTATGAATACTTTTTCAATGCAATGTATATAAAGCGTATTTGTTAATGCTAACTAGCTAAACGGCCTCGTCACCATCGGCCAAAGATGTCCCCTCCCAACCACGCTGATAGAACAAGGCGCAGGAGCTCCACGTCAGAATATGCCATGACTATTGATGTGTATCGTGTCGGGATTATGTCCTTCCTGGCCTCTCTGTTTCCTATACATAAATATGAGTCCCATATGTCACATCGCTGACATTTACCACATTGTTTCTGTTCCTAGAAAATGAGCATCCGGCAACATATCAGATAAACAAAAGATCTGTTGCAATAGGACGAATCTCCCACATTGACATCAAACTGGCAGGCTGATTGGTACACCTTATTTTATCAGCAGAGCACAAGATCTGATATCGGACGAAGAAGCTAACTTGCAAAGATGCTACAGACAAGAGGATCTGGAAGAAGACAATAGTATTAAATATTAACACTCATGTTCTGTTTAACCCTTTCACTGCCAGAGCTGTTTCTTTGGGGGGGGAGGGTTTGCACACGATTAAAAAAATAATTTTAGGCCTAAAGATTAGTTAAAACCCCCAAACGTTATATAATTTCTGAAAGCAGACATCCTAGAGAATAAAATGGTGCTAATTCCAATTTTTTATGTCACACGATACTATGAAAAACAAAATTTCAGTAAAAAAATGCACTAAATTTAATTTTAGGATACACATATGCAATATATTATTCAATCTTTAAGTGAAATATACTGTAAAAGATGTGGGCGTGCCAAGTAAGGAGAAAATAGGCAACACTTTAACAGCCTGTTACAGACCCAACTGGGACAGAGGCTTTTGGAGGGGACTGCAGGGAAGACTCTTGCCTACTGACTATGGGCCCTGGGTTTTGATGGGGCTCTATTCTTTTGCGGGTGTGTGCCTGGGGGACCTTTGGAGTGGTTTTGCTTCGGGTTTGGGTCAATGTCTCCCTGAAAACACACAGACTCTGGGAACCTAGGACCTGGATACAGATTTGGGGCCTCTGTGCCCAAGCCAGAGACTCTAAGCAGAAGATTATAATCAGCATAAAACAACCTGATGCCTAGGTCTCCTGCTGCTATGTGTAATCTGTTTATTAAGGTGTCTTACTCTCATTGTATAATTCAACATTGTGTGCCTCCTAGGTGTGAATCCCCCATTGTTAATTGCATCACCTATTGTTTCTGTCTGTCTGCTAGCATTGTGTCCACTTCACCTCATTACCAAACCTTTGTGGGATGTTTATGTTTTTATGTTAGCTGTTCAATAGATGTACTGATATTACTGTTTAAAGTTTGCATTGTTTAGGATAATGTGATCAAGCTCTTATCTGATTTTGTATGTGATTTTATATATTCTGTGTAAAGTTACAATAAAGAATCAGTTCCAGTTTGCATCTAAACTAGTGTTGTCTAATTATTGGGTGCAATGCTCAGCTATAATACCTGGTTCCTGGTTCCAGAGTGGAGGAAGCTGTATCTTGGCAGAAGCACCCAGGCTGGGTGCCAGTCGGTCTGTCACAAGCCCCTACATCACATTAGAGTTAACTGTGAATAAATGGGCCTTAAAAATTGCTCTCACTCCAGCGCGTATTGAAATGAATGCTTGTGTGTGTAGGCACCCCCCAATGCATGTATTTATGTTCATACATGCGTGTATGTGGGGGTGGAGAGGGGCTTAAACATATATATTTTTTAGAGGGTTAGATGCTTGGGTGTAACTTTCATTTTATGTCTTTTTTATATATTTTTCCACTAAACATTTTTTTCATCACATATGGGACAAAATATCCCCTATGTGTTGATTTTTTTGGTGACAGATTATTTTTAATGAGTCTAAATGAGTGTTTGATGGGGGTCTAAACGATCCCTGATGTTTCATCTGCCCTCCGATGAAGCTAACTGAGAACAGATCATGCTCCATTGGCTTTTTCCCCAGCCACACTGGCTAAAGAAAGTGACACCAGGACCCAAAATTGAACCAGGTCACGACCCTAGGTACACCCAGCTTAAGATGTGGGGACCACTTATGTATGCAGAGTACAGACGACAGGAGACAGAATATCCAGGAAACAAGCCGGGGTCAGGGCAGGCAGCAGGCAACCACAAACACAAGATGAAACTGGGGTCAGTACACAGGAAGTCAGACACTGAATACACGAAACACTGGGTAAACAGGAGCTCAGAGGACTAGGAAGATGATCAGACAACACGGGCTGCACTGAGCATGTCTTATATAGGGAAGCCAACAGGGAGGCGGGCCATGAAGTGATATAAGGGAAAGGAATATAAACCTACAGTAAAGCAGGCAATGCCCGTAGGCGAACACAGAAGCTGAACATGTGAATAGAATCACAGGTCTAGCCCTTGTGACCCCTGCTTTACCTGACAGGTGTGACACTGCCCTCACTCGTGTCAACCTGCAAGCGCAATGAAGGCAAGTTATCACGCCCCTCCCACATAAGAGCACTACATCAGGGGCAGCTGCCCCTCTCGCCCTCCTTGTCCCAAAGGCCTAAAGTAGAACACCACCTAAACAAATACTGGTTACCAATGAGAGCAAGGGTGTAACTAGAGCCATAGAAGACAATGAGACTGCTAAGAGGCGTAGAGCTACTTGGCTATACAGTAATTTAGTTGGGTAGCAACAGAAATTGGTAAATACATTTTTGATAAAATGTTTGAGAACCTCTAAACAACTTCCATTGAGGTAATGTGTATTTTATACTACTAGCTAAAAATGGAAATTTGAGGAATAAATGGGGCCTTTTATAGTTTCGCTGTGGGACTCCATCATACATAGTTAGCACCCTAGGTGAGATGAGGAAATCATATCTCTTTGAGGTTCCAGTAGAGGATCTCCCAGAATGACCATTTTTGGCCATTAGATTATCACGGTTGAGCTCCCCCAGTGGATTCTCCATAGCACTGAATAAAGAACTGAGGAACTCAGGTGGAAGACAGACAGTAAGTGGAGTTGTACATTCAACATACAAGAATAGGTAGGGAATAAAGTATATACAAGTCACTAAAAGCCATGATGACCTCTTGCTTTTCTTCGCTTCAGCTAAAGTTTACAAAAGCCCCAGTGTATGCAATAAAGAACTACGGAACTTCAACTTGGGAATTCACTCCTGACCTCCAAGTAGCAATTAAATTCCAGGCCTGAGAACCCTTCAATAGACAGGAGAAGACAGGGGAGGTTCAGGGAGTGCTTTCCTTTTTCAGTGTCAGAGCGCGTTTTCGATATAATACGATGAAGATTCTCTGAATGTCACGTTGTGTCAGAACGCATTACAAGTCATGCGCGGCCTTCCTCTCTCTTCAGACGAAATATTGGCTCTCTCTCATATAGAGATGGGCCTGGAGAACTTGATTCTTCCCCTGTAGGAATCGTTAGGCCACGGCAGTAACTCCAGAGCGATGGATGAGCACGGTAACGAGGAAATCTTCCTCTTGTAGAGAAAGGTCGTCATTAATATCAAGGATGACAAAATCACTCAAATCACAGATCCAATCAGGTAGAGAAGAAGACGGACGATGGTTAGAGGCAACACGAGGCATTCATTACTTGCTGTAGCGGCACACGGGGGGGCCAGCCCAGGGGTTAGGTTAACCATTGATTGTACTAGGTGTAATTTGCGCTCTTGGTGGAGGTAAGCGAGAGTCAGACAGTGAGGGATAAAGCCATGAATCATGCTTGAAGGGTATGCTAAACCCTATAAATGAACGTCTCATTTCTGTTCCCTATTAAATATATGATTAAAAGCGCTTTGCTATAGCTATTCGAACAGATATTTAAAAAAAAAATAATACCTGTTGATCCAAATGGAAATCCTGTGGGCTGATAACTTCCTGTGCTGCACGGCGATCCTAAGCATTCTTATCAGCCCTGCCCAGTTCACCTCTGTGAACTACAGAACACCTCTACACTAGGTTATGGAAATGAGGATAGAGGTGTCCTCTAGCCGGGTTCTTACATTTTTTTTAATCCGAGGACACAAAAAAAAATATTGCTACCACACTGGGAGCAGCGGTGTAGTGGTATGCCTAAACCTAGCCTAAAACAGATTAAAAAAACCCACCTTCGATGGCCTTTATTGGAGCGGAGGACCTCGTTGAAAGACCCCTAATTGTGGTGAAAATTTAGGACTTTTCTTCCCTTGCCATCCTGACGACAGGAGGTCAGAATAAATCTCTCTAATAGGAAAATGGCAGTATGCTGCCATGTTGGCGCCAGGAAAACAGAAAATAGTTTTAAATACTTACCATAATTTTCCTTCAGTAGTGCCAATCTATGGCAACCTATACGTGGCAGTATACGGTCATATTGGCACCAGGAAAAGAAGAAATGGTGTCAAATACTTACCGTAATTTTCCTTTAGTAGCGCCAATCTATGGCTGCGTACATGTGGAAGTATGCTGCCATGTTGGTGCCAGGAAAACAGAAAACAGTTTTAAATACTTACCACAATTTTCCTTTAGTAGTGCCAATCTACGGCAACATACACGTGGCAGTATACGGTCATATTGGCACCAGGAAAAGAAGAAATGGTGTCAAGTACTTACCGTCATTTTCCTTTAGCAGCGCCAATCTATGGCAGCGTACATGTGGTAGTATGCTGCCATGTTGGCGCCAGGAAAACAGAAAATAATTTTAAATACCTACCATAATTTTCCTTTAGTAGCGCCAATCTATGCCAGCGTACATGTGGTAGAATGCTGCCATGTTGGCGCCAGGAAAACAGAAAATAGTTTTAAATACTTACCATAATTTTCCTTCAGTAGTGCCAATCCACGGCAACATACACGTGGCAGTATATGGTCATGTTGGCACCAGGAAAAGAAGAAATGGTGTCAAATACTTACCGTAATTTTCCTTTAGTAGCGCCAATCTATGGCAGCGTACATGTGGCAGTATGTTGTCATGTGGGCGCCAGGAAAATGAAAAACGGTGTCAAATATTTACCATAATTTTCCTTTCCATGGCTGCGTACTATTAAATGTATGCCGCCATGTTGACACCAGGAAAACTGTTTTTGTTGGCGATATACATTTTAAGAAGACAGAAAAAGTTTGAGTTTAATACAAAGTATCACAAATACTCCAAACCCATCTACAGCTTTACTTTAAGATGCAGGGGGACCACGGGGCCCTATAAAGAGTTTTGTTATTAGGCTCAGTCATTTATAGCATCGCCTCCAGCAACCTTTTTATTATTGTGTGCGGCTAGCCTTCCATATACGCCGGGAAATCTGTGCGGTAAAAACTCCAAAACCCTTTTCATTTATTCCCCTCGTCGGGGAAAGCAGGACGGGGAGAGAAAATATTGCCGGGCTGGCTGTTATTCCGGGGAGGCAGAGAAAATAGAAGACATCATTTTATAAACACTGTGATCGCGGGCCTTCCAGGGCGCTCCGTACCACACTGCTCCCGAGTGCGGCCTGCGACTGAATCCCGCCGTGAGCTTGTGCTGCCTGCAATCAAGCCACTCTCACCACTTCCCATTTTTCTCAGCTGTGTGTGATTGAAAAGTTGCCGGACTCCAAATCCCCCAACGGGTTTCCTTAACAATCAGCTCTAGAAAAACACAGAGCCGGGCAGGCGGGAGTGAGGGAGACGCAAAATGAATGTGTTTCTGAAAACGTAATTATTGACATGGCTCGTCTTTGGGAAGGTTTAGTCTGGATGTAGACTATTTGAAGCAAAACTGACATATACAGTGCCTTGAAGAAAGTATTCATACCCCTTGAAATTTTCCACATTTTATCATGTAATAATAAATAATAAATAAATAAATAAAAATTTATAATTTTATAATTTTATATATTATAAATAATTAATTCACTAAACGCTAGACAAATGGACTACGCATATGTAAATGGTTTTATCCGTTTGGAAAAAAAAAGTAAACTGTCTTATCTGGATTTGCAACCACTTTTACAATACATACCCTCTGCCAGAGAGCACGGGGAATTGTGACACCACTTTCTCTGTAGTGTGTTGTCACCTCCATGCCCTCATCCTCTGATTGGCCAATGAAAGAGCAACCACACCCAGATAAGTCACCAGCTCTGCTCCCTCTTCCTATCAGCATGCTCACTGTCAACACATGTACATGTTGCAAAAAAACCTAATTGGCTCTTAGTGCTTCCCCACCCTCTCCCAGTCTGGAGATGCTGGGAAGATGATACCTAGACAGATTCAGGTACTTATGCTTGCTGTAGGTAATTATAAAGTAATAAATCTCTTCATTATCCGGCGGCACTTCTATTTGCCCGAAGCTCTAATATTTAATGAAGGTTCATTTAGAGCTCTTCAGGCTCATGCAGTGTAACTGTTCTCATTTATTAAAATTTATCGGCAGGGAGTAAAATGTTATGTATAAATAAAACAGACGTATTAGTATTTATTTTCCGGCAGGTGTAACAGGAAAAACGTAACATGTCAGCTTTAATAGAGGAAGTTTAAAGATTTAAAGGACGCGGGAGCCCTTTGTGGGGGAGAATTCCATTCAAGCGACTCATTAGTTACACTCCATAGAGCCCCGATGGCGTCGAAAGGGGTTGGGGGGGCTCATTAATTATAATGAGCGGCTCATACCGCTTTTCCGATAGAAAAAAGAAAAAAAAAGGAAAAAAGTTCATCATGTATTCAACCAGGAACTCGTTTTAATGAGGTAACAATTCAAAGCGGTGAGCTCAGAAAATTATACATCTGTAACCGTAAACAGCAATTAACTGCGTTCGCCGGATAGACGTGTTTGTTAGAGCTTCAATCAAACTCTTTGCAGCGCCGGAAAAACAGGCTCGCCGGGTGCTAAAAAAACACACCGCCAGGGGCGGACTGACCATTCGGGCACTCGGGCACTGCCCGAGGGCCCCATGTCACTAAGGGGCCCCATCAGGGTTGCCAGCCTCAATAAAACCAGGGACAGTATGTAAAAATCTGTGTTTTTTAAAAAATCCCAAGATTATAGCTGCCCCGCCTCTCCAGTACCTTTTTAGTGTGTGTATGTGTATTCTGTGTGTATGTATATTGTGTGTCTGTGTGTATACTGTATGTGTGTGTGTATACTGTGTGGCCCCATAATCTATTGCCTGGGGGCCCCATAATCTCCTATTGCCTGGGGCCCCATAATCTCCTAGTGCCCGGGGGCCCCATAATCTTCTCCTATTGCCCGGGGGCCCAATGAGTTGTCAGTCCGCCCCTGCACACCGCCAAACAGGACGTTTAAGGGTTGCAGCAGTCAATGTTGGTAGACGTCACCTTGAAACCCGCGTCTCACCCGCGCCACGTGTCTGAAGCGCACTAATAATTTAGTTGGAAAACTAGTGCTAGACATAGCTGACGCCATTCTTGGCTCTTCCAATCGAAGGGCGTTTTTGGTGTATTTTGTAATACAGGGGAACCCCACTGACAGCTGAATGAGTCATTGGTTGATAAAGGACAACCGATAATTGCCGGCTTTTTTTTTTTTACATTTCAGCTGTCAGTGGGGGAATCCTGTTGACAGCTGAAAGAACTGAGCCTGAAAGTATCAGTTTCAGGTATCGGAGCATTTGTAAAAGTGCCGACACTTGTGCAAATGCTTACCATGGCACCGATACCGATACCAGTAGGCAACCCTAGTTAGGACCTCTGTCAGGTTTAGTGGTCCGATTGCCAATCGCTATCACTTCCTGTCTTGATGACTACACAGGAAATAGGAAAAGGATACAGGCCACCTTAAAAAAAAAAACTTCAGCTGGGAAGTTTTTACATTTTTTTTTCAATTAAAAATAAAAAGAGAGAAATTCCCCTTACGTCTGATTCAAGTGCCCAAACAGAAGGAGAAATCGATCTCACAACAGCAGTCCCAGACAAATGTTCCCATGAATATATTCCTGACGAGTCACGATATTCATTAACTGTATCATGGAGGAGCTCAACCATGAGGATAGATAAGAGCATGGGTGCTCAACCTGTGGCCCTCCAGCCATTGCGAAACTACAAGTCCCATCATGCCTCTGCCTTTGGCAATCATGCTTGTAACTGTCAGCCTTGCAATGCATCATGGGACTTGTAGTTTTCGCAGCAGCTGGAGGGCCACAGGTTGAGCACCCATGGATTAGAGGAATTTATTCTTTCTTGATAAGAGGAGATTAAGGGCGGATATGATCAACATGTACAAATATATAAGGGGTCCATATGGTGAACTTGGTGTTGAGTTGTTCACTTTACGGTCAACACAGAGGACAGGGGGGCACTCTTTACGTCTAGAGGAAAAGAGATTTCATCTCCAAAAATGGAAAGGTTTCTTCACAGTAATAGCTGTGAAAATGTGGAATAGACTTCCTCCAGAGGTGGTTCTGGCCAGCTCAGTGGATTGCTTTAAGAAAGGCCTGGATTATTTCCTAAATGTACATAATATATAACTGGATACTGTACTAACAAAGATGATCCAGGGAAAATCCGATTGCCTCTCGGGGGATCAGGAAGGAATTTTTTCCCCTGCTGGAGGAAATTGGACCATGCTTTGCTGGAGTTTTTTGCCTTCCTCTGGATCAACTGTGGGTGAAGGACTGTGTATATGGGATTGTATGATATTATTTTTTATTTATTTATTTATTTAGTTTTATGGTCGAACTAGATGGACTTTTTGTCTTTTTTCAACCTGACCAACTATGTAACTATCAATTTTTAGAAAAGCTCCACCCCACCGATCATCAATGTAAGGAGCATTCTTTTCACTGACCACCAATGTAAGGGACACCAGTGTATTGGCTGCCAATGTAAGGAGCATTCTTTCGAATGACCATCGATGTAAGCAGTGGTACCACTAGAGTTGGTGTCACATTGTGCGGTAAAACATGGTGTCAACCCCAACCCCCCCACCCCTTCATCGAGCTCTCTCCTATCTAGCCTGCCACAGTGCCCTGTACGTTGGTGCCATGTTACGGATGGGGGTGACACCATTGCGGTCGGATATCGCTTCCTACTTGATGGTGTTACCCCTCTGGCAGGTGTCACCAGGGTGCGGTCTACACTCCCATCGCTACACCACTGAATGTAAGGGACATTCTTCCCACTAACCACCAATGTAAGGAGAATTCTTGGTTTGAGTAATACTTCCCAAAGACCTGAAAATGATTTTTAAGGGGTTCATCTGGAGCAAAAATGCAGGTTTGGCTGGTCTAAAGCATGTATTAGATTTGAGTTCCACTTTAAATACAGTTTTGGTGAATACAGCCTGCATATCATCTGGAGGGTTGTACATCTACTTTGTCATTTGTTCTGCACGTCAGTTCCTTTGGTCTAATTTAGACTGATACGTCTCTAAACTTCCAGCAAATCAATGTATAAAGTTTACTAGCATCCTGCATCCAATAAGACATCCAAGACCATAGACGCTATCTGAGCTGCAAGAGAACAGAACCATTTCTAGAATCATTACATCCCCAGTCCTCCAATAAAGTTTTTTTCAACTTAAAGAAACTCGGATTTGAATACCCCATCTATAAAACAACCTAATAGTGCTTTGTCAACAACATCTCTTCCGAAGCACCGTGTCCCCGGCGCTCTGAAGGGTCGTTCGGTGTCGCAAAGCTGCACATGAAAAACGAGGGTTGCTTGCAACAGAACTTTATGGGACTGGGAAGGAAAAATTCTCGCCAAGAAGCCGAAAATTTCAACTTTGTGTATGGGAAAAAAAGACAGAGAGCCCATTCTGCAGAACACAGAGGCAATAGCGGTGAGATATTTGGGATCTGAGACTCTCGGGGCCCGTGTAACGCTGAACGCGACAGAAATCAGGCCAGCGATGACTCAGACGTATGTCCCATAATCACCGGGAATTAGTTCCTGAAGATGCCCTAGGAGTGAGGAGAAAACCACAGACGGTAAAAAATGTTCAGTATACCGCTGCTAATCAAAAGGGGGAAATAAATACGTGGCAGCAACTCTAATGTTTAAACCCCCACCGGCTAGACACGGTGAAAAGTTAATGACATTCAACATCTTAAGCTTCCGTCAAAGAACTTGAACTTCCCCAAACTAAACTTCTCAGATGAAGGGCACCTGTTATTAATGTTCTGTGGAGAAATGTTTAGCATTTATAGAAGTTTGTGATTTGTATATAAAATGGTCATATAATTCTATTATAACTGGAAAGTCTGGGGAAAGAAACAACACCATATTGTTTCTGTTTCACCAAGTCAGCAATTGACCACCTACCCACCACATGAAGCCTTCCATGTTACTGTCTTCTTGAGAGCCAGAACAGATAATAGCTTCTAACTTAGGGCCCTTAGGAGTTGAACTTTGAAAGCGCTCTCCTACCTTAGCAGGGTAAAACATAGGGTGCTTTCTTGAACCCTCTCCAAGATTGGTGTGGTATGTTAGAGAACTACTTTTGATGAGAGAGTTTCAAAACAGCTTCCTTTCATCTGGAAAAAGACCATTTTTAGGTAAAGGCTGGTCGTCAAGGACCAATTGGTATGCGAGATGCCTTGACCTCTGGATGATGTAAAGAGCCTCTGAAAACTGCATGAATACCTTTTGCTCAGTTAACAATGACCTGCATTGAGTTCTTTTGCTCTTCACTATCAGTGCTGAAAGCTCTCATCATAGTGGAGGTCAACCAATTAAACTCTCCAGCAAGCGTATGTACAGCTTTGTGTGCAGAGGTGGGGATGGGGTAGAGTGGTGCAGAGGTCAGAGCCAAGGAGGGGTGTAAGTGAGATATGGACAGCCTGTGAAAGAGATCTTAACCCTGAACTCTGTATGTAGCACACCCCTGAACTCTGCACTCTGTATGTAGCACACCCATGAACCCTGCACTCTGTATGTAGCACACCCCTGAACCCTGCACTCGGTACGTACTGCACTCCTTTTTTTTTTTAATTAAAGATGCACAAAAGATTACAAATAAAAGTAAACGTCTGATGTGCCAAGCGTACTGCACTCCTTAACTCTGCATTCTGTTCATAGGGCACCCCTAAACTCTGCACATAACGCACTCTTGGTATTTACTGCTCCTTTAAGATCCACACCCACAGTTCGATGCAATTCAGAGGGGTGTGTGGTTGGGTTCCTGCACCTATTCTCTGAGAAAAAAAGCCCTGTATAAATGTATATAGTCTTATAGGGCGTACACACGGTCGGACTTTGTTCGGACATTCCGACAACAAAATCCTAGGATTTTTTCCGACGGATGTTGACTCAAACTTGTTTTGTCTACACACGGTCGCACAAAGTTGTCGGAAAATCCGATCGTTCTAAACGCGGTGACGTAAAACACGTACGTCGGGACTATAAACGGGGCAGTGGCCAATAGCTTTCATCTCTTTATTTATCCTGAGCTTGCGTGGCACTTTGTCCGTCGGATTTGTGTACACACGATCGGAATTTCCGACAACGGATTTTGTTGTCGGAAAATTTTATATCCTGCTCTCCAACTTTGTGTGTCGGAAAATCCGATGGAAAATGTCCGATGGAGCCCACACACGGTCGGAATTTCCGACAACACGCTCCGATCGGACATTTTCCATCGGAAAATCCGACCGTGTGTACGGGGCATTACAGATACAGCTGGCCCTTTGAGTGCAACCATAATGCTAATGTGGCCTGCAATGAAATGGAGTTTGAAGCCCCTGGCCTAGACCAAAGATGATGAGCGTTCTTTTGTTGGGGAAGATAAAGCGAAGTTACTCTCATTTACATGATGACTTTCCAAACTACAATAACTTCGTGGAGAACCTCTAAATGCAGGAGGTGCCAATAGAGCAGTTTTACGTTCCAGGATCATGAGAAGGACAAACAACTTTAAAGATAAGTAGAGGCATGCTGTTATACACAGTTATTCTCCTATCTACGTAAACAACCCAGGGCCCTAGTTAAGACACAAACCATTTCTACAAATGAAGCACAGAAAATACAGAGATTATGTATTAGCTCAGTAACCTTGAGAATGGCGGTAGGTTTTACCATTGCTAGGCAGCTGCCGTTCGTGAGAGACAATTTGACATGCCCTGAATCACATATATAGAGTAACTACAATCCCGTTACTTCTTCACAGAGCTGTGCAACTAATGGAATGATGCCAGCAAGAGCTGCTTAGAGGGGATATCATGTTTGTTTTTAGATGTGCACCACATGGGAAGCTGCAAAACTATCAAAAAGAAGAGCAGCGGTACAATTTGGCAGGGGGTAAAACAAAATGTAATATATTTGAACAGGTTACATGTGTTTATGTTGTTTTATTATGTATTTGGCCGTTGGCTGGAGTTGCTTAAAGCCTATCTCTGGGCAAAATCAACTCACCCTCTTCCTCAATACTTGCCCTACCTCAGCTTTTACCTACTTAAAAAAAACCCTTCTAAAATAGTCTTTACCTCTCTAGTTGCCCCCTGGCAGGTCATGTGGGTTCAACCTGAGGCGCGTGGGGTCTAAGTGGCAGTTGATCGTCACCAGAGCTTCTGATGATGGAGATGGACCAGAAACCCTTGCAGTCCAGGTTTTCTTTGTTGCAGCTGGGACCAGGCTGCTGCCCTTAGGACTGCCCCTACCAGGAGGGTATCTGAATGAAAAGGTTACAGTATGGACACTGTTCACAGAGCTGTAGACAAGAGAGTAGGTGGGTCAGGCGAGTGAACAGTCTGGTCTAGGCAAGCGGCAGGCAAGAGAGTAGTCAGGTCCAGTCATAAGTCATAGCAGGCTAATGAGCAGTCAGGTCCAGGCAGGAGTCAAGGCAGGCAGCAGGCAAGAGAGAAAATACCCTTCTGGACAGAGGATACACCCAGGAATCTCTGAAAGCCCTGGAGGTAGTAAAAGTCCTAGGAATCCTGGAAAACCTAGCAGGGGATCTTACAAGGAATACTGGAAGACCTGGCTGTTGTCCTGCAAGGAATCCTGGAAGACCTGGCAGGGACCTGGTAGGAATCCTAGAAAACCCACCGGGGATCCTGTGAGGAATCCAGGAAGATCTGGCAGAAATCCTGCAAGGAGTCATAGAAGACCTGGCAGGGATCCTGTAAGGAATCCTGGAAGACCTGGCTCTTGTCCTGCATGGAGTCCTGGAAGCCCCAGGAGGGACCTGTGCGGAATCCTGAAAGACCCGACAGGGATCCCGTGAAGAATCTTGAAAGATCTGGCAAGGATCCTGTAGAGCAGTGATCATCAACCTTGTCCTCAGGGCCCACTAACAGGCCAGGTTTGCAAGATAACTGAAATGCATCACAGGTGATATCATTTGCTGCTCAGTGATTGCAGTATTCTAGTCTGCATCTCCCCAAGGTAATACATAAAACCTGGCCTGTTAGTGGGCCCTGAGGACAGGGTTGATGACCACTGCTGTAGAGAATTCTGGAAGACCAGGCAGGGATTCGGTGAGTACCTCCAAAGTCTGCTGTCATGTAACCCTCAGTGTTGCCTCTTTCGATACTGAATACCAGTGATTCGCTGCTGCAGTCCAGGCTTGTTGCAGCCCCTTAAGTCATCATGATGCCACCACTTTCAGTCTTCAGGACCCTGGAAGAATGCTGACAATGTATTCTTCTTACATCCAATGGGAAGCTAATGTCACCATGGAATAACATGGGCCCTCAAAGAAGGACCTTCCAAAGCTGCAGTCCAGAGGAAAGAAGACTTGGGACCTAGGGCTGCCAAAAAGCGTCACACCAGGACCAGACCCCCTACCACCAATTCTTCAGGGGGGGGGGGGGGGGGGCGCAGAGGCAGAGAGGGGACTCCAAAGTTCTAGGCACCGTGCTCTGTAGTAATTTTATAAAAAGCACTTCCCCAGGCCTCATTTATTCAGCAGAGGTCAAGGCCAGAAAGGGGACTATTTAATGACTTTTGGGTGCAGGTGGAGTAATCTTCTGCAGCGCGGTTCCCTATAATTTAAGTCCTGACCTCTTCTATATCATTCCACCAGGGCAGACCCAGACTTTAACTGTCGGGATAGGTGGCACTGCAGATTACCCTGCCTGCACCAAAAAGTCATTAACTAGCCCCCCTTTTCTCCCCTCAACCCCCCCGCTAAACAAATAGAGCCAGGGAACTTTCTTTTTTCTAATTTTTGCAGACTGCGGGATTACTCTTCCACAAATGCCAGAAGATAGCTGCACACTACCCACTCCTGACCCCTGCACTCCTGACATCTTCATTTTGTACATTATATACACCTGATATCTGCACTCTAATGCCCCGTACACACGGTCGGATTTTCCGATGGAAAATGTCCGATCGGAGCGTGTTGTCGGAAATTCCGACCGTGTGTGGGCTCCATCGGACATTTTCCATCGGATTTTCCGACACACAAAGTTGGAGAGCAGGAGATAAAATTTTCCGACAACAAAATCCGTTGTCAGAAATTCCGATCGTGTGTACACAAATCCGACGGACAAAGTGCCACGCATGCTCAGAATAAATAAAGAGATGAAAGCTATTGGCCACTGCCCCGTTTATAGTCCCGACGTACGTGTTTTACGTCACCGCGTTCAGAACGATCGGATTTTCCGACAACTTTGTGTGACCGTGTGTATGCAAGACAAGTTTGAGCCAACATCCGTCGGAAAAAATCCTAGGATTTTGTTGTCGGAATGTCCGATCAATGTCCGACCGTGTGTACGGGGCATTAGGGTTACATACTTTTGACCCTTGAGCTCTGTCCAAGTTTCTCCACTGCCGGGTGGCTGGGGGGAGGGTTGGTCAGGCTCAGGCCGTTCGGGCGCTCCATGATTTCTAATGGTGGCCCTGCGCATAACCTCAGATTCAGCTTAAAAGAATTGAGGTGTTCAGTTTATTTTTAAATCGAATTGGGTAATTACCTAGCAGGGGCAGGGTGGATAAAGAGTACCTGGAACTTACACAAGGCAAGCTCTCTTCTCTCCAGGTGGTGGGGTGACAAAAGGATGGCAAGTTTGTGCTGCTGGCGCAGGGGCCATGTTTGATTAGGCAGGGCAAAGTAACAGGTTCCCCTTTAAACCACTACATCAGCTCAGATTAAAGTTCAACAGCCATTAGCTCAATCACTTGCGCAGCGATTCAGCCCGGAGACTGATAATCTGTTATGTATTTAGGCACATCTCCAGAAACAGCTGTAATTAATTATTTCAAAGCATCACTTTGTAATCAGCGCTTAGTAAATATGTAATTCCGCCGCTTTACAGCAGCAACAGTCTTGGGGACTTTAATACAGAATAAAAATGAAGGGTGAAAAAAAAAAGAGGAGAAAAAAAAAAAAAAAAGAAGAGAATATTGTTGGCGAAGTTACGTTTTATCGCCTCCCATAAATAACGCTCTTTAGGGGAAAATTAGATTCAAAAGCGTGCCCGTGAATGGATGAATAATGCAAATGTGCGGCAATTAAACGTCCCTTCGACAGATCTTGCACTCGAGCAAACAGCCTGGAATATATATAGTTAGAGAGAACATTTTAATGTCCATACACTGTTCACTGCGCTTGAGTCTCAAGGTTTAACTAGAATTCCTGATTTGGCCTTAAAATAACCCTTAAGTGTTGTTCAGAGATCGTTACTAAACACTGCACTGGGCTATATCATCCCTCCCTATTGTATACTCATCATTTTCTGTTTAAAGCGGAATTCCACCCAAAAGTGGAAGCTCCGCTTATCTGCTTTCTCCACCCCTCCGGTGCCACATTTGCCATCTTTCAGGGGGGGGAGGGGGAACGGGTACCTGTTTAAACCAGGTACCCATCCCCACTTTTGGGAGACTGCACCATGGCAACGTCCCTCTGAAGTTTGGCCCCCCTGCTCCTTCCTCCGCCACCGGGCCAGTTATAAAGCACAGCGCGCGTTGCGCATGCGCAGTAGTGGTCCGGCTGTGAAGCCAAAAGGCTTCACTGTCGGTTGCCTTTACCGCGAATGGCGGCGGCAGCACCCAAGAGCCAATCCAAAAATCAGCTGCAGTGGCGACATCGCGGGATCCCTAGACTGGTCAGTGTCTTAATATTAAAAGTCAGCAGCTACAGTATATGTAGCTGCTGACTTTTATTTTTTTCGTGGGGGGGACAGAACGCCGATTGGGACGCAGTTGGCTGCTGGTTTTCCGGACAGACTGACATACACACGGGTGGAGTGTCGGACGTTTTTTTTTTTCCGGCCCGTGTGTACGCGCCTTAACACTTCCAGGTATTTATTACCTCTCATGAAAGTCAAAGATTTCCCCCAGACAATCCCTTCACTTGCTTACCTCTCCAGAATGAGGGCGCCCTCTTTGTTTAGGCATCATTCAGGGTCACCATCTACTTCCTAGACTGAGATCCCGGCTCAAAAATGACACAATCATTTAGCCCTGGTTCACATTGCAGCGATTTGGCATGCAATCTGACATGTCAAATCGGCGGCTATTGCCGGCAATGGCACCGTCTGAATCGGCACAGATTCCCAAAAGTAGTTTCTGTACTACTTTTGGCAACTTCGGGGTGCAATTTCAATAGGCATCGGTGCAGAAACCCGCACAGATGTCGCAGAAATTTCGCCCCGTTGTTGCAGTCATTGGGAGGAAGTGTGCCCCTTCATTGGTGTCAGTGGATGAAGTAGTGCCCCAAGGGGCAGATAAAAGCAAGAAAAGGGCCGAATCTGGGACCTGGGCCGCAGTTTGGAACTGTGCCCCATTATTGGTGTCATTGGCAGAAATTTCGCCCCATCATTGCAGTCATTGGGAGGAAATGTGCCCCTTCATTGGTGTCAGTGGATGAAGTAGTGCCCCAAGGGGCATATAAAAGCAAGAAAAGGGCCGAATCTGGGACCTGGGCCGCAGTTTGGAACTGTGCCCCATTATTGGTGTCATTGGCAGAAATTTCGCCCCGTTGTTGCAGTCATTGGGAGGAAGTGTGCCCCTTCATTGGTGTCAGTAGATGAAGTAGTGCCCCAAGGGGCAGATAAAAGCAAGAAAAGGGCCAAATCTGGCCCCTGGGCCGCAGTTTGGAGACCACTGGTCTATAGCTTCACTCACATTGCTTACCACTGATATAGTATGCCCCACTTCATGCAGCCAGCTGGATCATGAAGAAAACTACAGGGATGCCCCATTCTCTTCCTGTGATTGAACTTCCAACAAGCAAGGGGTTAATAGCTTTTGGCCCCGGGCTAAGCTGCCAGACAAGGACCCGTCCCCTCCTTTGTCCTCCTCCATTGATAAATGTTCTTTGATTGCTTTTGCAGCCTGTAGCAGGATCTGTAAATCGGGGGAGAATCTCATGACTCTGTTAAAACTCTGTGCGCCCCAAATTCAGCCAAAGGAAGAGGACGGGGCATCCCTGCAGTGAAGATTTCTTTAGGATCCAGCTGCCAGTACAACGTGGGACATCCTTCTTCAGTAGAGTGACCAAAGCTGTAGGGCTAAACTTCAGCTGTAAGAGACCCAGTCTTGGAATTATGCAAGAATCATAATTCTGTCTTAAATTAGACAGGTGCAAAAAAATGATAGGTGCCCCCTTGTTTGTCTTTTCTTACTCTGTCTGAGGATGTTATTGGAGCGGAGAACCCCCCCCGCCCCCCCTTCCCCCAGGATATAAATTACCTGCCACAAGATTTAAAAAATGGAAGACAGACTTCTTAACTGCAAATCAGGAATTTAACGGGCAAAGGGGGGAAAGTGGGGAAATCAATCACAGATTGAAGAAAAAGGATTAAAAGTGGGGAAAGCAATTATACTGGTGCAAAGTGGTGCATCAACATTGTGTTCATCATGGAGCACTCAGTCAGGGCGCAGGTAAACGTGAAACCACATTCAGTAGAACCAGTGGAGTGTACGGGAGGAAATTTCCATTACAATAGGTTAGCTTTACAACAGACTTTGGGTAGGCTTTAACTATTGGCTCATAGTTCCATTTTAAAATACCAACCCCCATCCCTAGGAGCACATACTTTATTTTCCTTCAATCATCCACCGCTGTGTTCAGCTGCTGGGAAGGTTCCAAGTTTACAGCTTACCCGATGCTGAGGACCCTCTCTCCACCCCATGTGACAGCACTGAATGCCTGAATGGCCAATTTCCAAGCACCATGCCTATTACATACCCAGAAGTACTGGGTATTTTTTTTTTTGCTCCCTTTGCCCCATGTAATAGGAATTGTCCTTAGTCATTGGCCATTCAGACATTCATTGCTGTCACAGGGGGGCGAAGAGAGAGTCCTCAGCTCTGCAAACCTCTTAACAGCTGAACAAAGCAGCAGAGGAGTAAAGAATAAGGATGTACTGTGTAAAGGACAGATTAACTTTATAGGATGGAAAGGGAGTTGCCATTGATGACGACTTCTTTTCCAGGGCTGTCAGGGAAATCTACCCATCACCATTTAACGATTCACTGGCTTGCAAAAACTATGCAGGCTGGTGGTCCCTACTTAACTTTGAGGAAGCCAAGAAACCGGGTCGGGATTTGGCTGAAATGCTTTTAGTTCAATTGTTGATGTGTATGTAATGAATTGGAAGAATTGTGGTACTACCGGGTCTACACTTTATGATTCTCCTGCAATTTGCTCCCATTTGGCTGTTACTGGAGGAGCACCAGAGCAGCCTGCATGGTGGGGGAGTATGAAGAAGCCAAGAAGAGAAACGAAAGACAGCAGACCGCTTTGACATGAGCAGAGCAAGATCCATACGACACACAAGGGGGTCTGGATATCGTTAACTAGAGAATCTGAACTACACTGGATGGTAAGGTTTGACAGTGAACTGTGACTTGTGAAACTATTTTTACATCATCTCACGAGTTGAGACCATTAAAACTAGTTAGCCACAAGCTACTCGAGAACCCACCACCAACGCTTCAGCTATGCTGCAGCTGGAGACTTTCTGGCTTTAATACGCCAACGATAGGGATGATGTATAGTTGGGCCTACACACAACAAAATACACTATATTACCAAAAGTATTGGGACATCTGCCTTTACACGCCCATGAACTTTAATGGCATCCCAGTCTTCGTCCGTAGGGTTCAATATTGAGTTGTGCATTGGTACAAATCATTTGGTGGAGGGGGGATTATGGTGTGGAGTTGTTTTTCAGGGGTTGGGCTTGGTCCCTTAGTTTCAGTGAAGGGAACTTCATGTAACACTGACACATAATCACACATAGGTTGGGCTTGATGGACTTTTTTCAACCTCGCCTACTATGTAACTATGTAACTCTTAAAGAGGAAGTACACCCTGGTGGGTTTTACTTGCTCTTTATTTCCCTGCAAAGGTAAAGCATAATGGGCTACTATGCATCGCAAAGTAGCCCATTATGTGTCACTTACCTGAAACCGAAGCACGCAATGTCTCCGTTGTCCCCACTGGCAGGGAGCGTCCATTTTCGCCCCTCTTCCTTCCGGGGCTGCGAACTCCGGCTCTGTGACTAGCGGGAGTCGCATGACGTCACTACCGCGCATGCGCGCGGGATCCGCCAGTCACGGCACGACCCCTATTAGAAACGGCATGATGTGCCCTTTCTAAAGGGAGCATGCGCCGTAGTGATCGGCGTTCGGCTTTTTAGTAAATATCTCTTAAAGCGTGGCAGTTTAGGAGATATTTCAAGCACCTACAGGTAAGCCTTAATATAGGATTACCTGTAGGTAAAAGTGATTGTACAACCACTTTAAGGCATCAGCATACCAAGACATGTTAGAAAATGTCATGCTCCTAACTTTATTTAAAACAGTTTGGGGATGGCCCCTTCCTGTTCCAACATGACTGCGCACCAGTGCACAAAGCAAGATCCATAAAGACATGGATGAGCGAGTTTGGGGTGGAGGAACTTGACTGGCCTGCACGGAGTCCTGACCTCAACCCGATAGAACACCTTTGGGATGAATTAGAGCGGAGACTGCAAGCCAGGCCTTCTCGTCCACCATCAGTGCCTGACCTCACAAATGCGCTTCTAGAAGAAGGGTCAAACATTCCCATAGACACACTCCTAAACTTTGTGGTCAGCCTTCCCAGAAGAGTTGAAGCTGTTATAGCTGCAAAGGGTGGGCCAACTCAATATGGAACCCTACGGACTACGACAGGGATGCCATTAAAGTTCATCTGTGGGAAAAGGCAGGCGTCCCAATACTTTTGGTAATATAGTGTATATAACCTGCTATGACAAATAAACTAGAGTAGCTACCCGTGGAGGCGAGAGCGCATTGTGAACTGTTACAAAGTCCCTACCTCACCACCTACATACCTGTTTCAGGTTGGCAACTTGGTAATCTAGGATGGGAATGACAAGGCAGCTCCCAGTTTTCTCCTAAATATTACTTTCTGGCTCCCTGACTGGAGTCAGAGAATTCTAAAACATTTCATTCTCCTCCAAAAAGAAAACATTTTAACCGCTTTTCAGCAGTGTTTGCGGGTCCCTCAAATGTTGGTGAATCATCTTCCTTCTGATGTAATTGATAGCCCGTTTAGGCACGCACGCAATTTCAATCTCAACATTGACTCATACAATAACTTCACGCTTTGCCATCTGTCACTGTTATGGCGGCAACTCTTAAGCGGCACCTTCCTAGCCGGTGATCAGAGGCGCCGAGCCTTCCCGATGCCCTCCCTCGTCCTACGCCGCGCTCTCGGCTGCGATGCATCATGCACAATGTCAGACAGCCTTCTGTGCTGCGTGAGCTCACAAATAATACATTACTTCTAAATGTCCTTTGTCTGGCAGCATGAAACCGTCCAAAATGTGTTTGTTTTCCAAACCGGCTACTCTGCGACGGATTATATCAACTTATCTCTCCGATGAAAGAAGAACAATGAGCGAAACTGAAGGGGAGAGAAAAAAGCAGATAAAAAAAAGGATTTTTGAAACAAAATGTCTTGTCTACCGCGAGATGTATGTAAAGTTCATACATTTCAGGGTCAGAGAAGAGCGTCTCCATAGCAGCAATGCACATTCATTCTGTTCTCGTACAAAAGCTTTGCCTTCACTTCTGGATGTCTCTTGTGAGCCTGAAACTTGACGATGAGGGATATAGAAATGAAAACTTAGAATAAAGCAACAGGTTCGTTTTACTCCCCCCCCCCCTCCCCTTCCATTCTATATACTTACACTATAACCAAACATTTGTGGACACCTGCCCATCATACCTCTATGAGCTTGTTGGCCATTCTAGTCCAGAACCATGGCCAATAATATGGAGATGTCCCTCCTGGCATGACCATTAATATTTAGTTGCCCCCACACCATGGCCATTAATATAGAGTTGCCCCTCACACCATGGCCATTAATATTTAGTTGCCCCTCACACCATGGCCATTAATATTTAGTTGCCCCCTCACACCATGGCCATTAATATTTAGTTGCCCCCACACCATGGCCATTACTATAGAGTTGCTCCTCACACCATGACCATTAATATTTAGTTGCCCCTCACACCATGGCCATTAATATAGAGTTGCCCCTCACACCATGGCCATTAATATAGAGTTGCCCCTCACACCATGGCCATTAATATAGAGTTGCCCCTCACACCATGGCCATTAATATTTAGTTGCCCCTTACACCATGGCCATTAATATTTAGTTGCCCCCTCACACCATGGCCATTAATATTTAGTTGCCCCTCACACCATGGCCATTAATATTTAGTTGCCCTTCACACCATGGGCATTAATATAGAGTTGCCCCTCACACCATGGCGATTAATATAGAGTTGCTCCTCACACCATGACCATTAATATTTAGTTGCCCCTCACACCATGGCCATTAATATAGAGTTGCTCCTCACACCATGGCCATTAATATTTAGTTGCCCCTCACACCATGGCCATTAATATTTAGTTGCCCCTCACACCATGGCCATTAATATTTAGTTGCCCCTCACACCATGGCCATTAATATAGAGTTGCCCCTCACACCATGGCCATTAATATAGAGTTGCCCCTCACACCATGGCCATTAATATAGAGTTGCTCCTCACATCATGACCATTAATATTTATTGCCCCTCACACCATGGACATTAATATAGTGTTGCCCCTCACACCATGGCCATTAATATTTAGTTGCCCCTCACACCATGGCCATTAATATAGAGTTGCTCCTCACACTATGGCCATTAATATTTAGTTGCCCCTCACACCATGGCCATTAATATTTAGTTGCCCCCTCACACCATGGCCATTAATATTTAGTTGCCCCTCACACCATGGCCATTAATATTTAGTTGCCCTTCACACCATGGACATTAATATAGAGTTGCCCCTCCCGCCATGGCGATTAATATAGAGTTGCTCCTCACACCATGACCATTAATATTTAGTTGCCCCTCACACCATGGACATTAATATAGAGTTGCTCCTCACATCATGACCATTAATATTTATTGCCCCTCACACCATGGACATTAATATTTAGTTGCCCCTCACACCATGGCCATTAATATTTAGTTGCCCCTCACACCATGGCCATTAATATTTAGTTGCCCCTCACACCATGGCCATTAATATAGAGTTGCTCCTCCCACCATGACCATTATTATAGAGTTGCCCTTCTTGCCATGGCCATTAATATGGAGTTCCCCTCCCTTTGCAGCTATAAGATCCTCCACACTTCTAGGAATGCTTTTGGGTGCCTGTAAGAATTTGTACCATTTATAAGGTCAAATACTGATGTTGGATGAGAAAAACACAATCGTCCTTCCAATCCATCCCAAAGGTGTTCAGTAGGGTTGAGGTCAGGGCTCTGTGCAGGGCACTTGAGTCCCTCCACCACCAAACCAGTCACACCATGTCTTTATGGAGCTGGCTTTGTACACAGGGGCACAGTCATGCTGAAACAGAAAAGGGTCTTCCACCAACCGTTACCACAAGGCTGGAAGAGCACAGTTGTCTACAAAGTGTTTATATGATGTAGTATTAAAGGGGTTGTAAACGCTCATGTTTTTTCACCTTAATGCATCCTATGCATTAAGGTGAAAAAACTTCTGACACTGACCGCCCCCCCCCCCCTCCCCCGTTTTACTCACGTGAGCCCGTTCGTTCCCTCGGCGCAGACGCGCTCACCTTCTCTGCCTGGGGTTCTCGGCTCTTGATTGGATAGATTGATAGCAGCGCAGCCATTGGCTCCGCTGCTGTCAATCAAATCCAGTGATTTGGGGGGCGGGACGGAGTCCGGCATTCTGTGTCTATGGATGAGAATGCTGGACTCGGGAGCACGCCCGCAAGGTAACCCCCAGTGAAAGCGTTTCTCCCAGAGGGTTTACCGATGCGAGGAGGACCCGCGAGCGCCGCCGGGAGACCCCAGAAGATGAGGTTCGGGGCCACTCTGTGCAAAACGAACTGCACAGTGGAGGAAAGTATGATATGTTTGTTATTTTAAAAAAACAAAGGTTTACAATCACTTTAAGACTACCCTTCTATGCAAGATTATGAACGTAATCTTAAACAGGGCTTTTCATTTGCTTCTGATGGCTAAACAGAGTGCTGGGGGAGGAAAATAAATAAGTATGTAATGCTCAGGAGGGCTCAGATGTTAGGTAATAAGAGGCAAAAAAAAAAAGGCTCATGCACAGTGGTGTACAGAGGTCATGTAACTACAAAATTCTACCTGGAAGAGAAGTGAACTTAAAAGAGCCAATACTGTAAGAAGCTATGCGAAGAAGGGGAAAAAAAGAACAGAGAGGAAAATGGTAAGGAAGAGCAGTTATAATGGAGATAGGTAGGTGGTAGGGTATTGAATGGGTAAGGGATTGAGGGGGCGCCACTCTCAAGAAGATTCATAAGGAGGACACCAATAAAGGTGCCCCTGAGAGGGCAACTGAACTTGGAAGAGTGTGGGCATTGTGGGCTTCCGTTGGGATCAAGTAGCTAAGTATCTGCCATGAGATGCGATACAAGAAACAAACATGCACAAGTGGAAGGAACCTAAAACCAAAGGATGAAAGAGTCCAAATTAATTTATGAGTTTCTACCAAAAAAAAAAAAAAAATGGGAACCCTCATGTGGTTGAGACTGCCAGCAAAGGCATGAACATCGTGGGAAGAATTTAACTATTTGTATTTTGGTAGTTCATGAAACACCAAAACTTGACAGAGGATCTTACAAGACACTAGACGTGTTAGGGCACAGAGTCCTGGGTCTTCTTTACTGGAATGGTTGTCGTGATTCTCATTACAATCATGTAGACCACAGTTTCTCAGCTAGGGTTCCTCCAGAGGTTGCTGGGGGGTCCGTGAGCGACAAGAAAATTCTGCCTCTTAGATAAGTTCCCACCATTGATCTTTTTGGCTATCTGTAACGAGTATATATACCCAATGACCACAAGTGTAAGGAACTATCTTCCCACTGACCATTACACAAATGTGTCATGAGTTATAGAGATATAGTCATTTTTAGCAGGGGTTCCCTGAGATTGGAAAGTTATTTTAGGGGAACCTCTTGTGTTAAAAAGGTTGAGTAAGGATGATATAGACAAATACCGAGAGTTTTTTTTTTTTTTATCTTGTACATCGATTTTCACTCCCAGTAGTAAGTGCATTCTCCTTTTACAGTTCTGTAATATTAGGTTATATAGACTATTTCCTGAACTGGCGGATGTGGCAATGTTTAATGAATTACTACCTTTCTACATGTACCTACACTCAGTACAACAGCACGCGGCATATGTGCTATAGAGTGCATACCCATGAATTCTTAATGGCACCCCAACATGCAGACACACTCAGAACAAGTACACTTCACCTTTGCATGCAAATAAATGTACAATTGCCTTACAACACACCTGGAAAAAAAAAGGTCAGGCTAAAGTTTTTGGTCCAAGGATAGAAAACAAATGGGTCTGCTCAACGCAACATGCCAAAAACGACACTTATGAGTCTAAATGTACCCAAGCAAAACATTTTTTTTTTTTTTTCCATTTTGGATCGGGTTGGTAAGGGTCAAGTTTTGAAAGGAGGCAGCTGGTTTTAATAAATAGTAAAAAAAAAATAAAAAAATTTAAGCACATTTAAAAGAAAATCCAACGTGGTTTGGAATCTGCCTCATTGGTGCTTCAAGCCCACTGCTAACAGCAGCTTTAGGACACCAGAAAGCACTTTACAATGGAGCTACTTCCACCGCACTTCATATTGGGGTTGATTAACTAAAACTGGTGCAGCTTTTCATAGAAACCAATCAGCTTCCAGTTTTTTTTTTCTCTTGAAAGCATAATTGAAGCTGAAGTTAGAAGTTGATTGGCTACCACAGCTGCACCAGATTTTGCACTCTACAGTTTTAGTAAATCAACTCTATTGCGTTCCTCTAGCTAGTGCCACAATACTTAGCAGGGTTGTTGGTTACTTTACCTTTTTTTTTATTTTACAACCATCCAACATCTGTAGTCCAAAAAATCTAAATTTTTGATTATCCATTGCATCCTTTGTGAGAATAATCTGCACCTTACAACTTTTATTGAGAATAACCAAGCACACAACAAATAGGATCTGTGGTGTTCTTTTAGAGCAGGGGTCTCCGAACTTTGTAAACAAAGGGCCAGCTTACTGTCCTTCAAACTTTAGGGGGGCCCTGCTATGGCCAGTGGGAGTAGAAAATGTCCTAGCGTCAAGTGCCCCATCCTTGGTATCAATGGGGGGAATAGTGTGCCATCACTGGTGTCAGTGGTAGGAATAGTGCCCTGCCATTGGTGTCAATGGGAGGAATAGTGCCCCATCATTGTTGTCAGTGGGAGTAGTGTCCCATTGTTTTGGTGTCAGCGGGAGAAATAGTGCCCCATTATTGGTGTCAATGGGACGAATATTGCCACATTGTTGGTGTTAGTGGGAGAAATAGTGCCCCATCTTTGGCATCAATGGGAGGAATAGTGCCCTATCACTGGTATCAGTGGAAAGAACAATGCCCCATCATTGGTGTCAGTGGGAGGAATATTGTCCCATCATTGGGGTCAATGGGAGGAATATTGTCCCATCATTGGGGTCAGTGGCAGAAACTATGCCCCACTGTTGCAGACAGTGGGAGGAATAATGCCCCAAAGGCCAGATAAAAGCAAGCAAAGGGTCGCATCCGGCCCCCCCGGGATGCAGTTTGGAGACCACTGCTTTAGAGGTCGAGATTTTCAGCTCATAATCTGTGTGATGAGAAATGACCTTCCATAACTAGAGGGGTACCAGGGATTAAAATCTTTCATGCAGCATAGGAAACATTATAACTAGGGATGGTCAATGATGTCACTACTATCCCCACTCCTTCCCTTATATATCTGATGACAGCTTGGGTAGTCGTCCTTCAGTGAGCGGTAGCATCAGGATTGGTTGTGTGTGCCGAGTCTCGTTGTCTTGGCAGGCATCATGACTGACCATGGATTTACGAGGGACTTTTTTGGGGGATTTTTTACTTTGTAATAAGAGACTTGTCAAACGTTTGGGTGTCTTTATTTCTATGTTTTTTGTTTTTTTTTTGTTTTTTTGAATGAGTAGGTAGCCCTTACTAATTCCTGTAGGGCAAGGGGGGCAGTATATGTGTGGCTTCCTTAGTTTTAATGAGGACTTCTACATTCTGACAGGTCCACTGCCCACCGCAGACCCCCCACAACCACCGGACCAGAGGTGTGGGAAAGAGGCCTTTGTCCTCATTAACCACTTGTCGACCGCTGCATGCCGATATACGTTGGCACAATGGCAGCGGTGGGCAAATGGGCGCACCTGTACGTCCCCTTTAATTGGCGGGTTTAGCGGGCGCACGCGCCTGCCACGTACAGCGTGACCGTGCCCGCGAGGCCCGCGGACTCGATGTCTGCCGGTCTCCTGGAGATCGTGTCACGGAGCCGCAGAACAAGGAAGTGCCTATGTAGACAAGACATTTCCCCGTTCTGCCTTGTGACATGACAGAGATCACTGCTCCCTGTCATCGGGAGCAGTGATCGCTGTCATGTGAGTTGTAGCCCATCCCCCCCACAGTTAGAATCCCTCCCTAGGACACATTTAACCCCTTCATCACCCCTAGTGTTTAACCCCTTCCCTGCCATTATCATTTACACAGTAATCAGTGCATTTTTATAGCACTGATCGCTGTATAAATGACAATGGTCCCAAAATAGTGTCAAAAGTGTCGGATCTGTCCGCCATAATGTCGCAGACACGATAAAAATCGCAGATCGACGCCATTATTAAAAAAAAATAATAATAATAAAAATGCCATAAAACTATTCCCTATTTTGTAGACGCTATAATGTTTGCGCAAACCAATCAATATACGATTATTGCGATTTTTTTTTTTTTAAATATGTAGAAGAATACATATTCGCCTAAACTGAGGAAAAAATTGTTTTTATTTATATTTTTGGGGGATATTTATTATAGCAAAAAGTAAAAAATATTGCGTTTTTTTCAAAATTGTCGCTCTTTTTTTGTTTATAGCGCAAAAAATAAAAAACGCAGAGGTGATCAAATACCACCAAAAGAAAGTTCTATTTGTGGGAACAAAAGGACGTCAATTTTGTTTGAGTGCAACACTGCACGGCCGCGCAATTGTCAGTTAAAGCTCCGCAGTGCCGAATCGCAAAAAGTGCTCTGGTCAGGAAGGGGGTAAAATCTTCCGGGGCTGAAGCGGTTAACATGAGGATCAGGTGCCACCCCATGTTGAGGGTATGTGGCCTGGTATGGACTAGGCGAGAAAGGGGAGGATGCCCGCTCATATTTAAAAAAAAAATGACTGTTCCCAGAGAAATTAAATTTAAAAAAAATATGTTTGCATTGGAAAATGCACCCTAGGGCATCGTCCACCTCCCATGCTATTTGTGGACACCCCCTTATGAGCCCAAAAAATGAACATTTTGGATTTGACAGATTCAGCTCCCAACGGGGGTTTCCATGGGATGGGTTCCAAGGGCATTCAGCTTTCACTGGGGTTCAGGTTCAGCATCTGAACTCCTTTGAAGTTACTGAACCCTGCTCAAACCAAATCCAGGGCAGTTTGGCTGATCCCCAATTGTAACCCGTCTCTTCCCCCCTCTCTTCTTTCCCTGCATACAGACATGGAAGTCATGCTATGGACAGAAAAATAATAATTTAGGGTTAAGCTGCTTGCATGGTTCAGCCAAAACAAATACATTTAACTTGGCAGGTAATTTATTCTTTTCTGAACTAAATTTTGATAATTCCTTAAACACTTGCGCTGGACCGGTAGATGGAAAGTAATTAAAAGAAAATGATAATCAGAGGAGGAAATCCTCCGTTCGCACCGCTCTCTTTATTGTCTGTGAGCAGAAAGCAAACATCACGATGGATATGTAAATGGCGGGAGCCGTGTGCGGATCCGCAGCTGCTCACAATCCTCGTTTCCAGAGCAGTTCCATGGAAAGGTGAGGAGAGGCAAACCATCTAAGAATAGTCCCCCCCTTACATCTGTCGCCGCGCTGCTGTGTCACAATGTCCAGGGGGATCGTTGTTTTGGACCGAAGGCAGACGGGAAGAAAGCGAAGGATGTGCACCTGCCTGCCTCTCCGCAAACAAACAAATCGCTTGCTACTTGCACCTTGGAAAGAAGACAAACAGCGGCATCAATCTGCCAATTTAACGTGAACCTGCAGAGAGTTTTTTTTTTATTAAAGTGGACCTGTCTGCAGGGGTTGTAAAGGTTTAATTTTTTATTCATAAAAACAACAAACATGTCATACTTACCTGCTCTGTGCAAGGGTTTTGCACAAAGCAGCCCCGATCCTCCTCTTCTGGGGTTCCCCCGCCAGCACTCCTGGCTCCTCCCCTCTATCGGGTGCCCCCACAGAGAGAGACGCTTTCCATGGGGGCACCCATTCGGGCACGCTCTAAAATCCCGCTGCTGCGTCCATTGACACAGACAGCGGGACCCGGCTCCCATGTCACTGGATTTGATTGACAGCAGCAGGAGCCAATGGCTCCCGTTACTATCAATCTATCCAATGAGGACAGAGACAGCAGCTGGAGCCGCTGGGCTTGTGCACATCGCTGGAATGAATGGGCTCAGGCAGGGGCGTTGCTAGGTCTACAAAAGATCTGGGGCTAGAGCCCATAGCAGCGTAGTAAAGAAAGTCATATGCTTGGGTGGGCATACACATGTATATACAATAGTATACATGTGTGTGTGTGTGTGTATATTTCCCCAGAGAGCCCCCCTTACATCAGGGTCCTCAGAGAGCCCCCCCTTACGTCAGGGCCCCCAGAGAGCCCCTCCTTGCATCAGGGTCCCCAGAGAGCCTCCCCCTTGCATCAGGGTCCCCAGAGAGCCTCTCCCTTGCATCAGGGTCCCCAGAGAGCCTCTCCCTTGCATCAGGGTCCCCAGAGAGCCCCCCACTTACATCAGGGTCCCCAGAGAGCCCTCCACTTACATCAGGGTCCCCAGAGAGCCTCCCCTCCCCTTGGGGACCCCTGCAGAGACTCGGGGCTATGGGCCCCAGATTCAGGGCTATAGCCCCCAAAAGCCATCCCCTAGCGATGCCACTGGGCTCAGGTATGAAAAAAGGAGGGGATCTGGGGGCAGCTGCAGCAAAAAAAGGTTTTTCACCTTAATGCATAATTACATATAGGGCTGGGGAAAAAATCGATTTAAATCTTGAATCGAGTTGAGAGGTCAAATCGATTCAAAATTTAAGCAAATCGATTTTTTTAGATTTTTTTTTTTCACCGTGCCGGTCCTGAAGAGCTGCGGGCAGGAGTTTTTAGGCGAGGCCGCGGCTTCTGCCTAAACTCCTGCCCGCAGCTCTTCAGGACCGGCGCGGTGTCCAAAAAAAAAAAAACTCGATTCGAATCGTGAATCGAGTTTTTTTTAAGAAAATTGCAGATTTTTTTTTGTGGAAAATCTTCCAGCCCTAGTTACATAGTTAAGATTTGAAAAGTTACATAGTTACATAGTTACATAGTAGGTGAGGTCGAAAAAAGACACAAGTCCATCAAGTTCAACCTATGTGTGTGATTATATGTCAGTATTACATTGTATATCCCTGCATGTTGCGGTGGTTCAGGTGCTTATCTAATAGTTTCTTGAAACTATCGATGCCCCCCGGCTGAGACCACCGCCTGTGGAAGGGAATTCCACATCCTTGCCGCTCTTACGGTAAAGAACCCTCTACGTAGTTTAAGGTTAAACCTCTTTTCTTCCAATTTTAATGAGTGCCTACGAGTCTTGTTATAGACATAGAAAAACCTTTACAATTCCTTTAACTCCTTGGCGCCAGCCATACGCAAATATGCAGCCTCTCGGCGCCTGATCCTTAGTGCAGAGGGGCTGCATATTTGCTTGAATTGCTGTCAATACACCTGTGCTGCGCGCTCCCGGCACAGTTACCGCCACCTGCCCGTCAGCTCCCGATCGGTCCTTACGGAAGGTTTTCCGGTCATGTGACTGCCGTGACAGCCAATCATGGCAGTCACTTAGTCCTAAGCCCCGACCCCCCCAGGCATCATAAACTTCCTAAAGGGCCGGGAGGTGGCGGCGCCAAGAGGTTAAGGCCCCTTTCACACAGGCGATCCGATAAGGTCCACCTGTCAGTTTTTCATTCATTTCAGCTCATGAGTTCCTATGGACAGGCAGATGTAAACAGACTTGTGTTTCAATAAACCTCTTCCCAACAGCACTACAGACAAGTGCGGCGCGATGTTTCAATTTGTTTACCCGCTTGGCTTTTATGACGGCGAGCGATTAGGTTTTGATTGGCTTAAATCTGCGGATAAACTTGGAGAGGAGGATTTTATCAGCCATGAGTTTATGGGAGCTGACGGCGCGGGGGATTTTAATGCTTCAGAAAATTATCTTACAATAGTCACTTCATCAAACTCCGTTTTACTATCCTACATATAAATGTAATTTCCCTACAAAGGAAATGCTCTACGCACTTGCGGCATACGGAGGGAAAAAAAAAAAAAAAACAGAGCTACCCCCCTCACTCACCACATCTTAAATCAGATCTGCGCTTAGCTGGTAAGTGGGAGAAATTGCTTTTGGCTTTGTAAAAGGTGTCGGTGCGGCGATGGGGCAGATATAAACATCGCTTTTACGTTGGTCATTTCTGAAATAGCATGTTATGGGACTTAAGTAGACGCAGTCGTTAGAGCAGATTACTCGTCATTATTGTAAACATCGCTGATTCTCCATTGCCGGCAGCTGTGGCCATGTTAAGTGCAAAGCGTCAGAGCGCGCTCCGGGTCCATCACTGGTTATTCGGTCACAGGTTACCATCGGGGTTCTGATGTCAATTTAATGGAATGCTCTAATGGTCATGCATTAAGCCATTACATTTATACTCAGGTTAAGCTTATTATGACCTTAGCATCCGGTTTCTGCACCCAAAGTGCTTATTTATTGTGAATTCATGCCAGAGGAAATGCAAGCCAAAGCTGTCCTCAGGCTTCAAGCCCTGCCCTCTGTAGTTAGCGCAGCTCAGTATCATGCATTAAATGAGTTATAAGAATAAAATCTGATTCTAAAGTAGACATAAAACCTAAATGAACAAAATTGTGTTAGCTCGGTGCATCATAAACACAACATTTTAGCCCTGTTCCATGGGTCAGAGCTCACCCTATCGTCAGTCGGCTTCAGGCCCAACCACTAAACTGGTGGGCCTTCCCAAAACTTGCATTACTTTGATTTTAATTTAATTCATTGTTATCACAAGGGGGCTAGTATTGGGTAAATGACAGGTCCTCTTTATGGAGATATCATGGGTCCATCTCACTCATTAAATAACTTGTTGGACATCCCATTTCAAAACTGTGGCCACTAATATGGAGTTGTGTGCCAACCTCTCCTTGCCAACCTTTCCCATTCTTCCCTATTGGAAGACTTTCCACAAGATTTCTGAGGGTCTGTGGGAATTTGTGCCCATCTGTGAGGTCAGACACTGATGTTGGATGAGAAGACCTGGCTCAGAATTGGCATTTCAATTCATCCTAAAGGTGTTAGTAGGACTGAGGTCAGAGCAGGACACTCGAGTTCCTCCACACCAAACTGGTCACACCATGTCTTTATGAAGCTGGCTTTGAACACAGGGGCACAGTCTTGGTGGAACAGGGAAGGGTCTTCACCAAACTGTTACCACAAGGTTGGAAGAGCACAATTGTCTACAATGTCTTTGTATGATGTAATATTATCAGTACCCTTCACTGAAGATACCTGAACTCAATCGTGGGAGTACTATAGTAGGCAGGATAGTCAGGTATCCACAAGTGTTTGGTCAATAAGTATTTAGCCTGACGCTCTATACTGGTGCCTTTCCAAAGATTTCAGTCCATGCTAGATCCACACTAATTCCTTCCTCTACAAGCACTCAGCCTATCACGCCAATCTATACGCTGTGATGTCATCACCAATTATGTCATTGCTAGTTATAACACTCATTGTCAACTCTCCACCAGTGATGCCTGTAGTGGCTAAACAGATTCCCTCTTGCTTGCTCTATCCTGCACTGGAAAGGTGACTGTTGGTGCCTTATTGGTGGCAATTCTTCCGTTCTCCTTTCCCTTAGTGTTGTACATTAAAGTCATGGCTGCAGGATGAAGGAGATGCATCTGTTTTCAGATGCACATCAGCCGGAGAAGCTCAGAAAGCTGCAATTTTTATTGCTTTCCGGGGCCTGGGGCTCATGTGGACCATAAATGTTGCAGAGGCTTGGGCAGAGTGATTTAATGACCTGGCAGTGCTAACGTGGGTCTTTGAGAATTTGCTTCCATTATTCTATCAGTGAAGGAACGAGATCATAGTGTGATTCAGGAGCTCTCCGCAGCAGACCTATCATTTAGGACATTCTACAATCCCTTATGCATTTCTACAGCTGCTGACAGAGAACGGCTGAGATATATATATATATATATATATATATATATATATATATATGTAAGCCAGGTGCTGGGCTACAGCAATCTGGAGAAGGAGATATTGCCTTTTATTCTTCTGTCCTTCTACTGAGATACTGATGTTATGCTGCATGCACCATTCTCCTTTGGACAGCAGGAGAGAGCTAAAACCGAGCAAGCTCATAGACTTCTATACAGAGCACTGAGATTCCTGGGCGTTGTAGTTTGAGAAGGAAGGCAAATAATGGGACGCATAGACTCCTTACACTACAGATTTCAATATGCACTGAGCAGTAGGAGTGAGAGATGATTTTTATTAAACTGTCCGGGAAAGCTCTTCCTCTTGGCATTAAAGGAGTTAGAGAGAGACAGCATCGCTGTCTGGATATTCGCTTGCCAGCGGGAGACCAAACCAGCGGAATTTTGCTCCTGAGACTGGGAGTGAGGACACATGGGGACAGCACAGCACCGCTTATATTACAGCACCTGCACTGCTGCCGCAGAGAGAGTGGACCATCTACTCATACTCTGCTTCCCCCTGCTGTTCACCGGAGGCCTTCGGGGAGAGACCGAGGAGGCCCCCTTCAACAGAGAAAGATTAGCATGGCAGTACGGGGACTACTTAGAGGGCTATTCGCCCATTGCTGATACTGCTAGCAGAGACTGAGCCACTGAGAGCAGGATACCAAGTGTACCCAATCCATACTGTATCCATACTGCACTCTGTACCACTCTTATTCCAAACCTAGACTGCACCTATACCAACCCTATACTGCATTATACTGTGCCGAGACTATGCTGCTACTATACTGTATGTATACTACATGCAGGTTAACTGGGACTTTTGTTAAGTGCACCAACGTTCTTAAAGGGCCCCGACAATAGCCATCAGAAAAACATCTAAAAGGACTGCTCCTCCCATAATAACTTTTCTTCAAGTCCCCTTTGTTCCACTGCCCCCCTTCCCCCAGCATCAGCATCATAAATATACTCTGGCAGTATAGTTCCAGCACTCAGTAGATTAAACTTTACTACTGCTCACTGCTGCACTTGAGGTGGCCTTGCTACTGTTGCTGATCTGGACGCAAAACATCATCTATGCCTAGTCCTTACTGTTAATCACTTTGCATGCTAAATTGTGTTATTACCATTGTTAATCCATTTTGATGGAAGTTCAACATGGCACCTCATGGCAAAGAACTCTCCGAGGATCTGAAAAAAAGAATTGTTGCTCTACATAAAGATGGCCTAGGCTATAAGAAGATTGCCAAGACCCTGAGACTGAGCTGCAGCACGGTGGCCAAGACCATACAGCGGTTTAACAGGACAGGTTCCACTCAGAACCATGTACTGTGGACTGATGAGACCAAGAAAAACATATTTGGTTCAGATGGTGTCAAGCGTGTGTGGCGGCAACCAGGTGAGGAGAACAAAGACAAGTGTTTCTTGCCTACAGTCAAGCATGGTGGTGGGAGTGTCATGGTCTGGGGCTGCATGAGAGCTGCCGGCACTGGGGAGCTACAGATCATTGAGGGAACCATGAATGCCAACATGTACTGTGACATACTGAAGCAGAGCATGATCCTCTCAGACTGGGCCGCAGGGCAGTATTCCAACATGATAACGACCTCAAACACACCTCCAAGACGACCACTGCATTGCTAAAGAAGCTGAGGGTAAAGGTGATGGACTGGCCAAGCATGTCTCCAGACCTAAACACTATTGAGCATCTGTGGGGCATCCTCAAACTTTAGGTGGAGGAGCACAAGGTCTCTAACATCCACCAGCTCCGTGATGTCGTCATGGAGGAGTGGAAGAGGACTCCAGTGGTAACCTGTGACGCTCTGGTGAACTCCATGCCCAAGAGGGTTAAGGCAGTGCTGGAAAATAATGGTGGTCACACAAAATATTGACACTTTGGGCCAAATTTGGACATTTTCACTTAGGGGTGTACTCACTTTTGTTGCCAGCGGTTTAGACATTAATGGCTGTGTGTTGAGTTATTTTGAGGGGACAACAAATTTACACTGTTATACAAGCTGTACACTCACTACTTTACATTGTAGCAAAGTGTCATTTCTTCAGTGTTGTCACATGTAAAGATAGAATCAAATATTTACAAAAATGTGAGGGGTGTACTCACTTTTGTGAGATACTGTATATATATATATATATATATATATATATATATATATATATATATATATATATATATTCACACACACACATATATATATATATATATATATATATATATATATATATATATATATATATATATATATATATATATATATCAGCACACCTAGAAACCTCTGAACATTTTAAAACTGGAATTAAGGCCTTTCATGTGTTATTTTAAAATCATACCGAATATCTGAACCCCTACATTGTAATGTACACTCAGGAGCCAATTTATTGGGTATGCCTGCTTGATAATCCAAAGTGTTGTTGCCACTCAAAGCTTAAAGTATATATAATCCCTTTCCTGTGGGAAACGATGGGCCATATCAATAACTTCAGAGCGATGGATGAGCATGGTAACGAGGAAATTTTCCTCTCGTAGAGAAAGGTCGTCATTAATATCAAGGATGACAAAACCACTCAAATCACAGAACCAATCAGGGAGAGATAAAGAGGATGGTGAAAGACTACATAAGACATTCTATACTTTCTGTAAGCCTGGCAGTAGTGGCACAGAAGAGGTCCTGGGGTTAAATTAACCACTGATTGCGCTAGGTATAATCTGCACACTGGAGATAAGTGAATCAGACGGTGAGGACCAAAGCCATGAATCATAGCAAAAAGCAACCTTTTTCAAATTTGCTACCCCAGAGTAGCCCATGGGATGATTTTCAGGTATCGGGAGCCCCTGCTACAACCAATTCATTGGGGTCAGAAGAAAAAAAGCCCCTTACATTGGTGGTCAGTGTGAAGATTGTTTTTTACATTGGTGGTCTGTGGGAAGAATGCCAATTGCATTGGTGGGAACAATGGTCTTCATTCACGAAGCAGTATAGAGGACCTTAGAAAATGCGGTAAAAATACCACTCGGCGTTTTTCAAAATGTTTTTCGCTATTCACAAAAAAACGCTACTAAAATGCCACATGAGTTATTTTATGAAGTCATGCGGTACTTTAGTAGTGAAAACATGTGATAAGTTAACGCCTGGCGGTAGCCGACATATTTATGAACAGTAGTACATGTTTTAAAGGAGCGGGCGGCTGCCGGTGTCTTTAACAACCAGTAACTGTCATGGCTGTTAAGGAGCGGATCGCAACTGAGTCCTTAACAACCGATGAGTCATCAGCTGTCAGCGGGATTCCTTGCTGACAAATGAATGTAAAAAAAAACTAGTCAATAAAAAAATTAAGAAAATAAAACGGCGTGCCCCCTCCCCCAATTCATTCTAGGCCCATCGGGTCTAGTATGGATTGTGAGGAAAATCTCAATGCCAACATTTTTAAAAAAAAAAATATGGCGTGGTGTCCCCCCAAAATCCACACTAGACCCTTATTTGAGCATGCAGCCCAGCAGGTCAGGAAAGGGGGGGTCGAGCGAGCGCCCCCCCCCTCCTGAACTATACGAGGCCACATGCCCTCAACTTTGGGGGGTGCTTTGGGGTGGAGGGGCCAGGATCTGGGGAACCCCTTATTAAAGGGGGCTTCCAAATTCCAAAAGCCCTCCGCCCACAGACCCCCAGAACCACCGGCCAGGGTCTTGGGGAAGAACGCCCTGTCCCCATCAACATAAATAGCGCATGCTTCACTCAATACCTAATTACCGAATGCATTTAATTATTTATTTCCTTCTGTGCAATGGAGTTTAACGCCTGGTCATGCAGTATTTACTGACCTTTTTTTTAGTGTTTTGAGGTAAATACCGCAGAACGGTATGGTAGATTGACAGTTTCAGAATAGCGTGCAGTATTTATGTGTCTGGACACCTACATACCGCATGCGATCTGGTTTTGTGAATGAAGCCCAATGTTCCTTACATTGGGGATCAGTGGGAAGAATGTTTCTTTCATTGGTGGTCAGTGGGAAGAATGCCCCTTACATTGGTGGTCAGTGGGAAGAACGCTCCTTACATTGGTGATCAGTGGGAAGAATGTTCCTTACATTGGGGATCAGTGGGAAGAATGCCCCTTACATTGGTAGTCAGTGGGAAGAATGTTCCTTACATTGGTGGTCAGTGGGAAGAATGTTCTTTACATTGGTGGTCAGTGGGAAGAATGTTCCTTACGTTGGTAGTCAGTGGGAAGAATGCCCCTTACATTGGTGGTCAGTGGGAAGAATGTTCCTTACATTGGTGGTCAGTGGGAAGAATGTTCCTTACATTGGTGGTCAGTGAGAAGAATGCTCCTTACATTGGTGGTCAGTGGGAAGAATGTTCCTTACATTGGGGATCAGTGGGAAGAATGCCCCTTACATTTGCCATCTGCGGGAGGAATGCCACTTACACTAGTGGTCATTGGGAAGAATGCTCCTTATATCGGTGGTCAATGAAAATAATGCCCTTTACATTGGTGGCCAATAGGAGGAATGCCCCCTTACAGCAGCTAAAAAGATCGCTGGGTTTAAAGCAGCTGGTACTGCCAAGTAGTATTGGCTTCAGAACTATGCAGGCACCATCAAATGGGAGGTCAATTAGCCACAGCTCAAGGAACCCTAGCAACCAAAGGCTTCCATGGAACTCAGGTTGAAGATGGCTGGCATAAAGGGTATGTAAGCCATAACCATGAACTTCTCTTATATGCTCCCATTTGGCTTGGTTAATTTACCATTAGAAGTATTTTCTGACATCTGTTCAATAGATGCAAATATATACATGTTGATCCTACCAGAAATCCAGCATTTGAATCATTGATTGATTACTATAATTTTTTTTTACATTTGAATCAGTTACCATGTAACATTAAAGTGGAAGTAAACCTTCCTATTGTTTTCAGCCAAGGAAGCCACCATCTTCACCTCCATTTGATCTTCAACTGCCATGGTTCTAAACATGTGAACAGTTATGACACCAGCTATTGGATGGTTTGACAGTTTGGTTGAGAACACATCCAAACTGACAGTTACATTTCCGGCATGTGACAGAAATGTACCTTTTTTTTAAACTGTTAAATCTATGGGTTTGCTTCAGCTCAATTCCCTTTTTTAAAAAATAAATAAATAAAAGCCTGTTGCCACTTTTTTTCATCCTTTTCCCATTTCAGTGCTACTGATCTTTCAGCTACTTTCTGTCGAGCAAAGTTCTGCACCTACTCACCACTTCCCAAGGGTAAAACCAACTTTATTGTTCACCACAAGCACAGACACTCCAATAAGTGTTCTCCCCCTCAAAGGTTTTGCCCCCTACTGGACCTTAATTATAAAGCTCTATGATTAAGCCCCAGAAGAGGGCAAAACGCTTTAGAGGGAGGATCCTGGGAGGAGACATCTGTGCTTGCGTTGGTTGTGGCCGTGTTCCAGAACTTGGCTGACTGGAGTGTGAGAGGAAAAGACGTCAGAGAAGTGAGCACCTGCAAACTACGACCTTAGAATGCAGATGCCTTAGGAGCAGATTCAAATTTTGAGGGCAACACCTCCTGTCTACATGTACATCATTGCTCCAGAGCAGCTTCCAGAAAATGAAAACTTTGGACCATGCTTGAGCAACGTGTGTTGGCACAGCCCATGTAGTCTGCACCAAGGGTGCTGGTGATAGGGCAACAAAGCGGTAGAACAACTGGGAAAAAGCTGTCACCCCATAATGCAGTGGTTCTCAACCTCTCTAGTGCCGTGACCCCTTGATAAAATTTACGAAGCTGTGGAGACCCCCAACCGTAAAATTATTTTCATAGCATGGGTTGTCAGCACCCAAGGCAAGACAAGTAATTTGCACCCCTAACCCATGGACATTTAGTGCTCCCTGAGTCCCTTCCACTCGTACAGTATTAAAACCGCTTATGGTACATTTCAGGATGTACCACTCTTTCTCTTTGTTCTCCTTTCTTTCCCTTTTATCTCTCTCTATCCTAATTTCTTGTTTTTTTCCCCCATCCCTCATTCTAGCCATCTTTCTTGTTCTCTTATTCTTTCTCTCCCTTTTTCTTTGTTCCTCCCTCTTCCATGTATTTTCTATTTTTATTCCTTCTCTTACTCCTTGGTGGGGTGGGGGGTGAGGGGGTGGGGGGAATGGGATGAGTGGCAATGTTGGCAGGGAGTTCTGATCAGCCAACTTAGGTGCTCTTGATCAAGCTCATCTGCTGATCTGAGAACTGTAGTGGGGACCTTTAATGGCAACTATAATCACAGGTAGTGTTACTCACTGTGTCTCCGAATTGGTGGTGTCTCGTAGCAGTGACACCTATGCCGAAATCAGGAGATGGGGTCTCCTCCAGATGGTGGGCGGCTGCAGGCTCCAGGGACAGCCCTGCTGGGCGGCCACAAAAAGGCTGGGAGAGCGGTGCGGGCTTCAGAAACAGCCAAGGATTTGGTGACCCCTGTCAAATCATCATTTGACCCCCGAGGGGGTCCCGACCCCCAGGTTGAGAACCACTGCCATAATGGGAAGTAAATTTAACAAGGACCTTCATGGCAGAAGTGCCAGGTATTCTTTTATAAAATATATTTTACACAACATTTAAAATGAACATGCTAAAGCTTACATGCGATTTTTGTGGTTGGGTTGAAGTCTACCAAAAGTCTTTACTTAGGGATACCCATTGAAACTCACGGTTTGGAAGTGACAAGTACCCTTAGATGAAATGACCACGAGTGTCAGGCCACACATTTCGCCCTGTAGGCCAATATCTGCAATTTGAGGGTTCCGCCACGTTCCAAGGTAGGAAAGGCAAACGTCACTTCTGGAAAGTCAAAGCAAAAGAGAGTCTAATATGTCGAGAAATTCGTTTCGCCTTTCATCTTGCTCCTGTCTCCGAGGATACATGAGCAACAGCATTTGGCATTATCTGGAGACCTACTGTAAAGCAGACGTATTTTGTCCGTTGGCTTGACAGCTGTTCCGTGAAAGAGGATTCATGCTCGAAGTAAGGGAAAAAATGTATACAGACAAGGCGAAAAAAATAAAATAAAACCTGAACGGCGCACATCATGTGGAGCTGCCTCGCCCTGTGGTCACCGTAAAATCGTTCGTCAGTCCTTGACAAGGAGAAGGATTGGTAGAACAGGTCATTATCTCTGTAGCAATCTTCAAGTTTATTATACGAGAAAATAAGACAATCTAGGAAGATGGTAAACGATGGTAAGGGCTCCCCTGTGTGTTAATTAAAATGGGACGATTTAACGCTCCAATCAGCTGATCCAGTTTGATTGGCAGCAATACTCCGCTTCCTGTGTTTGACACAAACAAATCCGCTGGATTTATAATAAGATGGGGGTGAGAGAAGGAAGACAACAAGCACCATGGACAGAGCCCAAAGCTACACTATATTGTCAAAAGTATTGAGACGCCTGCCTTTACACGCACATGAACTTTAATGGCATCCAAGGGATTCAATATTGGGTTGGCAAATAAATAAATACCAAGCCATTGACATTGATTTAAAGCACCTGTGCAAGGTGAAGGAAATACTGAAAACATGACCTGTCTGACCTACTTCAGGAACACGGTTGCAAATAGACCTGAAACCTGCACTTTTAAACTCAAAGTATCATTGACAGCTACCATATCTCTGTGCTCACAGGCTCTCTTTTTAAAATGTTGATCTGTATTGGTATAAATGACAAACCTGACTCCCGCTGGTCAGGTTTGGGGAGCACTGATGGTTTTTAGTGATAAAGTATACCCTATATTGTCAAAAGTATTGAGACGCCTGCCTTTACACACATAGGTGGTCCCTACTTAACTTTGAGAAGCCAAGAAACCGGGTCGGGATTTGGCTGAAATTGTTTTAGTTCAATTGTTTTTGTGTATGTAATGAATTGGAATGTGGCATGACCAGGGCAGCCGATAAGGGGGTAGCACTGACCCTCTTGTAGAGGTCCCGGACCCCATTCGTTTAAAAAGGTGGGCAGGGAAGCTGACAAGCAGGGGGAAGGGAATCTCTGAAACTGATACCCATGTGGCTCCCAGTGCAGCTGGCTTCTCCTTTTGCTTTCAGCTGCTGCAGGGGGAGATACAGGTGGATCGGTTCAAGTAATTGCCCCCCCCCCCCGCGCTGCACCAATCACCCACCCTGTCCAAGATCCAACTACTTCATCTTCCCACGGCTCCAATCCCCTTGTTATGTCATCCCCCATGTCATGTTTACCAGCCCCTTCCTTTCCCGATTGAACACAGTGAGTGATTGGCAGTGATCGCTTGCTGTGTTCATTCATTACTGAAGCATAGTAAACTGTTTTCTGATCTTCAGTTTGTGAATGAATAGAGAGCACATTTGTACACAGTGCTTCCTGTTCATTAATTTGCAGTGCAACTAAGGCTGCACAGAGAGGATGAGGAATATGTGTCCTCAATTTCTCTGTCTCAAAAGTAAGACATTGTAGGTAAGTTTCGACCCCTGATATTTCACTAAAGCTCCCCCTTCCATCTCCCCAACAGGGCAGTATAAAAAAATGTAAAAAATGAAAAAAATTGAATTGTAAAAAATGATGGTTCTCTGGCCGTGTGAGTGAGTGGTTTGGTGCATGGGCTGGAGCCTCCTGTTACTCTATGGGGACGCAGTTGCTGTACTAACACAGATGCAGGTCCTAATCTGACAGGTGTAGGTGTGGCCCCAAATGCACACTGTTTTTATTTGGGGCCATACAGCCGTACCCACACGCCTATCAAATTAGGACCTGCGGCTGTGTTCGTACAGCTGCTGTGCCCACATAGAGTAACATAGTCTGCCTACACACAGCTCCAGGCGGTTGCAGCCACAAACCCACAGTACAGGCCACAGAAATGAGCCCCAAGACCTCATTCACACCTAGAGCTTTATTTATTAACTCAATACAGGTTTATCTTTTAGATTTACCAGAAAGTTATTCTGTGTTTGTGTCCTTCATAATGATTTTAGTGTATTTTTAGTAAGAATATAATTTTGATATTTTCTGGTGGGGTCGGGTAGGCTGTACAAGACCCCATTATTTTTAAAGGCAACCCTGGATATGATCTGTGTGCGGCCACCTTCGCCCATATCATATTAAAACATTGCCTGTATCGAACTTTCGCCCCACCTCACGATTTTTCATGAGATGGCGTAAATTCATGGAACACACAATCTCCCAAGAAGAACTACAAAAACTCATGCAACCATTTCGCTACACGGATTGGTATCTCAAACAAGACCTTACAAACTCCCTAGGCAACCTTAAATTATCCAATCTGACGGATCCCTCTACGTTTTTTCCACCCTGAACTACAAAAACAAGTCTTGGAGGCTCCTTGACGTTCGTGATTCTTCAATACCCTCACATGTCACCTTCACCCACCACCACTGCTCTAACTAGATCAATATATAAGATAGCTATCTTGATTCTCCAAACGTTGCTTCCACTTCTAAAGGCACTAAATGTTATATTATTCTGTAACTTTAACATGATGTTATAAAAATGTTACACAGTCTATTTACCACTTTCTAATGTAATGTAGAAAACCCAATAAACATTAAAAAAAATTAAAATAAAACATTGCCTGAATCAGTAAAAAAAAACTCTGCTCATCCTACAGGATCCGGCTTTAGTTATGATGCCAGTGACTACCAATGATCTCAGCATTTGGCAGAAGAAGTAAATGAGCTTTCATGGGTGTCTAGGTTTGGAAATGATCTAGTTTGCATCAAAGCAGCTCTTACCAGCTATAGAAACTGGACGAAATCACTAACACGTTATATTTGTGAACGTGGACAACTGTGTGGCTGAGACTGTAAGACCCCTTTCACACTGGGGCGGTTTGCAGGCATTATTGCGCTAAAAATAGCGCCTGCAAACTGACCCAAAACAGCCGCTGCTGTTTGTTCAGTGTGAAAGCCCCGAGGGCTTTCACACTGAAGCGGTGCGCTGGCAGGAGAAGAAAAAATCTCCTGCAAGCCACATCTTTGGCGCGGTGAAGGAGCGGCGTATTTACCGCTCCTAAACCGCTCCTGCCCATTGAAATCAATGGGACAGCGCGGCAATACCGTGGCTGTACGAGTGGCTTTAACCCTTTTAAAAGCGCACCGCTAGCGGTCGAATACCGCGGTAAAGCAGCGCTAAAAATAGCGCTGTTTTACCGCCGACGCCCCCTACCGCCCCAGTGTGAAAGCAGCCTTAGGTTTTGAAATTTATTAAAAGGGAATGCTAGCACACATACCAAGGTGTTCTTAAAGGAAAATGCCCAAGATAACCCTCAAATCTCCCTCCTCCCTCTTGATGTCCCAGCGTGATTTTTATTTTTTTTCCCTTTTACCTTGTTCCTGTAGGGCGAAACGTTTTTAATACTCCCTATGACATAATAACCAGGCTTATAAAATCCCTGCAGGGGTATCTGCTGGGTGGTAAGTTCCTACTGACCTAGCCATGCCAGACCAGGGACGTGCATTCAGGGGGCGGCAGGGCCTGTCAGAAACTAAATACAGAGCAGTCAGTTTAAATACAAGCTGGCACACTCTGTTTGCAGCAGACTGAGAGGATGAGCTCACAGTGCCTCTCACTTCTTGTTAGAAGCACTGAGCTCAATGGACAGCTTGGAGTCTTGGACCAATGGTAAAGTACCATTGGTCCCAGCTGTCCAATAAAAATGCTGCAGTGGGGGCACGCCTCTCACTGCAGTGTCATAAAAGGGGACATGTGTCTAAAAGACACATGCCCCCTTCCAGCCCAGCCCTCTTAACTATAAGGAAAAAACATGGGTTTATGGGTATAAAATTTACCTAAAATCCCATGTTTTTCTCACACAGTTAAGAGGGAGAATGAGAATCTGCTGCCCGCTGAAAAGGTACTGTTATATTCAAGCTAAATCCTATATTTATATGCTATATGTTATAACATAATTTATTATTTATCTATTTACTGTGAAATTACTGGTTGGAAGTTATAACTTCAAACTTCAGTAATTTGTTCGTTAAGCCACCTGCTTGAGTACAGACTTAGAAAATATAGTAAATTACATTAAAAACAATATATAATAATCATTTGTATATTACTTATGGTAATTAACCCCTTGCCACCAGGCCAATTATGACACTCCTCTCTCTTTTTTTGCTAGAAAATTACTCAGAACCCCTAAACATTATATATATTGTTTTAGCAGACACCCTATGGAATAAAATGGTGGTTGTTGCAACTTTTTATGTGACACGGTATTTGCGCAGCAATTTTTTTAAATGCATTTTTTTTTTTTGTTCAAAAAAACTGTTTCATGAATAAAAAAAAAAAAAACAACACAAACGTTAGCGCTTTTTTTTGGATAATGTGAAAGATGATGTTACGCAGAGTAACTAGATACCTAACATGTCACATTTTAAAATTGCACACACTTGTGGAATGGCGCCAAACTTAGGTACTTAAAAATCACCATAGGCCACTCCTTAAAATGTTTTACAGGTTACATGTTTAGAGTCACAGAGGAGGTCTAGTGCTAGAATTATTGCTCTCGCTCTAATGATAGCAGCGTATGTAATCTGTGTGTATCTGGCTCTGATACTAACAAGTGCTTCACCAGCCACTGAACTCACTGCACGTCCGTGAGCCAGGCCCCTAGAACTACAGCCACAGCCAAAAGTTTTGAGAAAGACACAAATATTAATTTTCACAAAGTCTGCTGCTTCAGTGTTTTTAGATCTTTTTGTCAGATGTTACTTTGGTATACTGAAGTATAATTACAAGCATTTCATAAGTGTCAAAGGCTTTTATTAACAATCACATACATTTTATGCAAAAAGTCAACATTTGCATTGTTGACCCTTCTTTTTCAAGACCTCTACAATTCTCCCTGGCATGCTGTCAATCAACTTCTGGGCCACATCCTGACTGATGGCCGCCCATTCTTGCATAATAAATGCTTGGAATTTGTCAGAATGTGTGGGGGGTTTTTTGTTCACCCGCCTCTTGAGGAATGACCACAAGTTCTCAATGGGATTAAGATCTCTGGGAAGTTTCCTGGCCATGGACCCAAAATTTCGATGTTTTGCTCCCCAAGACACTTAGTTATCACTTTTGCCTCATGGCAAGGTGCTCCATCATGCTGAAAAAGGCATTGTTCCTCACCAAACTGTTCTTGGATGGTTCGGAGAAGTTGCTCTCGGAGGATGTTTTTTTACCATTATTTACTCATGACTGTGTTCTTAGGCAAAATTGTGAGTGAGCCCACTCCCTTGGCTGAGAAGCAACCCCAAACATGAATGGTCTCAGGATACTTTACTGACGGCATGACGAAGGATTGATGGTAGCGCTCACCTTTTCTTCTCCGGACAAGGTTTTTTTCGGATGCCCCAAACAATCGGAAAGGGGATTCATCAGAGAAAATGACTTTACCCCAGTCCTCAACAGTCCATTCCCTGTAGCTTTTGCAGAAAAGCAGTCTGTTCCTGATATTTTTCCCGGAGCCTGGCCTGGTGTCCCCTTCTTGACACCAGGCCATCCTCCAAAAGTCTTCTCCTCCCTGTGTGTGCCGATGTCCTCACACCTGCCTGCTGCTATTCCTGAGCAAACTCTGCACTGGTGGTGCCACCGATCCCGCAGCTGAATCAACTGTAGGAGACGCTCCTGGCCCTTGCTGGACTTTCTTGGGCGCCCTGAAGCCTTCTTCACAAATGCAGTGTAAATGTTTTTTTTCATGGGATTAAGTTCATTTTCATAGCAAAGAGGGACTTTGCAATTAATTGAAATTCATCTGATCGCTCTTCATAACATTCTGGAGTATATGCAAATTGCCATCATAAAAACTGAGGCAGCAGACTTTGTGAAAATAAATTTTTGTGTCATTCTCAAAACATTTGGCCATGACTGTACATCTCCCAACAGTCCTTAACAGTGGCGGACTGACCATTGAGCCACTCGGGCACTGCCCCAGGGCCCTGGGCCACTAGGGGGCCCCATCAGGGTTGCCAGCCTCAGTAAAACCAGGGACAGTATGTATAAATCTGTGTTTTTTACATCTGTCTGTGTATACTGTGTGTACATGTATGTGTATACTGTGTGACTATATACTGTGTGTGTGTATACGGTGTGGCCCCATAATCTCTGATTGCCTGGGGGCCCCATAATCTCCTATTGCCCGGGGGCCCCATGAGTTATCAGTCCGTCCCTGGTCCTTACCTTACACTCAGTATGTGGGCAGGCTTTAGGGAGCCAAAGCATTAGTATTGTTTTATTGGGGGGGGGGGGGGAATCAATGTATGCGTGAGTGGAGGGACAGAGTAGGGTGGAACAGGGAAACTTCTGTAATCCAGCAGGAAGGAACGACAACACTTCCTGGGATTTCAGTGCACAAGTGGCAGAGTTGTCAGCACAAACAGGAAGTTGGGAGCCCAATGGACTTCTAGGAGATCAGCCAGGATTTTTTAGTGCTTGCAAAGTTTTTAACCCTTTTACCGCCACCATCGTATGCCATACAGGAGTGGCGACGGGGGGTACACAAACTCTCACCAACTGTGTGTGTAACTCTTACAAGCTGACTTCCACATACCCCCCATGGGTGCCACCCCCCCATCATGTTTTCTGGGCTCCGCGCACCTATTGGTAGACCTGGGAACAATATGGCGATTGCTTGGATAGAGGGGAGGGATATGATTCAACGTCTGTTCGCTGATCTCCACTTTCTGTTACTGACCCAGAAATAGCTAAAGAAAACGTCACTTCAGGGTCCTGGTGCCAAACTGCGTGGGGAAGAAACTAATGTAGCATGATCTGCACTCCATTAGCTTCACTGGAGAGTGAGGCATCAGAGGTCTTTAGACTCCTGATGTTTCATTAAAGATAATTTGTCAACAAAAAAGTGCAACACACATCGGACATTTGTCACCCGACCACTTTTTTATTCCCACCACCACAAACATGCACATATGCATCGAAGGTGCCTACGCACAAAAACGTCAGTTGTGATAAACAGGTTACATATCGCCGTGCACAGAGTAAAATCAATAATTCTATTTAATGGTAAACTGATAACCTGTAGGGGCTTTTAAAGCATCGCCTATTGAACATTTAGGGCACCCAAGTTTGTCGCCATTTCACGGGTGCACACATTTTTAAGGCTTGACATGTTTGGTTTCCATTTACTTGGCGCCACCTCAATTTAAAAATGTTACCATAAAATGGGTCATTTATGGCATTTGTGTGTGCGAATATTAACTTTAGAATAATTTTTACCAAAATTTTGCATTTCATAAACTGTTGCACTAATATCATGTGATATAAAAAAAAAATAGAACAACCACTTTTTCATTCCCTAGGTCAGTGATGGTGAACCTTGGCACCCCTGATGTTTTTGAACTACATTTCCCATGATGTTCATGCACTCTGCAGTGTAGTTGAGCATCATGGGAAATGTAGTTCCAAAACATCTGGAGTGCCAAGGTTCGCCATCACTGCCCTAGGATGTCTGCTTTCAGAAAATACAGTATATGGTATTTGGGGAACTGAAGTAATCTTCAGGTCTTAAACATGTGTGCAAAAAAAGAAAAACAAAAGAAAAAAATGCTCTGGCAGCAAAAGAGTTAAAACGGGGATGCATGTATTGGTGTACTGATCTTTTTTCTTTTTTTTTTTTTTTTTTACTTTGCCAAGACCAGTGGTTCTCAACTCCTGTCCTCAGGGCCCACTAAAAGGCCAGGTTTGCAAAATAACTGAAATACATCACAGGTGATATCATTTGCTGCTCAGAAATTTCTGTATTCTAGTCTACATCTCCCCAAGGCAATACTTAAAATCTGACCTGTTAGTGGGTCCTGAGGACAGGAGTTGAGAACCAATGGCCAGGACATACATTTTAAATAATAAAAAATTCATACAAATAGACAATAGAGAGGACTTGAGCCCCGGACATATCCACATTGGTGATTTGTGGGTCAGGTACACATAGGTGACCATTAATTACTCACTACACTCCCTTCACCAATCAGTCATTAGTAGACTACCCCTTTTACGGTTTCTTAGATATGATACATGTTGTGTCTGGAGCTAAGCAGAAATACATACATGATGTGAAGAACAAGTTTCTCGGGCTGGTAAGACCCGGACATGGCTGATTGTGTTCTTCAAGTAATTGTCTTGTTGTTCGAATTCAAAAGTCCCTTATTGTTTAAATCTAAAAGTAATTTGAGGTCTCCCAGCAGACAAGCGAATGCTGGAACAAAACAGCAAGAATAATAGAGGAAATCCATGGGAAGCGGCTGAATCCTTGGGTTTATGACGCCTTCCGTTGACCCTTCATAAGGTTTTAGTGCAACGTAAATAACGAGGAGGGCTGGCGTTGCCACCTAGCGCAATAAAAGAGGTGCTGGCGGTATTGATATTTCCTTAAAAATAGCTCAAAAGCTAATCTGCAAAGGCCGTTACATTTTAATAACGTAATTTCCCTGCAATGCACAAAATGTTGCAGTCACCTTCTTATACTAGAGAAGATAGAGAAGATTACAGCTAAGTGGACTGAAGGAAGGTAGTCAAATCCAAATATTTATAAAGGGGAAACCATAATGAGACAGCTTTTTTACATTTATACATTTTTAAGCAGTTTTTCACACAAACATATATATATATATACACACACACACACACACACACACATATATATATGTATATATATATACACACATATACACACACACATACATACATACATATATATATATATATATATATATATATATATATATATATATATATATATATATACAAATATATTTCTTTATTGTACACACACAGTTTCTCTCTCTCTACCAGGGTTATAAAGAAAACAAAAAACATATTAGTTCTTCTATTCAGCCAGCTGGGGGAGCTTGAGACTCCTTTTTACACGTGAAACTTTGTATCACTATCACCTGATGTTTACAGACGTCAGTAAGCTATTACAACAATAACATGGCTCTGTATGAAGTTTCAAACAGACAAAGGGAGCAGCAAAGCAAGTTGTGTTGTGTCTTTAGCTATGCCATAGTGCTCTGGTAATCTTTTGTCATGTATTATATTTTTTTTAATGTTTGTTACATTTTCACATACAGGTTCACATTTACATAATTATGTTTTCATTTCTTTAGTCCTGATTATGGCAACCAAAGTAAAGAAAGAAATAAAGCTATTATACATTCCTTTTGGCATGAAAAGATATAAAAGGAACGTAGCTTGCCTTCTATCCAATTATGCACACACCTGTATTTTTTCTTCTTGCTCAATATTTATATATATATATATATATATATATATATATATATATATATATATATATATATATATATATATATATATATATATATACATATCACACACACACCTTATATTGTTAAAAGTATTGGGACGCCTGCCTTTACACGCACGTGAACTTTAATGGCAACCCAGTCTTAGTCCGTAGGGTTCAATATTGAGTTGGCCCACCCTTTGCCGCTATAACAGCTTCAACTCTTCTGGGAAGGCTGTCCACAAGGTTTAGGAGTGTGTCTATGGGAATGTTTGACCATTCTTCCAGAAGCACATTTGTGAGGTCAGGAACTGATGTTGGGTGAGAAGACCTGGCTCACAGTCTCCGCTCTAATTCATCCCAAAGGTGTTCTATCGGGTTGAGGTCAGTCAAGTTCCTTCATCCCAAACTCGCTCATCCATGTCCTTATGGGCCTTGCGTTGTGCACTGGTCCAAATCATTTGGTGGAGGGGGGTTATGGAGGGGGGATTATGGTGTGGGCTTGTTTTTCAGGGGTTGAGCTTGGAGACGGGAACTCTTCAGGCGTCAGCATACCAAGACATTTTGGACAATTTCATGCTTCCAACTTTGCCAGAACAGTTTGGGGGATGGTCCCTTCCCCTTCCAACATGACTGCGCACCAACCCGATAGAACACCTTTGGGATGAATTAGAGCAGAGACTGTGAGCCAGGCCTTCTCGTCCAGCATCAGTGCCTGACCTCACAATTGCGCTTCTGGCGGAATGGTCAAACATTCCCATAGACACACTCGTGTGTCTATAGGCAGGCGCCCCAATACTTTTGGTGATATAGTGTATGTTTTTCATCTGTGTATTTAGCCATTTGCCAAGTGTTCATCATTAATCAAAAAACACAGACTTTGTATCCCTTGACCTGGACTGAAGGGAGTCCTGGAACAGCATTTTCTCCAGGGGCGGTGGGTATTTCAGCCCATCTGCTAGTCTATTTATCCATCACAGCAAGACTGTTAACATAGCTTTAAGTGAGTTTGAATTTAGATTCACTATAATAGCTTACTTAATGATTTTGTCTGGAATTGCTCTTACAAAGTCCAGGTCAGTAATCTAGGCTACAGCTGAATCCCTCCTACAACACCCTACAAAGATCATTAATAAAAATACAATCGGTGACTCAAGTTCCTTGCCATCTTGGCCTTGTTCCAGAGCCAGCCCTATCAATATGCACAAAAGGTTATTACAGCCCTGCAGTGCTCTGCCCCTGGCTATTATTTAAAGTTAAAAGGATCATAAAATGTTAACATTAAGGTGAAATATTAAATGGATTATTATATGGTAAAAACTTTATGTTTTTACTAAGCGTTAATTTTGTTTTTAATGAAAGAAAATTACATCTTCTTGGATACTGAAGGCACATAATCATTCACTCCTATGTTTTGCATAAAAGGTCAATACACAAGCTGCTGAAACTGATAAACCTGAAATGAGAAGACAGGGAGAGCATTATTAACATTCAAACATCTGTGCTGCACAAAACCTAATGGCCATTGTGCCTATCTGCATACAGGTGTCACCAACATCAGCCAGTGAGGGGTTTGGTTTAATTTTCAAAACTTTCCTAGAAAAATGCCTTCAGAATTTTGGCTGGCTCTGAGGGCAACAAGGTAAGTTTGACTTTTATTGACAAACAAAAATCCTCTAAAAACTTTAGGAGGTAAGGGGATGACTCGACGTTTCCTTTACAACAAGCCAACATGTGGGGGAGAGGGATTGACAGGAAGTAGGCCAGCTTTCCAAATGGGTGATGTAGGGCACTGGGCAAGGTAAGCACATTATTTAGGAAACTCAACTTGGCTCCTGGTTAGAGTATTGCATGTGCCAAGCCAACTGGGAGGGTGGTGGCGTACACTTCTGGGTTCCTGAAGGAGCCCTTCTGTCACTTTAGTCTAGGTTGTCAAGCTGAAAATAACAAGATTTCTCAATCATGCAGGGCCCACTCTCCAGTGCATCTTGATAACCTTAGATCGTTGTGTGGAGATATAAGCATGTCCAGGAGTTTTTTAGGAATGCTCCACATCTATGTTTGTGCCTAGCAATTTATTGGTAAATTATTGCACCCATTACTGTGCCTTAAAGGGGTTGTAAAGGTACATTTTTTTTTTTAAAATAACAAACATGTTATACTTACCTTCACTGTGCAGCTCGTTCTGCCGAACCTGGCCTTCTGGGGTCCCTCGGCGGCTGTTTCAGCTCCTCCCCGCAAGCATTAACCACCTTAATGCGAGCTCCCTCGCATGGTGGTGAGTGCTTGCGGGCGCGCTCCCGTGATACAGCCGGCGGCTATAGCCGCTCGCTGTATCACTCGGCCCCGCCCCCCGGCACGCCGCGTCATCGGATGTGATTGACAGCAGCGCGAGCCAATGGCTGCGCTGCTTTCAATCCATCCACTGCAGCCAATCAGCGACCAGGCTGAGCTGCAATGGAGATGACGAGAACGAGCAGCGGAGATTCGAGGCGTCAGGTAAGTAAAACGGGGGGGCTGGGGGCGGCGGTATTGTCAAAAGTTTTTTCACCTTAATGCATAGAATGCATTAAGGTGAAAAAATGTTTACCTTTACAACCCCTTTAAATTGTATTGGGGACATATTGCACCCATTACCATGCCCAGTGGTTTATTTGGTAATGTAATGCACCCATTACCGTACCCAGTATTTTATTTGGAATGTCCAACTCCTATTACCCTGCCCAGCAAGTTATTAAAGTTTAAAGGAAATCTTTTTTTGTTGTTTTGGACATAGTAGAGATGGATTAGAGCACCATTCTGTTCTTTCTTTTTCTTTTCTTTTTTTTTTTAATTGCTGTATGCACTCCCTTCTGTTTGGGAGATTCACCTTCTCAAATTGTGATGTTTATTGTTATAACTGAAAGTGAAGGTAAAATAAAATCCCAAAGGAAATCTTCCAATAGTAACAGAAGGTCTGATGACCCTGCTGATAACCAGGGATTCTCACACTTTAAACAGATTTCCTCTCACTTTTGGTTTTGGGTATGGGACAGGAAGTGAAAGCAAATCTCCCTAATGGGACACAGATGGCAAAAAAAACCTGACGGGGGTTATAACCCTCCCTTAGCCTATCCAATATAAAAAATGGTTTGCATTTTGTTCTACCTTAAGGATAGCCAACTCCCGTTACTTTGGCCAATAATTTATAGGGAATGCGTTGAACCCACTTCTGTGCTCAGTAGATAATTGGGAACGTGTTGCACCCATTACTATGCCTAATAGTTTATTGGTTACTTCCAACTATTATTACTCGTCCCAGCATTTTTTCTGGATATCCATCTTCAGCCCATTGGGAATTTCACACGTCAGATTATTGTGCTTTATTGGGAACATCTCACTCTCATTATCATGCCCAGCATTTTTCTTTTGGAAATGTTCTATACCCATTGCCTGGTCCAGGAGTTAATATATCTCTGAGCCCGAAAGATCTAACAATGCTGCTTTCTGAATTGGCATTTTGTGCTGCATTCACAAGAGATAAAGAAAGGCTGAAATCCTTGAAAAACACAAAGCAAAACTTTGACTTCAGTAAGCTTGGTCATCATATGTGTGGCAGGACATGACCTTGCAAGCCTGAAGTTCTAAACATAGTTCCCTCCAGAAACCCACTCTACCCGATGCTTGTATGCATTCTTCATAGAGCCCTTCGATAATCCATTTTTTTTGTTGTCTCTGGAAAGCAAAACAAATGGCTTCCACCCGATTTGTCTCCAGAATTTATTGGAACATTATAATGTAAGCTCCTCTGGTGCAGAAAGTGATGCAATTGGTTCAGTGTTCTCTATACAGCACTGTGGAATATGTTAATGATATATACAGTGAATGTATAATAGTAGTTTGCTACTGTATAATAGTAGTTTGCTACAAATGTAGACACCAAAACGATTGGTTCGCTATTCTCTATACAGCACTGTGGAATATGTCAGAGCTATATAAAAGAAGAATAATAATTGTGAGTGACTATGGTGGGGGCATTAGGGCTCTTTCACATGGAGCGATCCCCGCTGAGCAAGTGTGTGTTCACGGGGCGGAGCATCACTGATCCGCCCCGTGTGAAAGAGCCATTAGAGTGTAAGTTTCTCTGGTGCAGAGACTCTGGACTGGTTCTCTGTGCAGCCCTATGATATATGTCAGAGCTATATAAATATAGAATAATATTAGTGGGTGACTATTGTGGTGATGTTAGAGTGTAAGCTCCTTTGTTATAGAGTCTGATGTTATGGGCTTAGTGTCCTGTGTACAGCACTATGGAATATGTTAGAGATATATAAACGTATAATTGTAGTGTGCAGCTGTGTTAAGGACATTAAAGCGGAGGTCCGTCGATTTTTTTTTTTTAAGTCAGCAGCTACAAATACTGCAGCTGCTGACTTTTAAAATAAGGACACTTACCTGTCCAGGGCGCCCGCAATGTCGGCACCCGAAGCCTATCTATCCCTCGTCTGTTGGGTGCTGCCGCTGCCATGTTCGGTATGGGAATCAGGAAGTGAAGCCTTGTGGCTTCACTTCCTGGTTCCCTACTGCGCATGCGCGACTCGCGCTGCGATATCCCACTGGTCCCTGCTGTGTTCTGGGACCTGTGTGTCTCCCAGAAGACAGCGGGGGGGGGGGGGAGAAGGCGCCGGAAGTGGCGTAGATACCCGCAGGTGGCACGGGTATCTATGCCCAGAAGTGGGAGCAAAATACCTGTATTAGACAGGTATCTGCTCCCCCCATCCCCCCTGAAAGGTGTCAAATGTGACACCGGAGGGGAGGAGGAACTGGAAAAGTGGAAGTTCCATTTTTGGGCTGAACTCCGCTTTAAATACAAACTCCCGTGGTGCAGAGACTGAGTTGATTGGGTTAATGTCCTCTGTACAACACTATGGAATATGTCAGAGCTATGTAACTGCATAATAAGAATAGGAGTGTGTGACTGTGGTGAATGGTTCTACGTACTCCCCTCAGTAATTCCGAATTTCTGAACACAATATGAATGACACAAGCAAGCAACCTACACAAGAGTTGGGCTGCATAACTACAAATGGTGTAACTACCACAAGATCATAGGACATGCTGATACTTGTAGTTCCGGAACACTTCTGTGGCTGACAGGTAAATTACTATATTTACAGTTATTGGGGACTTTATTGAGAAAAATGGTAATGAGAGGATGTGGATAAAAGGGCCTGGCTGTTTAAGAGTCTGATCCCCGGCTGCTGAAATCCGGCACACAAACACTATAGTTATGGTTTAATGGCTGGAAATTCTAGATGTACCACTTATTACTTCCATTAATCATACGTGAAATCTGCACAGTGGAGCGCTGGCAGGTAGAGAGAGGATCCCCTCCTAGTAGATTATTACAAGTGATAAGGTGCAATCTTGGAGATTACTTTAATAATACACATCCACCGTGCCCACTGCGTGCCTATTCATGGCTTCACTTCAGTTTGTGCTCAAAACATCCCAAGGCATCGATCCATCTGTGGTAGCTCACTCAAGTAAAGGTACAAGGCACCAACTGGCACCCTTCTGCAAAAGACCACTCAATGGTCTTCATATAAAAAAATATTAATAATGCAGGTATGCAATATTAGAAATAAATCATAAATATATATATACACACACACAAACACGCACACACGATATATATATCTATATATATATATATATAGATATATATATCTATATATATATTGATATATCTATATATATAGATATATATATCTATATATATATATATCTATATCTATATATATTTATTACCAAAAGTATTTAGGACGCCTGCCTTTCCACGAACATGAACTTTAATGACATCCCAGTCTTAGTCCGTAGGGTTCAATATTGAGTTGGCCCACCCCTTGCAGCTATAACAGCTTCAACTCTTCTGGGAAGGCTGTCCACAAGGTTTAGAAGTCTGTCTATGGGAATGTTTGACCATTCTTCCAGAAGCGCATTTGTGAGGTCAGGCAATGATATTGGACGAGAAGGCCTGGCTTGCAGTCTCCGCTCTAATTCATCCCAAAGGTGTTCTATCGGGTTGAGGTCGGGACTCTGTGCAGGCCAGTCAAGTTCCTCCATCCCAAACTTGCTCATTCATGTCTTTATGAATCTTGTTTTGTGCACGTTTTGTCCATGTCCATGCTTTGGGTCATTGTCATGTTGGAAGGTAAACCTTCTTCCCATTGACAACATTCTGGCAAAGGCCAGCATATTTTCCTCAAGAATTTGATGGTATTTTGCCCCATCCATTTTTCTTTTATCTAGGTAAGTGCTCCAGTCCCTGCTGCAGAGAAACACCCCCATACCAGGATATAGGGTGCTCACGTGTCCCAGATTGCCCGGGATTGTCCCTTAATTCTGATTTTTGTCCCGTGTCCCGGGTACCTTCATTCCGGGACAATACAGTGTCCCGGAATGAAAAAAAAAAAACACACCGCCAGTTGGCCACCCTGATAATCATTTGCTGAACTGGTTACTAGGCTAGGACCGCCCCTCGTCTAGCAACCAGTGACGTCGGCTGACATGTGGGCAGTGGGCACCCTACGGCTGAGCAGCATGCCTCAGAGTCCACCCACCTCCTCTCTCCTTCTCCGCCCCCGGCCGCAGCAGCAGAGAGAGAGAGAGAGAGCAGCCACACCAGAGCGACGAGCGTCTTCATTCTCAGTCCTGACTAGTAGTGGCACTGCTGGTAAGCCAGGATCCAGCCTGTGCCCAGTCAGTGCCAGTCCCGGGGCCGCCGCCACCGACTACTCCAGCACATTCCCAGCAGCCTGACTTCTCCAGTTCTCCTCCTAAACCTCCTCCGGCCCACGAGGGCCCGCGAGTTTTGAGCCGCCAGACAAACTTCCAGGTTGGCGTTTGTTGTGGCAGCAAATATCATTCATGACCAGCTCTAAAATGTGATACAGTAACTTGCTGGAAAAGATGACCTGAGTCTTTACACTTCCCTTCATTCTTTAGTCACTATTAAATTATTAAAATCTGCAGACGCTCCACTTCTGTGATAGTGTGATTACATCTGCTACATCCTCTACATCAAAAAATAACCGCACTTTTTTTTAGTGTGGGCGTGTTCGTCTTATGTACATGTTCCTTTTTTGGTAAAAAAAGTGTATTTTTATTACAAGGACAATATCACTAAAAGCCTTCTTAAAAGCCTTAGAGCCTTAGACCATAGTGAAATAGTTTCTGTCATAGGCAGAACAGAATTCTTCCTGTTCCCAAATTAGGATGAGATATTATTGATGAAGTTTCCATCTGAATCTCTGAAAGTTTCATACAGGATTATATAAAAATAGAATTGCAGGAAATTGCAGGCGCTTTGCCGGAGGTTCTGCAGCCGTGCCCATTCAGATCAATGGGCAGGAGCGGTGAAGGAGCGGTATATACACCGCTCCTTCACCGCTCCAAAGATGCGGCTTGCAGGAGTTTTTTTAACGTCCTGCCAGCGCACCGCTCCAGTGTGAAAGCCCTCCGGCTTTCACACTGGAGAGACAGGAACGGCTCTTTACAGGTGCTATTTTACATGCGACGTTGTACCCAAACAAAATTAACGCCCTTTTTTCCCCATAAATAGAGCTTTCTTCTGACGGTATTTGACCGCCTCTGTGATTTTTATTTTTTGCACTATAAACAAAAAAAAGTGACAATTTTGAAAAAAAGCAATATTTTGTACTTTTTGCTATAATAAATATGCCCATTTTTTTTTTTTTTAAAAAAAGCTATTTTTTTTTTAGGCCGATATGTATTCTTCTACATATCTTTGGAAAAAAAAAAATCGCAATACGCGTATATTGATTGGTTTGCGCAAAATCTATAGCATCTACAAAATAAGGGATAGATTTATAGCATTTGTATTATTTTTTTTTTTTTACTAGTAATGGCGGCGATCTGCGATTTTTATCGGGACTGCGACATTATGGTGGACACATCGAACACTTTTGACAGATTTTTGGGACAAATTGTAAGTATCAAAAACCATCTTTTTTTGGGCGGGTGCGGGGGGGGGTCCCTGAATGGCAGTTTGGAAATGTGGTCAGAAGAGGGCCAATGAAAGCTGCAAGGCTGGTGGTGTACCTCTGTATGTCTGTGTAAATCCAGGAAGTGAACAGGCAGCAGGTTCAGCTGCCCACAGTTAAAATGGCTTCAGCCAGACTCAGTGGAGGGAGATTTCTGCAGCATATTTGGCAAGTACAGAATCACAGTATATATAGAAAATATGCAAAGTGGTTGGAAGGAAGCTTCAGAAAGGCAAAGATGTTTTTATTACAAATTATGTGAGCAGACTGCAGTTCCTCTTTAAGTGGTTAAACTGCCCTCATTTGCAGACTGAAGTTCATCCCTTTGATCTAAAAGAACCAAATGATACAATGTTCCTTTTTATCACTTAGCGCTGAGCAATGTTGTGATAAACTTTGTCGGTGTTCTACCGAATGGTGCCCTCCCTTGGAAAAGTGCCCGTGCATGCGCATAACGGAAGGGCACTCCAGCTGATTCCTCGAGCTGATGTGACGTCGCCATAGCACATGCGCACATCGTAGAAGACATAAAAAAAGGCATTGTTTTATATATACTGTGATTCTGTACTTGCCAAATATGCTGCAGAAATCTCCCTCCAATGAGGGATGTGCGCATGCGCTATGGTGACGTCACGTCAGCTGATCGGGAAATTGAGTGACCTTCCGTTCTGCACATGCACGGGCAATTTTCAACAGAACACCGGCCGCTTTTTTTTTTTTAACGACTAATCGTGCCACTCTACCACTGAGCTAAGCAACCCTCATAAGGGAAGTTCCTTGAAGGCAGGGACTAATGTGAATGTACAATATACTGTATAAATTGTTGGCGCTATATACCGTATATACTTGAGTATAAGCCCAGTTTTCAGCACATTTAGGCTGAGACCCCCGCTCGGCTTATACTCAAATGAATGTCCCACTTAAGAAAAAAATGTCCCGAAAATGGAGCTGAAAAAAGGGCGGGGCCATCCCGCTGGGTGCCGCACATGTATCCGCCTGGCGCCCCTGTCAGTTTCCCCTCCCTCCCATGCTGTGTGTCAGAGATCTGAATCCCCGTGCAGCCGCTGTTTCGATGTCCCGCCTCCTAGACCATCTCTTGTGATAGACGGCACAGTGATCCAATGCTAGGAATCATTGTGCCGTGTGTCATAGGAGGCGGGACATCGTTACAGTGGCTGCACGGCGATTCAGATCCAGCTCTGACACACAGCGTGACATTGTGACATCTCATTACCAGGCACTGGTAGGCTGTACCTGATGGGCGCTGGTAGGCTGTACCTGATGGGCGCTGGTAGGCTGTACCTGATGGGCGCTGGTAGGCTGTACATGATGGGCACTGGTAGGCTGCATGTCTTGGGCACTGATAGGCTGTACATGATGGGCACTGGTAGGCTGCATGTCTTGGGCACTGATAGGCTGTACATGATGGGCACTGGTAGGCTGCATGTCATGGACACTGATAGGCTGTACATGATGGGCACTGGTAGGCTGCATGTCTTGGGCACTGATAGGCTGTACATGATGGGCACTGGTAGGCTGCATGTCATGGACACTGATAGGCTGTACATGATGGGCACTGGTAGGCTGCATGTCTTGGGCACTGATAGGCTGTACATGATGGGCACTGGTAGGCTGCATTTCATGGGCACTGATAGGCTGTATACGATGGGCACTGGTAGGCTGCATTTCATGGGCACTGATAGGCTGTATACGATGGGCACTGGTAGGCTGAATGTCATGGGCACTGATAGGCTGTATATGATGGGCACTGGTAGGCTGCATTTCATGGGCACTGATAGGCTGTATACGATGGGCACTGGTAGGCTGCATTTCATGGGCACTGATAGGCTGTATATGATGGGCACTGGTAGGCTGCATGTCATGGGCACTGATAGGCTGTACATGATGGGCACTGATAGGCTGTACATGATGGGCACTGATAGGCTGTACATGATGGGCACTGATAGGCTGTACAAGATGGGCACTGATAGGCTGTACAAGATGGGCACTGGCAGGCTGCATTTCCCACCCTAGGCTTATACTCGAGTCAATAAGTTTTCCCAGTTTTTTTGGTAAAATTAGGTGCGTCGGCTTATATTCGGGTCGGCTTATACTCGAGTATATATGGTAAGTACCTGTAATAAATAAATAAAATACAGAACACTATACCCAGAACTGATTACTGTCTTCCGATATGAACTGGGATTACACCTACCATGTCAGATCATCAATAATTATCTTACCTGTTTGATAGAAAACAGTAAACGCGCCCCCCCCCCCCCCCCCCACCCAGCACCTGTCAGTTGACGCTCCGGGGAAATGGCAGCCTGCTAAGTGAAAACATAAGTCATGTAAAGTGACACTCCGCGGCCGCTAAGTGCCTCGCAAGCTTTAGCGCGTTAACATTCATTAGACGGCTCGGTCAAGCAGCCCATGTAAGATTAAATGATTATATCGTAATGCCGGCTTCATTACGGGGAACATCTGCTGGTGGGGAGGAACCCAGGCGGCCGGCGAGGCAAACATCAGATGCTTCGCGGACAGGCCTGACGCCTGAATGACAGCTTGACAGGAGGCTTTAATCAATGGCGGAGAAGGGAGACAGAGACCGAGCGCCTGCTTCCATGCGTCCTCCGCATCTATAAATTGTTAATTCAGTCAATAGGGGCCATCATTGTGTATTCTCCGCAGACGCGTCCAGATCACACGAGTCTATGACATTGCCCGCGGCCGTCTCTGTATATCAGACCAACCGATAGATCAGAATTAAAGTGGACCTGTATACGGCTTCATGTTCAGTGCATGCATGTGTCACCCTTCCAGGTGTTTATTACCTTTCACAGAGATCGCAGTAATGACAATACCTTCATCGGCTTTTCTCTCCAGAAGATGACGCCATCTTTGTTCAGGCATCTTCTGGCATCACCATCTTCTTCCTGGACTGGGATGCCGGCTCACAGATCGATGACACCATCGTGTAAACCCTCTGCAGTTCTTGGCTGTATTCATAAATGTCTGACACAGATTGGCCCCTGCTGCAGCCTCTCGACTTGTGACTTGCTACAAGTTACCATGTACTGATCACTGGGGGGGAGGGGAGACTGAGGAAATGCTTACCCCTGCCTGCAGCAGACTGATGACATCATCTCAGCCTAGGAAAAGTCATTTAAATAGAGAACAATGATGGCTTTGTAATGATAAATGGTCATAATGTTATTGCTGATCAGTGTATAACATCAGTTCGAAAATGTATGATCTGAAAAAAATAAAAATGAGAGGGATATCAACTACTTCCCGCTCGCTGTATAAAGTCTCACTGTGAGGGTGCGCAGAGCGGCGATCGCAGGCACGCTGTAGCACTGGGACATGGGGCACGACTCCGATCTCGGTAGAGAGTATAAAGGATATAAAGGATATACCGGTTATTGGTTCTCCTCGCCTCACACTGACAATGTGTGAGGAGAGAAGAGCGGATCAGCGGCATTTCCCCACGGCGGACACCTGTACAGATAATCAGGCCACTGATCAGCAGTGCAGCCCCAACAGTGCCCATCAGTGATGCCAATTTGTGTCCATCAGTGAGGACAATCTGTGCCCATCAGTGATGGAAGTCAGTGCTGCCTTTCAGTGCCCATCGGTTTCCCTTAATATAAGTGTTGCCTATCTGTGCCACCTATCATTGACCATAAGTGCCACCTATCAGTGCCCATCAGTACCGCCTATCAGTGCCTATCAGTGCTGCATATCAGTGTTGCCTAATCAGTGCCGATCAGTGCAGCCTAATGCTGTGTACAGACGGGCGGACTTTTCGACCAGACTGGTCTGACAAAACGAATCCGTCGGACAATCCGACCGTGTTTGGGCTTCATCGGACCTGCAGCAGACTTTTTTGGTCGAAAATCAGACGGACTTTAGATTTAAAACATGTTTCAAATCTTTCCGACGGATTCGAGTCCGGTTGAAAAATCCGTTCGTCTGGATACTATCCAGACGAACGAAAACCAAGTTCATAGCCAGTAGCCAACCTAGGGCAGCTATTGGCTACTGGCTATGAACTTCCTTATTCTAGTCCGGTGTACGTCATCTCGTACGAATCCGTTGGACTTTGGTGTGATCGTGTGTAGGCAAGTCCGTTCGTTCGAAAGTCCGTCGAAAGTCCGTCGGAAAGACCGTCGGACCATTGATGCCGAAAAGTCCGCCCGTGTGTACATGGCATTTTTTTCAAAATTGTATATAATTTTTTGTTTTTACCACCAAAACAAAATCTCTGTTTGTGAGAAAAATTCCATTTTGGGTACAGTTTTGTGGCATAACCGCGCAATTGTCATTCAAAGTGCGACAGCGCTGAGAGCTGAAAATTGGCCTGGGCAGGAAGGGGGTAAAAGTGCCCTCTATTGAAGTAATTAAACCCCTATTTTATGTCAGGTTAAATGATTGCTCTTCTTTAGTATTGTTCCTTTCCATCTCCTACCGCCGCTCCCCAAACTGCTGCCCCCCCCTGCTGTTTGCGGGTGTCTTCCGCAGCTAGCCAGCCACTAAGGAGACACCTGTGTTTGCGCATTCCTATCTGGGACTTGAGCTGAGCTGTGTGTATCCACAGACATGCACAGCGCCCAGCAATGGTCTTCCCCTGTGTGCAAGAAATGTGGAAGAGAAGCTCCCGATTCTTTAAAAAGAAAAAAACAAGCCGCACCATGGCATATGACGCATGTAAAAACGCACACATTTTCAGGTGCGTAGGGGTGCCATTATCAATTAATTGCACCCCCACGCTTTTGCTCAAGTGCAGTGGCTTACTCTGCGATTTTTCCACGGGTTCCTGACACACATAGATGTGATATGTAGCCTAAGGGACAGCCCTTGCCGACAAACAGATGTTTAGAGAAGAAGCATGCTGACAGAAGAAGAGAGCAGGAAGTTGAACTCATCATTCTGTTGCTGCTCTTTTATTGCTCAGTCACAGGCCGGGGGTGGGGCCGTGAGCAGGCTGTGGTTTTTTTTTTAACTGCAGTAGAGGAAAATCAGGTCTCCTTTCAGACAGGGCTGTGCTTTGTGACAGAGCCGTGTAAAACCCAGGAGTGAATGGACAGAAATTCAAACCTTTATGTATTTCATCTGGCTCTCTGGAATTCACTTTTAAAAACCCCAAAAGCACTATAGTTATTTTTAACTACTACCTTTTTTTTCCCCCAGTCCTAGTAAGTAGGACAGATGACGATAAGACGCCTCCTCAATCGGTGACCGGACATACCTTAACTAGGGTCAGCGCAATCTTTTCTGTCTCGTGGCCGGTGAAGAATTAATCGTTTTGAGATATAACATTTACACAGCTCTACAGACTGGCAGGTCAGCTGAACTTTGAAAACTTGAGAGGAATTTAAAATGTCAACCCGAGCCGATGTAATACGAGAAAAAAATAAGACCTTCCACAGCACCAGCAGCTTTTATACAATCCCTCTATCTACAAGATAAAAGCATTCCTTTTTTCAAGGCAACGTATTCACAAGTTTTATACTGCTTTGATGTGTGTTTTGTAAAAGGTATGCATTGTGTGTGACATTTATTTCCTCCTGTCTTGCAGTACCCTCTATGACCTGTAGATGTCATCACTTAAAATGTAATAATAGAGCTATGCCAGTGGCCTCCAAACTGTGGCCCTTTGATGCCTTTATCTGGTCCTCGGGGTACTATTCCTCCCATTGATACAAAGTACTATTGCTTTCACTGACATCAATGATAGGGCACTATTGCCCCCCCCCCCCCCCCCCAATAACACCAATGATGGGAAACTATTCCCCCCCAATAACACCAATGATGGGACACTATTCCCCCCACTGACACCAATAATGGGGCACTATTCCTGCCACTGACCCTCTTTAGAAGGAAGCAGATGTCATTCCCCAGAGGGGAAAGCAACATGATGTTTTTTTTACATCTCGACTGAGGCCACCCTATCCCTCCCATGTGGCTCAAGACCTCCTTTCCTTCTCCCAAACTACTTGCAACTCAACTTTCTCTACACTACACCCCAACTCTAAACACCAACTCAATGCCAGCGACAATCTCCTCTTTCCCTTGACATAGGTGGAGACCCTGCCCAGCTCTAGCAGGCCTTACAATTGAATCCGATAGAATTTTGGCCACCAAAACATAATCTCGGCTGGGGCCACCATAACTCATAGTCTTGGTTGAGGCTTCCCTAATTCTTTCATAAGGCTCAGAGGAGACCTCCTCTCCCTTTCCCAAACTACTCACAAATCCCTACACTATGGCCCGACTACACAACATAGTCTCGGCTGAGGCCATATTAGCTCATAGTTTCGGATGAGGCCACCCTAACTCTTCCATAAGGCTCAGATGAGACCTCCTCTTCCTTTCCCAAACTACTCACAAATCCCTAGACTATGGCCCGACTACACAACATAGTCTCGGCTGAGGCCATATTAGCTCATAGTTTCCGATGATGCCACCCTAACTCTTCCATAAGGCTCAGATGAGACCTCCTATCCCTCTCCAACACTACTCAGAACTCCCTTTCTCTACTCTACAACTTGACTCTAAACCAGTGGTCGCCAACCTTTCGAACCTCACGGACCACTAAACTCACAATTTTGAATCCCGACGACCCCTGACATAAATTTTACATGCCTTATACACACAACACTCCGGCTCTCTACCCCCCACACTCTGCATCACACCGCTGCCTTACACAGACTCATGATTGGATTTCACCTCCTTATCCAGCCATGTGCTTGACTGCCAGCATGCATTGAGAACAACATTGGAAACATCATTGGGCGGTATACACCCATCCGTCACAATATTAATTTGCGGCAGAACCGCTGGGGACCACCAAAATTTTCTCATGGACCATCAGTGGTCCATGGACCACTGGTTGGTGACCACTGCTCTAAACCACATCTCGACCTCAGCCACGCCAGGCCTTACAGCCTGCTAGTGCTGTAAGTCCTGCTAGCAATTTAATCCAATATAATTCTGGCTTCCAATATTAGTATGTTCACAACTAACTGAAGGTGTGGAGTCTGTAGATCACAAGCAAACATATATTCCAGTTGAATGTGATAACTGGAAAATTGTACATCCCGTGTATCTGCACCACTGACGTAACAAGTAAATAACAGCCTACAAGCTGTGCTTCACTGGACCATCAATTCACATGAGGACATCAAAGGTTCTAATGAAAGTCATATAATGCCAAGAATGAGGAGAATTCTCTCCACTTAAGTAAGGTAAAGATCTGTCCTAAAATAACCCCACTGCAGGTCAACACAACATCTCACTACAAAGGTGACCACTCTCAGCTCCTCCGCATTAAATATTAAACAAGGGAGCCATTAAGGGTAAAAATATAACCGGGATACTTCACTCCGGTGCGGACAGCTTATCGCTTTCTGAAAGCACAAAGACTGAGATACTCAGATTAACCGAAGAGCCGTCTCTATTCATCAGCATGACAGAGTGTCCCGGAAAAGCCTTTCACACCATGACCCGGCTACATTATCCAACAATTAGAATACATGGCTTTAATGTACTAACTAAAATCCCTGGGACGTTCGCTGGATTCCTCTGGTATGAATATTAAAAGGAAAAATTTAAAACTTCATATATCGGCATGAAGGTCAGCAACAGCTCCATTCTCGAGCTCAAAATCTTCCAATTTTATTATATACTATATTATATAATATACGGAATGCTTAAAAGCAGAACAGGAGCAAAATACTTTCAAAGTTGGTTCCATAAACTGGTCCTAACTCATCATGTATGGGGCTGATAAACTAATAGTCTGCACCCATCGGGGACACTTTGAACAATAATACATATGAAAACTGAAACAGACTTGTTATAAATTATCCAAAATTGTACTACTACCCTCAACCTAAACAAACCCTTAATCTTCACCCCTACCCCCAACTTTAAAGGGGAACCTCACTATCCCCCCCCCCCCCCCCCCCTGCCCGTTCAATTTAATCTTAACCCCCTTGTCTGCTGATTTAAGTTTAAATGACACATTCCTCCACCCAGCGAATCCAGCAGTAATCTGCTGAAAGTTGCTACACCCAGTCCCCAGGTCCCATGCCACCACCTTCTTAGTTGACGTCATTAGGAGTTGGCTGTCTCTTCTGGGTCACAGCAGCTGGGCCCCTGATGATTCTCAACTGAGCATGTTCAGTGTGGTGTGCATTGCCCCAAAGCCTCCTGGGATGCGCAATGTGGGTATCCCAGAGGAAACATCATTCTTCCTTAGGCGAGAAAGGCGGGAGCCTGGCCTGCTCTCCCTTAAAAAAGGCATTTCCACACCAAAAATTGTATTGATTCCTGAAAGGAAAGGGGGGGGGGGGGGTTAAAATTAGTTAAAAAAGTAAATGGGAATGACGGTTTGCTTTAAGTCAACCACTAACCCAAACCCTTCTCAACCTAACACAACGCTAACCTTAAACTTCAAAATCACTAAAAACAGGAAAAAGGGGGGCGCAACTGCCTAATGCATTACCTTTAATGACATTTTATTAAAAAACGCCAAAAGCATACTCACAAGAAATGAAAAGATCAAACTCATGTCATACACAACTTCAGTATCAGGGATGACACATCTCTGCGGTTGAAAATCTGACGTGTTTCGGCAGAGAAACTCCCTTCCTCAGAGCTTTTTTCTGTTTTTAGTGATTATGGAGTATCTCCGTTCAAGGAGAGCAGCATCGCTTGAAATACCACTTCCAATAGAGTGAGTGCTAAGGCTTGACTGTCTTTGGAATAACCTTAACCTTCAACCTAACCTCCAACACTAATTCTTATTGCTCAGCCTAGCCCTATTACTAATCCTTAACCCTAAACTCAACCTCAGCCCAACCCCAAAAAGGATCCCCAACCCTCAAGCTAACCCTAACGTTATTCCCAAACCCTCAACCTAATTCCAGCATTTATCAGATTGGTATTGGAGATGGGAGACTCTAATAAATGCACCACTTCCTTTAAATATGACAGAACAACATATACCCAAAGAGCACAAGATTGGAGTTTTAAGGTGCAGAACAATCAATCAAAAGCAAAACTTACAAAATAAATATATAAAAACTTTTATTACATAGATCATTATAAAACAATTGGCAATTTAGGCCATAACGACCGAATGTTCAAGGTACAAAAGCGTGATTGCCTCTACATGTTTCACCACTAACGTGGCTTCTTCTGGAGCTTTTGTAGAACCTTGTTACTTAATATCTGCCACCCTTCAAAATGGTCTTGGTTCCAAATGATTACCTGGACCCATCAAGAGGTTTTATGAGGAACGTCTGTGCCAAAAAGGAGGAAAAAGAGGCACTGCCCTATAGCAGCACCTAGTGTTTCAAGGAATTTTAATGAATCGATTGATCAATGTTTCAATCCTCTTCCATATATAGACCACTTCTAATGCCAGCAAATTTACAGGGTAATTATGCCATCTGCGCACTTCCCTCTTTTAGTTTATCACTGTTCCCTGGCTCAGTGTCCGCACGACACATCTTTAACCAGTGAGGACTGAAAAAATGTTTTTGTGTTTCAATTTTTCACAAGGGCTAAACCCTTTTAAACTGGTTAAGAGCCTCACTAACAACTCAAGGAGAGCAGCATCGCTTGAAATACCACTTCCAATAGAGTAAGTGCTAGGGCTTGACTGTCTTTGGAATAACCTTAACCTTCAACCTAACCCCCAACACTAATTCTTATTGCTCAGCCTAGCCTTATTACTAATTCTTAACCCTAAACTCAACCTCAACCTAACCCCAAGAAGGATCCCCAACCCTCAAGCTAACCCCAACATTATTCCCAAACCCTCAACCTAATTCCAGCATTAATTCTTAACCCTCAGCCTAACCCTAACACTAATCAATAACTCCTAGCCTACCCTAATCCCTAACCTTTCAACCTAACCCCAACACTAAATCATAATGCGCAGCATAACCTTAATACTAAACTCTAACCTTCAGCCTAACCTCAATATGAATCCTTAACCCTTAGCCTAACCTCAATAATAATCCCTAACCCCAGTACTAATTTCTAACCCTCAACCTGTCGCGGCCGCTATGGGGCCCGCAGCTGTTAGGGGCCCCCCGGACCGGTGACAGGCGGCTCCGCGGGTGACAGCGGGTGGCTTTGCGGGCCCGCGGGTGAGAGCGGGCGGCTCCGCAGGTGACAGCGGGCGGCTTTGCGGGCGAGAGCGGGCGGCTCCGCGGGTGAGAGCGGGCGGCTTTGCGGGCCCCCGGGTGAGAGTGGGCGGCTCTGCGGGTCCGCGGTGAGAGCGTGGGCGGCTCCGAGGGCTGTCAGGCGGTGAGTCAGCTGGGCGGCTCGTGTGTGAGCAGGCTGGCCAATCAGGGAGCTGGCAGCCGGGGGTGCATAGAGATGACATCATCTCTCACCGCCCGGCGCCCTCCCTGCATCCCTGCAGTGCAGTTTTCCCCCCTCACTGTGCAGGCAGCCTCGGGAAGCAGAGAGATGACCTTATCTCTCTGCTGCCTGACTCTGGGACACAGCATGAAAGTGACACAGGCAGCAAGTGACAAGGTGAAGTGGCAAGTGACAATCCGGGACGTGTGGCAGGTGACGTGGCAAGTGACTATCCGTAATGTGTGGCAGGTGACGTGGCAAGTGACTATCCGTAATGTGTGTCAGGTGACGTGGCAAGTGACTATCCGTAATGTGTGGCAGGTGAGGTGGCAAGTGACAATCTGTAATGTATGGCAGGTGACGTGGCAAGTGACTATCCATAATGTGTGGCAGGTGACGTGGCAAGCGACTATCCGTAATGTGTGGCAGGTGACGTGGCAAGTGACTATCCGTAATGTGTGGCAGGTGAGGTGGCAAGTGACAATCTGTAATGTATGGCAGGTGACGTGGCAAGTGACAATCTGTAACATGTGGCAGGCGACGTGGCAAGTGACAATCCGTAATGTGTGGCAAGTGACAATCCGGGACGTGGCAAGTGACAATCCGTAATGTGTGGCAGGTGACGTGGCAAGTGACAATCCGTAATGTGTGGCAAGTGACAATCCGGGACGTGGCAAGTGACAATCCGTAATGTGTGGCAGGTGACGTGGCAAGTGACAATCCATAACATGTGGCAGGCGACGTGGCAAGTGACAATCCGTAATGTGTAGCAAGTGACAATCCAGAAAGTGGCAAGTGACAATCCGTAATGTGTGGCAGGTGACGTGGCAAGTGACAATCTAATGTGTGGCAAGTGACAATCTGGGACGTGGCAAGTGACAATCAGTAATGTGTGGCAGGTGACGTGGCAAGTGACAATCCGGGACGTGGCAAGTGGACAATCGGCAACATGTGGCAGGTGACATTCTGCAACGTGACAATCTACATCTGGTGGCAGGCGACGTGGCAAGTGGACAATCCGCAATGTGTGGTGGGTGATGTGACAAGTGACATTCCGTGACAAGTTGCATCTGGTGGCAGGCGACGGTGTCAAGTGACACGCTCAGGGCTCCCACTGATTCAGCATTATGGTGAGTTGAACTAGTTCATTTTATATAACAGAACAGAAATTGGTTAGAAGGCATGGAGGTCAGCAATGTGTGTCCTTTAGGGGCTGCATACAGTATACTGCATACTTTGTTGTTCATAATTAATATAAGCTGTTGCCTGGGTACTGTGCCACATGGGTGCGGTAATCTGTTGTTCAATGGCATTAGTTATTTTTTTTTGTGGAGGGGGTAGTTTGCAGGGGGGGGGGGCCCATACAACATTTTGCTATGGGGCCCTGTGATTTCTAGTTACGCCCCTGATCATTACGATACCGAAAATCAAATATTTAAAGTAAATGGAAACCTAATCACTAAAATCTCATATTACCCTTTACTGTGTTGATGGTTTAATAAAAGTATCTTTCAATTTGTTTAAATTAGTCAGTGAGGGTCATTGGTGTTCACTAGACTTAGGCCTCATGCACACGAGACGCTGTTAAACTCGTGTTCAGAGGCAATTGGACACTTTTTTCAACTGCCCCTGAACCCATTCAATGTTATCATATGTGTCCATGTACACAGTCTCGTTTTTTGGCGTTTTTAGGCAGTTGCGTTTAACCTCGTTTTTTCAGAAGCAAAAAAATGGGTTCAGACGCAAAAGTTTTCCACGTTTCAGACGCCAAACGCGGCTAAACACAAAATGTCAAGCACTTCTGCAGCAGAGAATTACATTTTTCGACCTGAATTTGGGGCCCCATATCTCGGGGCCACTTGGTGCTAGGAACCCCAAATTTGGATATGTTATATTGGTAGTCCAACTTTGTTAGCACACCAAATTTGGGGTTCCTAGCAGCAAGTAGCCCCGAGATATGGGGCCCCAAATTGTGTCGCAAAATGTCAAGCACTTTTCTGCAGCAGAGAATGACATTTTCCGAACTGACTTTGGGGCCCCATATCTCGGGGCTACTTGGTGCTAGGAACTCCGAATTTGGATATGTTATAGTGTCCAACTGTGTTAGCACCCCAAATTTGGGGTTCATAGCACCAAGTGGCCCCGAGATACGGGGCCCCAAAGTTGGGTCACAAAATGTCATTCTCTGCTCTGCAGACGCTTCTAGACGCAAACGCGGCTAAACGCCGCAAAACGGGCGTTTCTAAAGGCCGGTTTCAGCTTTTAAAAACGTGTTCAGCAGTGTTTGCATCAGTGTCTCGTGTGCATGAGGCCTTACCTGTCCATGCTCTGTGTCCTGCACGGCTGCCTCCCTCTACCAGAACTATAGAGCTCATATCAGGCAGGAGATCACTCCACCCAACAGATCAGCAAGGGAATTGAAGTTAGGTGCAGGAAAGAGCGATCCAGCACATGGCGGGGGGGGGGGCACAACCCGGGTTCCAGGGAAGCCGGGATTTTTTTTTTTTTTTTTTAACTCCCAGGACATTTTTGTGGAATTCATGACTGTTAAGTGGTACGTGAAGTATGGTTTTTAATAACATAGGTACATGGTGGCAGTCACTTTTCTTCTTAAACCCATTACTCATTTTTAATCCGAAATTTTAGCTCTCCATTAGTGCATGCGCCGGCATATCATCTATCCGAAACCATACCAAAAGTGGACACCAGAGATTTTCCGGAAGGTTTTCCCGGATCCAACACAGCATAAGATACTCTGTCTGAAGCCGCCACGTGTTTGCCCAGTCACACGGCTATTACTGTAACATACTGCAGTGCTGGAGAGTAGGTGCAGATACATCATAACCCGGAGCCACCCGTCATTAATCTGGAAAGTGCAACTGCTGCAGGTTCAGTCAAATGAATCATGTGCAAGGAGGAATGTAAATCTGGGGCATGTGGCAAAGACGCCTTTCCATACACACCTTTATATTTCCAGCAAGAGGAAAACACAACATTTACAAAGAGTTAGGGAAAATAAAAAGCCAATCTGCGAAAACACACATGGAGGAGAAAGAGGGTCAGAGGAGAGGAGGGGGGGGGGGGGGATAGAAGAAGAGAGAGGGGGGGAAGAGGGTTGGCGGAGACAGGAGGGGATAGAGGAGGAGAGAAGGGGAGAGAGGAGAAGAAAGCGGAAGGCAAAAGGGCAAAGAGAAGAAGATAAAAGAGAAAAAGAGAGAGGAAAAAAGGAGAGGATAGAGGAAGAGAAAATGGTAGAGAGGAGAGGATAGAGGAAGAGAGAGGGGAAGAGAGGAGAGGATAGAGGAAGAGAAAATGGTAGAGAGGAGAGGATAGAGGAAGAGAGAGGGGAAGAGAGGAGAGGATAGAGGAAGAGAAAATGGTAGAGAGGAGAGGATAGAGGAAGAGAGAGGGGAAGAGAGGAGAGGATAGAGGAAGAGAAAATGGTAGAGAGGAGAGGATAGAGGAAGAGAGAGGGGAAGAGAGGAGAGGATAGAGGAAGAGAGAGGGGAAGAGAGGAGAGGATAGAGGAAGAGAAAATGGTAGAGAGGAGAGGATAGAGGAAGAGAGAGGGGAAGAGAGGAGAGGATAGAGGAAGAGAAAATGGTAGAGAGGAGAGGATAGAGGAAGAGAGAGGGGAAGAGAGGAGAGGATAAAGGAAGAAAAAAAGAGGAGAGTGGATAGGATAGAGGAAGAGCGTAGAGGATAGTGGAAGAGAGAAGGGGAGAACAGATAGGATAGAGAAAAAGCGAAGGGGTGAGAGGAAGAGAGAAGGCGAGAGAGAGGATAGGATAGATGAAGAGTGGAGAGGATAGAAAAAGAGAGAAGGGGAGAAAAAAGAGGATAGAAAAAGGGAGAGAGGTGTGGATAGAGGAAGAGAGACAAGAAGAGAGGAGAGGAAGAGAGAGGGGAAGAGAGGAGAGGCTAGAGGAAGAGAGAGGGGAAGAGAGGAGAGGATAGAGGAAAACAGAGGGGAAGAAAGGAGAGGATAGAGGAGGAGTGGATAGAGGAAGAGAGGAGAGGATAGAGGAAGAGAGAAAGGGAGAGAGGAGAGCATAGAGGAAGAGAGAAAGGGAGAGAGGAGAGGATAGAGGAAGAGAGAGGGGAAGAGAGGAGAGGATAGAGGAAGAGAGAGGGGAAGAGAGGAGAGGATAGAGGAAGAGAAAATGGTAGAGAGGAGAGGATAGAGGAAGAGAAAATGGTAGAGAGGAGAGGCTAGAGGAAGAGAGAGGGGAAGAGAGGAGAGGATAGAGGAAGAGAAAATGGTAGAGGGGAGAGGATAGAGGAAGAGAGAGGGGAAGAGAGGAGAGGATAGAGGAAGAGAAAATGGTAGAGAGGAGAGGATAGAGGAAGAGAGAGGGGAAGAGAGGAGAGGATAGAGGAAGAGAAAATGGTAGAGAGGAGAGGATAGAGGAAGAGAGAGGGGAAGAGAGGAGAGGATAAAGGAAGAAAAAAAGAGGAGAGTGGATAGGATAGAGGAAGAGCGTAGAGGATAGTGGAAGAGAGAAGTGGAGAGAGGATAGGATAGAGAAAAAGAGAAGGGGTGAGAGGAAGAGAGAAGGCGAGAGAGAGGATAGGATAGATGAAGAGTGGAGAGGATAGAAAAAGAGAGAAGGGGAGAAAAAAGAGGATAGAAAAAGGGAGAGAGGTGTGGATAGAGGAAGAGAGACAAGAAGAGAGGAGAGGAAGAGAGAGGGGAAGAGAGGAGAGGCTAGAGGAAGAGAGAGGGGAAGAGAGGAGAGGATAGAGGAAGAGAGGATAGAGTAAGAGAGGAAAGGATATAGGAAGAGAGAAAGGGAGAGAGGAGAGGATAGAGGAAGACAGAGGGGAAGAAAGGAGAGGATAGAGGAAGAGAGGAGAGGGTAGAGGAAGAGAGAAAGGGAGAGAGGAGAGCATAGAGGAAGAGAGAAAGGGAGAGAGGAGAGGATAGAGGAAGAGAGAGGGGAAGAGAGGAGAGGATAGAGGAAGAGAGAGGGGAAGAGAGGAGAAGATAGAGGAAGAGAGAGGGGAAGAGAGGAGAGAATAGAGAAAGGGAGAGAGGAGAGGATAGAGGAAGAGAGAGGGGAAGAGAGGAGAGGATAGAGAAAGGGAGGGAGGAGAGGATAGAGGAAGAGAGAGGGGAAGAGAGGAGAGGATAGAGAAAGGGAGGGAGGAGAGGATAGAGGAAGAAAGAGGGGATGAGAGGAGACGATAGAGAAAGGGAGAGAGGAGAGGATAGAGGAAGAGAGAGGGGAAGAGAGGAGAGGATAGAGAAAGGGAGAGAGGAGAGGATAGAGGAAGAGAGAGGGAAAGAGAAGAGAGGATAGAGGAAGAGAGAGGGGGGGAGAGGAGAGGACAGAGGAAGAGAGAGGGAAGAGAGGAGAGGAGAGAGGGGAAGACAGGAGAGGACAGAGGAAGAGAGAGGGGAAGAGAGGAGAGGAAGAGACAAGAAGTGATTGTTGAAAGTCAGATACTTGGTACTCGGAAGAAGGACCAGGTCTGAGGTAATACAGAGGATCCGGTATGTGAGTTCATGAGTGCCTGGCCCACCCAAGGAGGTCGCATATGTAGGCGCCCATGAGGGACAGCCCACCAACGTTACGTGTGCGTGCACAGTGGGGGAGAAAAGGAGGCGTTCACCTTCAACAAAAGTTCCCACCATTCTTCAGTCTAAAGCTGGCCATACACCATACAATTTTCCTGTTCAATTTTCTTTAGATTTACCTTCAACTATGTAGTACAAGGGCCTGCCTGATTGCATCCAAATTGAAAGTGTTTAGGTTTCACCTCATATTATATGGTTTTGGTAAATCTAAAGGAAAGTTGAACAGGAAAATTGAATAGTGTATGGCCAGCCTAAGGAAGAGAAACAGGTGCATCCTGGGAACTCAGACTCCATCTTAGAGACTGGAAGAAGGAACCAGCTATCAGAGCACATGTTGGATTAAAACTTGCATCTGCTTGCATCACCTAAATGCAGCATCGCTGGTGAGAATAACTTATCGCCATCTACAGCCTAGCTTATTCATTGTATTTCTGTATACTTTGTATTCTAATTATATGTATCTGTATTTGTTTTTTTCTCAATAGTTTCACCCCACCCTGTTTTGTTAATAAAGCTTAAAGATTACACTAATGCCGCATACACACGGTCGGATTTTCCGATGGGAAATATTGGATGTGAGCTTGTTGTCGGAAAGTCCGACCGTGTGTATGCTCCATCGAACATTTGCTATCGGACTTTCCTCCAACAAATCTTTGATAGCAGGTTCTCAAATTTTCTGCCAACAAAACTTTGTTGTCGGAAAGTCAGATCGTGTGTACACAAGTCCGTCGCACAAAAGTTCACGCATGCTCGGAATCAAGCAGAACGAGCCGCACTGGCTATTGAACTTCCTTTTTTTCGGGCCCATTGTACATCTTGTACGTCACCGCATTCCCACGTTCGTAATTGTTGGGCAACATTTGTGTGACCGTGTGTATGGAAGACAAGTTTGAGCCAACAACCTTCAAACGAAAATCCACGGTTTTGTTGGCGGAAAGTCCGATCGTGTGTACAGGGCATAAGTCTAGCTTATTGCAGGGAAACGTGTAGCGGGGACAGAACACCAATCTAACAAAAATGCAGGCATAGGCACAGAAAAATCAAATATTTTAACTGCTTACTTGCAGCACATTTACTTTCAGTAAACATCTTTTGATTTGCAATGTGCCTTTGAACTTGCTAGCAAATCTGATGTCAGTTCCCCAGCACAGCCTCCTCCTTCCTTGCATGTCATAGCCCTCTCCTCTTCTGGGAGTGTTTACTTATTGTCTGTGCTGGTCCAGCTACTCCACCCCTTCCCTTATATTCTATACACTGAAATGATAGCTCCGACTTTGCTGGGGCTGCTGACATCACATCCAAGATGGCAGCACCCAGCAGCAGTCTCAGGGCTTTTGGATGTCTACACAAGGGAGGCTTTTACAAGGAAATAACATGTATAAAATACGAATAATGCAGATATAATCTAATCGGAAGATTATTGTAGAAATAAATGGTCTGGTAATAGGGTGTTACTAAACACACAACAGTAAAATTAGTCTGTATGTGCAGTAAAGCAGGCTTGTTATACTAACCTAAGGGGTTAAGCATCTGCATTGTGTAAAAATGCTGTTTGATCCTGTCTTCTCTAATCCCCCCCTTCTTCCACTGTCCCCAATCCATCTCCTGATAGCACAGAGCCTTTGGAGTCACTCTGCACATGCTCAGTTTGGTGTGTATTGCTAAAGAGTTTTTTTTTTTTTTCTTGGGAGAGTGCATGTGATCAGCTCAGGGCCAATCAGCACTGTCCAGACAGAGGATCAGGGGTCATGCAGCATCATAGGACAGTCAGAGTAGAATGAAAGCTCCTCCTACAAGCTTTAACCAGACACTGATAGAAGTCATAAGACTGCTATTTACTGCTGAAAATGTATTTAGCAGTTTATATTTTCTAAAATGATTGTATTTCCAAGTTTTGTGTACTGTGGGAGACCAGATATAGTGAATGCAGAGTCCTGGGTTTAGTAACACTTTAAGGCTAGTTTCACTACTACATATGTGGCATGTGTAGGGCAGCCCATTATAATTAATGAGCTTCCCTACACCCAAGAAGCACAGAAAAGAAATCCTTGACCCTCTTCCACAAATGCGCCACACTGAAACGCACGCATGGTGCTGTGACACGATGTGGTTTTCCGCGTGCAAAAACGTGTTTGTTAGAAGTATTATAATTAATAGCACCACCACACATAGGCTAAAGGGCAGCGCAATTCTGTGTGTGTTTGGAAAGTGCACAATTTTGCGCACTTTCCCAACTTGCAGAGGTGTGAACCTAGTCTTATAAAGTGGATCTACAGTATCTCACAAAAGTGAGTACATCCCTCACATTTTTGTAAATATTTTATTCTATCTTTTCATGTGACAACACTGAAGAAATGACACTTTGCTAAAATGTAAAGTAGTGAGTGTACAGCTTGTATAACAGTGTAAATTTGCTGTCCCCTCAAAATAACTCAACACACAGCCATTAATGTCTAAACCGCTGGTAACAAAAGTGAGTACACCCCTAAGTGAAAATGTCCGCATTGGGCCCAATTAGCCATTTTCCATCCCTTGTGTCAAGTGACTCATTAGTTTTACAAGGTCTCAGGTGTGAATGGGGAGCAGGTGTGTTCAATTTGGTGTTATCGCTCTCACTCTCTCATACTGGTCACTGGAAGTTCAACATGGCACCTCACGGCAAAGAACTCTCTGAGGATCTGAAAAAAATTATTGTTGCTCTACATAAAGATGGCCTAGGCTAGAAGAAGATTGCCAAGACCCTGAAACTGTGCTGCAGCATGGTGTATGGTACAGCGGTTTAACAGGACAGGTTGTACTCAGAACAGGCCTTGCCATGGTCAACCAAAGGAGTTCAGTGCACGTGCTCAGCGTCATATCCAGAGGTTGTCTTTGGGAAATAGACATATGAGTGCTGTAAGCATTGCTGCAGAGGTTGAAGGGGTGGGGGGTCAGCCTGTCAGTGCTCAGACCATACGCCACACACTGCATCAAATTGGTCTGCATGGCTGTCGTCCTAGAAGGAAGTCTCTTCTAAAGATGATGCACAAGAAAGCCCCAAAACAGTTTGCTGAAGACAAGCAGACTAAGGACATGGATTATAGGAAACCATGTCCTGTGGTCTAATGAGACCAAAGATGAGTGTCCTGTGGTCGGAGGAGTACAAAGACAAGTGTGTCTTGCCTACAGTCAAGCATGGTGGTGGGAGTGTCATGGTCTGGGGCTGTATGGGTGCTGCCGGCACTGGGGAGCTACAGTTCATTGAGGGAGCCATGAATGCCAACATGTACTGTGATATACTGAAGCAAAACATGATCACCTTCGGAGACTGGGCCGCAGGGGAGTATTCCAACATGATAATGACCCCAAACAAACCTCCAAGACAACCACTGCCTTGCTAAAGAAGCTGAGGGTAAAGGTGATGGACTGGCCAAGCATGTCTCCAGACCTGAACCCTATTGAGCATCTGTGGGGCATCCTCAAACGGAAGGTGGAGGAGCGCAAGGTCTCTAACATCCACCAGCTCCGTGATGTCGTCATGGAGGAGGGTAAGAGGACTCCAGTGGCAACCTGTGAAGCTCTGATGACCTCCATGCCCAAGAGGGTTAAGGCAGTGCTGGAAAATAATGGTGACCACACAAAATATTGACACTTTGGGCCCAATTTGGACATTTTCACTTAGGGGTGTACTCACTTTTGTTGCCAGCGGTTTAGACATTAATTGCTGTGTGTTGAGTTATTTTGAGGGGACAGCAAATTTACACTGTTATACAATCTGTACACTCACTACTTTACATTGTAGCAAAGTGTCATTTCTTCAGTGTTGTCACATGAAAAGATATAAAATATTTACAAAAATGTGAGGGGTGTACTCACTTTTGTGAGATACTATAAATGTTGGGGCATATTCCTGATGCACATTAGAACAGAAGAAGTGGCTTGCATAAGCAGCTAAACTTCTCCAACATCACAGAACAAGGCCAGCTGAATGCGACTAACAATTACTAGCTATGAAAAGGTCGGAAGTCATCACCTTCCCTCTAAATTAGCGCCTCCATAAATAAGACGCAGTGCGCTGTGGTATGGTGCCTATCCTCGGGGGTACTCGGGACCAAATTCAGTGCCTCGGTGGTTCTTGTTTGTATAAAACACGAATACCTGCAATATAATCCAAGCGAATGTCCTTCCATCACTGCCAAGCTTTCATTCCTTTTCAGCATGTACAGCGTTTCTTCTGACAGTGTGCTCCTCTAATGGCTTACAATAGAAAACACACACAGCCTCCGGGGCTTTTGTAGCTGACAGAAATATCCATAATTGTTCTGGAGGTGACATTTCACACAAGCTTTGTCTCTCCTCCATGGAAATAAAAAAAAGAGCGGAATGCTGTCACGTCGCAGCAGCCTATATGATGTAAGCCCACCGAAGATTGCCGGCATTCTATAGTAAGGACTAACCATGCAAGAGGAACAAAATATTACATACATATACAGAGCTACTAGAAATAGAAGTATATACTGTGTACCATTTCCCCACCATAGGAGTATGAGGAGTACTTCTACTTTATTATTATTAGGGGAATACTGAACATGGGACTTATCAGGGTGGATATAAATCAATGTTTTTTTTTTAAAAAAAAAAATTTAAAAATCAGATTTTTTTTTTTATCAAATTTATTTTAATAAAATGCTTTTGAAATAAAAATCTATCTAAAGATAGTTTTCTATTCAAGATACATTAATACATTTAGTTTATTAAGCATGAAATGGAGCTTAGTTATGTAGCATGATGCTGTATATTCTGTAATTTTTAAATTTTTGGTAAACTCATTCAATGAATCCAAGCTCTGCAAGCTGAGCTAACATGCACTGCATTGATGCATTCACACAATGTCACAGTAACCATGAGATAAACCAAAGTTCAGGAGTATTCCTTCATCTCATTGTTTTGCAAATCTATGTACACTACAAACTGTATGATTGAATCGGTTCTGATATCGCTGTTTTACTTACCTGACAGCTTATTATTCTAAATAGGAAACCTTCATTTTGTTTGCAAATATTAAAGATTCTAACTACCGGCAAGAATAAGTTCTTACATTTAAAGAGCACCTGTCATTTCAGATCCATCATGGCAGCGCCTGTTAGAGGGTATCCACTCACCTGCTGCCACCACGTCCCTCCCCTTGTTGTGTCACTGCCGCATCACCAGCCGTCCAATTAAAGTGAATGGGACTGTTGGTGAGTCAACAGCGGGTCATGGGAAAAGGAGAAGAAAGAAAAAGGAGAAGAAGAAGAAGGAAGAAGGAAGAGGAGGAAGAAGAAGGAACAGGAGGAAGAAGAAAAAGAAGAAAGAAGAAGATGAAGGAAGAGGAGGAAGAAGGAGAAGGAAGAAGAAGGAAGAAGGAAGAGGACGAAGAAGGAAGAAGGAAGAGGAGGAAGAAATAAGAAAGAAGAAGAAGGAAGAAGCAAGAGGAGGAAGAAAAAGAAGAAGAAGATGAAGGAAGAAGGAAGAGTAGGAAGGAGAAGGAAGAGGAGGAAGAAGAAGGAAGAGGAGGAAGAAGAAGGAAGAGGAGGAAGAAGAAGGAAGAGGAGGAAGAAGAAGGAAGGAGGAAGGAGAAGGAAGAAAGAGGAAGAAGGAAGAAGCAAGAAGAGGAAGAAGAAGAAGGAAGAGGAGGAAGAAGAAGAAGGAAGAGGAGGAAGAAGAAGAAGAAGGAAGAAGGAAGGAGGAAGAAGGAGGAAGAAGGGAGGAGGGGGGAAGGGGAGGGGGGAGGGAGGGAGGGAGGAGGGGGGAGGGGGGAGGGAGGGAGGAGGAGGAGGAGGGAGGGAGGGAGGAGGAGAAAGAGAAGAAAAGAAAACGAAGGAAAGGGAGAGGAAAAGGAGAAAGAGAAGAAGAAGAAAGAGAAGAAAATAAAAAGAAGGAAAATAAGGAAAAAAAGAAAAAGAAGGAAAAAGGAGAAGAAAAGGAAACGTGTTGAATTTAGAAGTTTTTATTTATTTATGTATTTATTTTTCAAATAGTCAAAAATAAAAAAATGCCTGTAAACAAAACACGGCTTAACGCGAGTTACCACGTTGCGTTTACAAGCTGTTACAAGTGTTTGGCGCTTCAAATGCCTCTGAACATCCGTCCTGAATGCATTTTTTTGCTTTCCATAAAATGGTTCTAAACGCAACTACCTGGAAGCTACTATAAACGCCCCTGTGTACATGTACTGATAAGATAACATAGAGGAGAGTTCAGGAGCAGCAGTAAAAAATGCCCAACTGCTCCTAAATGTCCGTTTACCAGCAGCAGTGTACAGGAGGCCAAAGAGAAAAGAAAAGAGGGAAAGAGAAAAGAAAAGAGGGAAAGAGAAAGAGAAGAGAAGGAGAAAGGGGAAGAGAGAGCTAGTCGAAAAGAGAGGAAGGGAGAAACAGATAGAGAGAGGACGAGAAAGGGATAGGAGAAAGATGAAGAGAATAGAGAAAAAGTGATGGGGGGGGGGGAGAGAAGGGGGAGGAGGGAGAGAAACAAAAAGTAGAAATAGGAGAAAAAGCAAGAAGAGAGAGAGGAGGGAGAGGAGAGAGCGGAGAGAGAGGGAAGGACAGACAGGAAGGGCCAGCTGCCAACTGCAGTCATAAAATCACGATAATCAGCAAATTTGGACTCTGCAGCCTACAGGTGTCCATTAGTAATTTCTTTTTAAATGGCAGTAAATTCAGTAATTTATAAGTAAAGTGTCACAGAACCGGCTACGTGCAGCCAAATACATTAGCCGGCAACTCGTACCATTGTGCAGACAAATTAGGCAAACATCTCTCCTTTTCCCAGCAGCCCGTGCAGCAAAGGTGTCGGAAGGACACTCCAATAACACTGATGCATATTGATAGGCTCATAAAGACACCCAGTTAAACAGCTGTAATTCATTTCCGGTTTAACACATTGGATTTCTGGATGCATGTTCCATTAATCCCCACATAACCAACTTTAGCAGAGTCCTCATTCAATATTAAACACCTGCCTGTCTCCCTGGCATTAAAAAAAGTGTGAGGATGTGACGGAAATAAGTTTCCTCACTCTGTAATGTGGAGTGTTTTCGCTACAAAAACGTGACACGTTCCAGAAGTTATGGACTGACTGTGCCCCTGTGTACAAAGCCAGATCCATACAGACATGGTGTAACCAGTTTGGTGTGGAGGAACGTGAGTGTCCTGTACAGAGTCCTGACCTAAACCCTACTGAACGCCTTTAGGATGAATGTTCTAATTCACGCTCACTGTGATCTAGGTCTTCTCATCCAACATCAGTACCTGACCTTACCAATGGGCACAAATTCCAACAGACACCCCCCCCCAAAATCTTGTGGAAAGTCTTGCCAGAAGAGTGAAGGATGGTATAGCTAGAGTTACTAGTGCCATCCTAATGGCCATGGTTTTGGAATGGGATGTTCAATAGGCTCATATAGGTGTGATGGTCAGGTGTGGGCAGAGCTCAACCCTACTGATCTCAACCCTACTGATCTCTACCCTACTGATCTTAACCCTACTGATCTCAACCCTACTGACCTCAACCCTACTGAACTCAAACCTACTGAACTCAACCCTACTGAACTCAACCCTACTGAACTCAACCCTACTGAACTCAACCCTACTGAACTCAAACCTACTGATCTCAACCCTACTGAACTCAACCCTACTGAACTCAACCCTACTGAACTCAACCCTACTGATCTCAACCCTACTGATCTCAACCCTACTGAACTCAAACCTACTGATCTCAAACCTACTGAACTCAAACCTACTGAACTCAAACCTACTGAACTTACCCCTACTGAACTCAACCCTACTGAACTCAACCCTACTGAACTCAACCCTACTGAACTCAACCCTACTGAACTCAACCCTACTGAACTCAACCCTACTGATCTCAACCCTACTGATCTCAACCCTACTGATCTCAACCCTACTGAACTCAACCCTACTGAACTCAACCCTACTGATCTCAACCCCACTGATCTCTCAACCCTACTGATCTCAACCCTACTGATCTCAACCCTACTGATCTCAACCCTACTGAACTCAACCCTACTGATCTCAACCCTACTGAACTCAACCCTACTGATCTCAACCCTACTGAACTCAACCCTACTGATCTCAACCCTACTGAACTCAACCCTACTGAACTCAACCCTACTGATCTCAACCCCACTGATCTCTCAACCCTACTGATCTCAACCCTACTGATCTCAACCCTACTGATCTCAACCCTACTGAACTCAACCCTACTGAACATCGTTGGGATTAATTGGAACGCTGATGGTAAGCCAGGTCTTCTCATCCAACATCAGTAGCTGACCTCACAAATGGACACACTCCAAAATCTTATAGAACATCTTGTTTTTCATGAGCTCTCCAGCAGAATATATCAGTTTACATGGATGAGACAAACCACCTAAAGTGTTACTAAACCCAGGAGCCTGCATTCTCTATATCTGGCCTCAGTACACAGAACATTGAAATGCAATCATTTTAGTAAATATAAACTTCTAAATACTCATCAGCAGTATATAGCAGTCTTGTGACTTCTATCAGTGTCTGGTTAAAGCTTGTAGGAGGATTTTTCATTCTCTGATTGTCCTATGAGGCTGCATTACCCCTGACCCTCTATCTGGACAGTACTGATGGGCCCTGTGATAATCACATGCACCCTCCCAAGAAAAAAAAACAAAAAACTTTCTGGCACACCAAACTGAGCAGTGCCACCAAGGCTCTGTACTATCAGGAGATGGATTGGGGACTGTGGAAGGAGGAGAGGATCAGAGAAGACAGGATCAAACAGCCTTTTTACACAATGCAGAGGATTAACCCCTTAGGCTCCACAGTGAGGATAACAAGCATGCTTTACTGCATGCAAAGACTGATTTTACAGCTGTGGCTGTAGCAACACGTTAACACTGACAGGAGTGATACAATGATCGGCTTTTATTTATTCACGCAAAACCTAAAAGGAAACAAATGGTTTGCTGCAATTGATCATGAAGTGTGATCTGGAGCTTGGCTTCAATTTGTTAGCGTAGTTAAATCTGCTAATACATACACTTTCCTCCCCCTAGACCAGGAGTCTCAAAGTGGCGGCCCTCCAGCTGTTGCGAAACTACAAGTCCCATGAGGCATTGCAAGGCTGACAGTTACAAGCATGACTCCGTCAGGCAGGGGCATGATGGGACTTGTAGTTCCGCAGCAGCGGGAGGGCCGCCACTTTGAGACCCCTGCGCCTAGACTGACAATGCTGCTGTCTGCTGTGCCTGATGTGCTCCTTCATCCAGAATTGTGTCTCACTAATAAAGGGGGTGAATTACTGGCCAGATCAGGTGAAAACACAGGAAAAAAGAAAGGCCAAAGAAAACAAATGCAGCCACCACATCTAATGATTGGTAAGCTGCAATAGATGACATTTTTAGTTTGGGGGGATCAATACTGCTTTTAAGTAATTGCACTCCTTGAATTGGACAACACATCAGTAGAGGAGAAGGTATTTTCACAGATCAGTCGGCAGTGTTCCTCTAAGCTGGGTGTAGGGGTGGAGGACATCTCATCTTCCGTAATAAAGCCTCGTCGGAGAATGAGCAGAGCACTTCCACACAATCAATATGCAGAAGCTCTGCCATCCGCAGGGATGGAGACGTGAACCTGTAATATTATTATCCGCTCTGGGCTGGATGCCTGGCAAGTATCTGCTCCACTGATTGGGACACTTATACACTTATCTAAAAGCCATTTCCCACGCCGGTGACCCGATGTCCCACATACATTATGAAGCCAAGCAGCAGTGGAGCATCTATCCCGTCCCTTCAGGGACCTCCCCTTTCCAGTGCTACTTTGTTTCTCCTCATTAATGCTTTGTCACCCTTCATACAGCAGCAGAAGTTAACCACTTAAGGACCGAGCCTCTTTCTGAGATTTGTTGTTTACAAGTTATTTTGCTAGAAAATTACTTAGAACCCCCAAACATTATACTTTTTTTTTTTTCTAACACCCTAGAGAATAAAATGGCGGTCGTTGCAATACTTTCTGTCACACCGTATTTGCGCAGCGGTCTTACAATCGCACTTTTTTGGGAAAAAAATAAAAATTTTTGAATTAAAAAAATAAGACAACAGTAAAGTTAACCCAATTTTTTTCTTATATCGTGAAAGATAACGTTACGCCGAGTAAATGGATACCCAACATGTCACGCTTCAAAATTGCGCCCGCTCGTTGACGACGTTTAAAAAATCCTACAGGTTGCATGTTTTGAGTCACAGAGGAGGTCTAGAGCTAGGATTATCGCTCCCGCTCTACCGATCGCGGAGATACCTCACATATGTGGTTTGAACACCGTTTTCATATGCGGGCGCTACTCAAGTTTGCGTTCGCTTCTGAACGCGAGCTCGTCGAGACGGGGCGCGTTTAAAAAAATTTTCTTTTTCTTATTTATTTTACCTTTTATTTTTTATTTTTACACTGTTCTTTTAAAAAAAATGTGTCCCTTTTATTCCTATTACAAGGAATATAAACATCCCGTGTAATAGAAAAAAAGAATGACAGGACCTCTTAAATATAAGATCTGGGGTCAAAAAGACCCCAGATCTCATATTTACACTAAAATGCAATAAATAAAAAAAAAAATAATAATTGTCAGTTAAAAATAAATAAATAAAATAAATATGGCCCTTTAAGAGCTATGGGCGGAAGTAACGTTTTGACGTCACTTCCGCCCTGCAATGATATGGAGACGGGTGGGGGCCATCTTCCCCTCCCGCGTCTCCATGTCACACAAGGGGAAACATCCGATCGCCTCCGCCCCTGCCGACGGCTCCAGTAAGCGGCAAAGGGCACCGGAGCGCGCTGGGAGGGGTGGGCCTCTCCCGCCACCGATAAAAGTGATCCCGCGGCGAATCCACCACAGAGACCGTTTTTATCTGAAAGCGGACCGCCCGCTGAAGAAGAGGATACCGGGGTTATGGCGGCTAGCTGCTGCCATAACAACGCTATTCCTCTTCAAAGTACCGACGTACAGTATAACGGTGGTTGGCGGTCTGGAAGTGGTTATTAAAGAGTGACTCCACTCTTGTTGAGAAAAAGTATTCCCCTCTGGGTGTTCAATGTACATTACAAGGATTATAACAACCTTTATTGTAGATTCCTACCTTTTGTTATTCTGAAGCCATTCCCTGTGTGTTTGCCTGTGTCCATGTATTAAGTGAATCTAATGGGAGTGGTTTCATAATTATCAATCAGCTGCTGCACTTGCAGGGCTCTAATGGGGAAAGTGGCAGGGTCTGCATCCCTTTAGATGTGGTTTCCTATTGGGAGTATCTCGCCAAAATTGACATTTTTGTTGCAGGGGATGTCGGAAATCTGCCTTGCAACCAGGAAATTACATATCTGGGGGGCGTTCTGTATACAGTCTGAGTACAGAGCACCTCCATGTGGCCATATTGCATGTTACAGAAAATGACGGAGCTGCAGATTGAAAAGTAAAGGTTATTTTTACATAACTAGATGCTAATATTTACAGGTAAGGTAGATCCATTCCAGGGATCATCCGATTGCCTTTTGGGGGACCGGGAAGTAATTTTCCCCCCTGCTGGAGCAAATTGGATCCTGCTTTTCTGGGGTTTTTGCCTTCCTCTGGATCATTGTGTATATAGATTTGTATGAATGTTTCTTTATTTTTCCCCTTTTATTGGTTGAACTAGATGGACTTATGTCTTTTTTCAACCAGATTAACTATGTACAATCATAACATTCAATGACAATATAACTTGAGTCGCAATTATATACACTTTATTATTATTTTTTTAATTTGCTACTTTTTTTTCCCCACGAAAGTGCAGTTACCCTTTAACACGGTATAAAACCTTAACCCAAAAATGCCTTATATTGCATTTTACCAATCAGATGTGGTGGCTGCATTTGTTTTATTTTTTTAGACTATTTTATTTTAAAGGCAAATTCAAAACAAACCCCAAAAAAGACAAAATAGGAAACGGGGCTTCCTTCTCCGTCCTTCTCCGCCCCATTTCCTTTTTTGTCTCTCTGGTTTTCCTCTTTCCTGGTGTCTCCTCTTTGGTTATTATACAGATATTTTTATAAACTTTGTCTTCAGTTTTGAGGGCAGTGCGGCCGCTATCTTATCCCCTGTGTTCGCCGTGGGGGAAGTTCTTGATGCCCTTGTTTGGCCTCCTAGGGATACGAGTCCACATTGGTAAGCAACCAGCCAACCACTCCAGTCTACCATTGTTGTAATTATATCTATTATCTGTTACTTCTATTATGCTTCTGTATTTGATCAATATCGTGTGTTTTTTTTTTCAGAATATGTTTTGCTCTTTTCTCCTGAAGAAGCAAATAAATCCTCGAAACATGTAGAAGAGCAGCCATCCCCTCACGCTTTCCATCATCTTAGGGGTGGTATATTACCTGTGTCTTTTGTATCCCAACATAATATTTTGTCAGTTTGTGTGATTTTATTTATGTATCTGTGTATATGAGTAAACATTTAAGTCTTTGTATTAATAAACTTATTAACATTTATTTATTTATGTCAATGTGTTATCAATGGGTACTGTGGTAGTCCATTCCTCTTATTCTACTCCTTTTGGGAGTTGATTCCCCATGCTCTTTCAATTAGTCAATACCCCTCTCTCTCTTTCTTAAGTCTATTAATTATATTCATCTGAGGCATTTATATAATTTTCATTAAAGGCAAATTCCACCTTTTGCCCCCCCCCCAAAAAAAGTAATAATAAATAAATGCACCCATATTAGTCAAGGTTTCTGTGCTGACAGAGTGCTTACTGTAAACTCCTAGCACGGTGATCAAGCTGTCCATAGGCATGCACACAGGGTGTGCCTGGGCACATCCTAATCATCCCAATGCCGATGCCAATTCTCAATGCTTCCTCTTTCCCCCCTGCAGTGCTGCCAGCTTCCCTCCTCTCAGGAGCGGGGGAAGGAGCTTGTAAATTTTTCATTGACTCGCCCCTTCCTTTTCTGAATGAACACAGTGGGTCATCTGTACTAATCACTCCTGTCTTCATTCTTAATTGACGCATAGTAAATTGTGTTTACTGCAGGCTGCAGAGAAAAGGGACTGGGAAATCTCTGTCCTCAGTTTCTTTTTCTGTCTCAAAAGTGAGACATCGGGGGTCTCTTTAGACCCTTGATATTTCACCAAAGCCCCATAATAAGGTTCTTAAAAAAATTGTAATAAAATAATAAAAAATGATATTGTAAAAAAAAAAAAAAATAATGATTTAAAAAAATAATAATAAAAATAAATAAATAAAAACTACTGACACCCTCCACTGCTCTACTGACACCCATCTTTGTTCTACTGACACCGTCCACACACGTGTGTATTTGTGCTCTGGGGTGCACACCCTGATGCAATAGGCTGCACACACCAATGGAGTTGTCACAGACAGCTCCAGGTCTCTGATTATGATTGGAAGCTGGTGGGAGTGACCATGTAATCGGGAAGTCCATCCTTCCTCTCGGCATTAGGATCCAGTTAAAGGGTCGCCAGGAGGATGAGGGAAGGCATCAATAAAATATATGCCTTTATTATTTTTCTTGCATTGAGAAGCATTGCAGCCATGATTAGTAGGTCATGGGGGTGCAATGCTCAGGCTCCCGCAGACTATTCCTCCAGCCACAGGTCTGTACAGGGGTACGGACCTACAGTTACTGTTCTTGAAGAAGCAGCAATGGACCACAAGTGTGATGACATTACCATGCTTGTGCTCCGTCAAGAATTATGAGCTCCTCTGCTACAGTACGAAAAGTGATTTGTAGTCTTCCATTCACAGACCCCTGTGAATGAATGATTTAGTTCTGTGTGGCTCCGCCCCAAGTCCAAAAATGATAGGAGGTGGCCAAAAGCTGAACCTGTAAGGAAGGGATGGTTTGGAAGAGAGGGGGGGGGAGGTTGGTTGTTGGGGCTGAATTTTGAGGGGTGGTTTGGGGGTGGGGACTGCATTTTAAGGGGTGGTTTGGGGGTGGAGGTTGTACTTTGAGGGGTGGTTTGGGGGTGGGGGCTGCATTTTTGACTGTGGTTTGGGGACTGCATTTTGGGGAGGTTTGGAGGCTGCATTTTTGGCTGGCGGTTTGGGGGCTGCATTTTGAGGGTGGTTGGGGGCTGCATTTTGAGGGACTTTTGGGGGTGGAGGTTGCATTGTAAGGGGTGGTTTGGGGGTGGGGGTTGCATTTTAAAGGGGTGGTTTGGGGGTGGGGGCTGCATTTTGGACTGTGGTTTGGGAGTTGGGGGCTGCATTGTGGGGGGACAGCTTGGGGATGGAGGCTGCATTTGGAGGGCAGTTTGGAGGTAGGGGCTGCATTTTTGGGGGCAGTTTGGGGATGTAGGCTGCATTTTGGGGGGCAGTTTGGGGATGGAGGCTGCAGTTTGCATGTTACATCCCAAATATACGTCACGTAACATGAAACACGATCAGAAAGGTGGACCTATCCTCCAAGGACCCTATTCAACAAATGGGAAGGAAACTGCTGCACATGGGATATTTCCTCGCCATGAGTCATTGTGATGTAGAAAATAGTGTGCTCAGATGATAAGGTGGCAAAGTTTTCCAGAAGCGTGTTATACCCAAGTGATCTAAAGTCTATTATTATAGGTTCCCTGGAGATAGTCTTTAATTACAACATTCTTTTTTAATAGTAATAATCAGACGTAGTCATATGAAAGGTTTGGCATTGTGATGGCTAACGTGGAGGCCACCAAGGTCTGTCTTGTCTCCCCGAAGAAGTCTTTAGTAACTACATGTTGGCGGATCTGAAACATACAAACCCCCCCCCCTCCTTCATGCTGCAATTATCCCAGGTATTTTCCCTATAGCAGACACACGGCTTCCCTTTCAAGTCCACGTTCTCCGACAACAAAGCTTCTTCGCGTCACCTTTTCCAAGAACGCGAGTGGAAAGCTTAAGAGAATTATTCAATACGGATCTTGGCGTGTCTCTTTTCATCCTCCTTCCATCAGCCTCCAATCTTGGCTGATAATGAGGCCAAAAGTAACAACATAAGAGGGTGGAAGAGGAACGGCGGTGCCTTTTAAAATGCTCCTGAAATTCTCGCCGGAGGAAGGAGGCTAATCAGAGCTTTTAAATAAAGAGAGACGTTTTCTTATTCATTGCTCGGAGACGGGAGACAGAGCGACCCGAGACGGCCGTTTCAATGCAGGCTTTATCTTCTTAAAGGTTCTTTACGTTCTCGACTGCAAAATCCGGGGACAAAAGAGGATTGTCAACACTTTTCGGATCTCTGGGAACGGCTTCAAAGTGGACTGATCAAAATGCAGCGGGTGGATGAGCACACGGCTTAAAGTATATCTAAAGCCAAACTTATTTTTCATTTTGGATAAAGTACAGAGTGGGAAAGATACTTGTTACTTTTTTTTTTTTCCCCCCATTTTTGTTCCATTGAGATTTCCTTTCACTTCCTGTTCTGTAGATAAAACAGGAAGATCAAATTTATCCGAAAATGAGGGAAATCCCCTCTGTGAGAGCTGCCACCAGAACACATGGAAGATTTCTTCTTCATTCCTGTTCTGGTTAGGACTCAAAATGTTGGATTTCGCATCACATTTCGTCCTGATGACATTGTTTACCAGGACAAATATAGAGGGTGATATTAAAGAATGTGCCGGTGGAATGCTGGACTTCAGGATAGAAAGATATTGAGGTAAGTATAATTTTTACGGGTAGGTCATGGTCAACCGTGGTGTCCCAGAGGGTCCCTTGAGTAGTCCTGAGCAGAGTTTTTCAACTGGGGTGCCATTTGGGTTCCCCCAGGATGCTGCAAACATGGGCTCCAGTTTGCCCTGGATGAGTGTCATGAGTGGCCATGGTGCAGACGGGGAGGCCGCCAGCACCATAATAATCAATGACGTTCTAGAGCAGGATGTGCAGCGTCATTCACTGCTATGGTGTTGGTGACTGGCCCACTCACACCATAGCAACATATGATGATGCTTCATGGCAGGCAGCATGGAGGACTGCTCCCAGCATTCAGAAGAGGATGGAAGTCCGCCTCCTCTAGACCTGATTCCAGCTCCTGCCATCTGCCGTGCTGCTAGTGTCAAAGGGTGGGGCTCTGTCATGAACAGGGGACTGTTTAATTGAGGGGGGTGGGGAGCTCTGTGACGGAGGCTGTGTGATTGGGGGGGGCTTGATGATAGGGGTGTTACTGTTTGTGTGATTGGAGGGCTCTGTGATGGGGGGACTCTGATATGATAAGTGGACTATTCGATGGGGGGACTTTTAGTGATGAGCAGACTTTGATGTAATGGAGGGCTCTCATGTATAGGGGGGATTCTGATATATAGGGGAGACTCAGACGTGAAGGGTGGAATCTGACCTGAAGGGGGAATTCAGATGTGTTGAGGGGCCTCTGATATAAAGGGGGACCTCTGATATGAATGGGGACATCTGATACAAAGGGGGGGCCCCTGATATAAAGGGGGGCTCTGATTTAAAGGGGGGGCTCTATTTTAAAGGGGGGCCTCTGATTTAAAGGGGGGCCTCTGATTTAAAGGGGGGCCTCTGATTTAAAGGGGGGCCTCTGATGTGAAAGGGGGGCCTCTGATGTGAAGGAGGCTTCTGATGTGAAATTAACTTTAACTTTATTAACTTGGTTACGCTCCAGTGTTCCCCTTTAACATCCTACTGCCTTCCCACGGCGTTGCGGACTTTGCGTAGGCTGCGTGCCTTTCGCCTAGCCTTGCTGCTTGTGCTTCGGTCCGAGCCCTCCCATTGCAGCACTGCATCTTGGGGTGTGTAGTTGATTGGGCTCTTGGCTTCCTGCGCATGCGCACAGGCGTTTTTACGTCCGCATCGTGTCGGCGACGTCACACGCCGACATGATGGAGGGCAGATAAAGCCGGCTCATTTGGCAGTCCTGCTGCCAGAGCCGGAGGGTGAGACTCTATGCAAACAGTGTTTGTCACTGGTATGTCCTTCCCATACACTGCAGAATGCCTTGTTTCTTCTTAATATATCTATTATTCGGCTTCCCATGACTAATTCATTTTCTCATAGATTCAACCACTTAGTTTGAAATGTGCTATTTATTTCCATATTATCTTGAGAGACATTGTCCTATATATATTCTAACTTTGACATTCAATACAGTTTTATTAATTCGTCACTTCCCCATTTCATCGATCAGTCCAATACTTCGCAATTTGTATTCTCTCCCCTTTTTCTTCTTTCTTTCTTTACTTTATTAGTTACTAGATTGTATCCCTGCGATTACTACCAAGCAGGCTGTCTGAAGCCTACCCTCCACCCTATGCTTTGTTAATTGAGAATTTTAAAAGTAAGTACTGAAACCATATTTTTTTGTCTCTGGCTATCTGATATCTGTAGCCAGGTTTCTTTTCTTCCTTTTTCTTTAGACCATATGTACATGGTATCATGCATATATGTATATACATATATTCTTTTTTATTCCTAGTTTGACCCTTCTGTCCTCTGTGACTGCACTGAGTTGGCCTCCCTTGGGTTACTGTGCTAGTTGCGGGTCATGCGGTGGTTTATGCTGTGCGGAGGTTGCTGTGGGGTAAGCACTTTTTGTGCTGTGTCTGATACACACTGTGCTCTCCTTTTGACATATTTGTCTAAAATGCAATATAAATATGTATAGCTTCTCTGTTTGTTTATTTTTATTTTTTCTGTCTCCATGCTTGTACAGTTCTTGTTGATATCATTGTTTCAGTCTGCACATCCCCTGAAGAAGCATTTCAGCGAAACATGTTGGGTTAATGTGCGACTTTACTATCTCAAGTTTACCTGTCTGTTGTGACCACCATAATTGTAAAACACTGCAAATATTTGTGAAATATCTGTCTTTGCTTGTCTTTTTAACTTTGAATCTATTAAAAAATGTTTTTTTAATTAATATCATTACTCTTTTTTGTGGATTCTTCTGCACCGTTAAAATCCCTTGCTCTTCCCTACCTTTACTCAGTTTTTCTTTAGGGATGTGGTGCCATTCATACTGGGTGTTTCACCATTAATCAGGACCAAATTTTTGTTGTTTAACTTTATCAACCTTCTAGAGTGCATTGTCCGAGCCTGAGGCTTCCCATTGATCAATAACATTTACCCTTTTTACATTTTAGACCGGGGTGCCCTCTAGATTTTACATACTTTTAAAGGGTGCCGTGACTTTAGAAAGTTTGACACATGCTGATCTAGATTATACTAAAAGGATTGGAGAGCCACAAAAGATCAGAGAGTATAGTAATGCCTTGTACACACGGTCAGACATTGATCGGACATTCCGACAACAAAATCCATGGATTTTTTTCCGACAGATGTTGGCTCAAACTTGTCTTGCATACACACGGTCACACAAAGTTGTCAGAAAATCCGATAGTTCTGAATGCGGTGACGTAAAACACGTACGTCGGGACTATAAACGGGGCAGTAGCCAATAGCTTTCATCTCTTAATTTATTCTGAGCAATGCGTGGCACTTTGTGCGTCGGATTTGTGTACACACAATCGGAATTTCCGAGAACGGATTTTGTTGTCGGAAAATTTTATAGCCTGCTCTCAAACTTTGTGTGTCGGAAATTCCGATGGAAAATGTGTGATGGAGCCTATACACGGTCGGAATTTCCGACAACAAGGTCCTATCACACATTTGCCGTCTGAAAATCCGATCGTGTGTACGGGGCATTAGAGGTCAAAAACCAGCACGTTACAGGCACTCAAAGCTCCTCCTTCATCAGAACTAAGAAACAAGATAAAATAATATAGACTGAGGACCTAAAATGACAGACAGTTCATGTATTGTAAAATAACCTTATTTAAAAATGTATTACAACACAATATATATTATAGAACAATATGTGCTGAAAAAATGTATCCAATCTATTGAAAATAAAATAAATAGACTGTAATAAACTTTATCTGTTCTAGTTTATTACAGTCCTACAAATTTCAGCGTAGACTGCGTCTGCACAGGAACTCTATTAGCTGCTGACAGCGGCGTGGTGCACATGCAGAGGGGCGACTATTCGGCCGGAGCTGTCAACAAGCCGATCGATAGATTCAGGCATCCATGTGTGTTACCAAATTGCTCACTGGCCTGGCAAGCCAGCACTCATGTTCTCTGTGGGCACAGCAATGTTCCATTTGAGATGGAAAGGTTTTGATCAATACAGGAAAAAAATAAACGTATTGATGTTTTATTTTGAGAGCAGTGGTGGCATGACTCTAAACAACGCATAAAGGGCCACTGTAACCAAACAGCTGAAACACATACAAAGCAATGGTTTTATATAATAACTGCTGATTAAACATTTTACTCTATATCTTATCTATAATATAGACATAGGTGTGCGCAGCCTATTGCACTAGGGTGTGCACCCCAAAGCTCAAAAACACACTACCGATCACTCACGATGTTCATTCAGAAAGGGAAGGGGTCGGTAAAGTACATACTTACAGGCCCCTTCCCCCACTCATCTTGAAACATCCCCTCAGCAACAGCCAGTGGGAGGGGAGAGAAGGGAAGCCAGCGGTGCTGCGGGGGGGAAGGTAACCAGGGCAGTAGGGAAGATCTGTGCTGCACCGGGTGATTAGGGTGTGCCTGGGCACACCTGGCACACCCTGTGCGCACACCTATGAATATAGACAAGGAGGGGGAAGGAAAGAGAGTGCGGACAGCTGCTGAGGCTGTCCCCTAACACACTCAAACCAAAAAGAAGGAATTTATGGACTGTCCCGGTACTGATAGATAAACAATCAATTTAGTAAAAATTCTCATTTAGTACATATAAAAAACATACAGGAAGACAATCAATAAAATATGGGAAATTAAACCTCACAGCATACAATAACTCGTAGGTATATTCCCAAGGGGTGTATCAGGTAACGGAATTATCCTCATAGATTAGAGATCCTCTACTAGTTGCGCGGTCTTCATGCCGCTTCCTCAGGAGGAATAATCTATAAGAACAGGTAGTTTATTTAGAACAAAAATACACACAATTTAGCAAATATATAATATATGAAAAACAGCAATAACAACAACAATAGGAGATTGCTTACCTACAAACCAAAAGCCAAAAAGGTCCCAGGCCACCAATTCATTCTCGGCGGACATGGGGGATTTGTTAGCGGAGACTACGTCTAAAGTAGTGGAAATGTATAAAGAAATGGGTAAATACTGGATAAGGCTCCATTGGCAGAAAGAAAAGACGGAAGGGGGGGGGGGGGTGAGATAGAAGAAAAGAAGGTGGGGGGGGGGGGGGGGATGGAAAAAAGAAAGAGAAAAAATCCGGAGAAGAAAAAAAGAGACAATTATATTCTACGTGGAACTCTGATAGAGGGTCCCTCTTTAAAATGTCATATGTCTTACGATCAGATAATAGACGATAGGCCTTTTTTCATAGTCAATTCTGTCCTGAATTACCAAGCTCCCTCCCTTTTCTGCTTGTTTAATAACTAGCAAGTCTTTAAAGTACTCAAGGCTGTACGTTCAGCACTAGACAAATTGGGATGACTAGAAGACTTGGTGTTACATAAATTCAGAAGATATAAAAACAGACATCCAGATTGTGGGTTAGGTGAGGGATTAAGGAGCAAGTAAACCCTGATGGGTCTTTTTTTCCCCCTGCAAAGTAAAAGCATAATGGGCTAGTATGCATCGCATACTAGCTCATTATGTGCCACCTAACTGCAATCGAAGCCCGCGCTATCCCCGCTGGTGGCCGCATCTATCTTCGCCCCTGTTCCTTCCGGGGCCACAGACCCTGGCTCTGTGACTGGCCAGAGTTGCGTGACGTCACTCCCGCGCATGCACGCGGGAGCCATCAGTCACGACACTTGCTAGTGAAAAAAACGGCACGGAGGGCCGTTTCTTCACAGCACATGCGCCGATGACATCATCGGCGCACTACAAGGTAAATATCTCCTAAACTGCGCACGTTTAGGAGATATTTACAGTACCTATAGGTAAGCCTTATTATAGGTACAACAGCTTCTGCATTGGGGGTATACAACCACTTTAAGATCTTAAACCCATCAAACTGAGGAATTCAAACCAGGACGCAACGCGTTAGATGGGAGGGTCCATGATGTCATCACGTTAGAAATAGCAGGGTGGAGCTGTATGGAGTGCCGCATCTGTCAGGTTGTGTGAGTGAATGGTGGCTCCAAGATACATTGGGATCGAAGGCTTCATTTAGGTGCTGCATTTCTGGTCTCTAATGAAAATGTACAGAGAGCACTATGGATTTCTTTTCTTTTTTCAATGGCATGAAGATTATATATGCTGTGGAGTATTAAAGCCTTTTTTTTCTTGGAACAGAGCAATTTAGTGGATATGAAAGGCTGTTCTAGGTGCTGATGACATTCTGTGATGCAAAAGTCCATTATTTAAGTTGAGAGCATTACCTAGACAATGGGTGTGGAAAGAAGGGCACCTGTAGAGGAAAAGGGTTCTGAAGACTGAAGAGTATTGGACTTTTGAGGGTCTTTTCACCATATTTAGGTTTGGACTATATTCTATCATGTACATGTATGTATATATCACATATGAACTTTGGAATTTATATTGTACACAGTGTTTTGTGTGTTACTGCACTTATTTGAAGTGACACACAAAACAAAAAAAAGTAAAAAAGCTAAAGGTAAAAAGTAAAAAAGGTGTACAAATTTCAGTACACCTTTTTTATTTTTTATAGTATTTAAGGTATGTTGGATAGGTCTATGTATATGGTATATTAGAGATTCTAATGAATTAGATATATGTTTTTAGGAATGGGGAGAGCTGCACTTATTGGGACATTGTTTTATATTTAGTCTAGTGGCTTGAATTCAGCAGCTCTTCACACGTGGGATGGGATGGGATGGGGAGTTCGGGACGTAGAGAAGTAGGGTTCAACCAAACTGAGGAATTCACACGTAGATAGGCCTAAAAGGGTGCCAAATGGTTGTCCCAAGAGGCCCATAAACACGATCAGAAAATTGTAGGAAAAATACTGTTTTCGAAGCGATAATCTGATCGTTAGTACACAGCTTTCAAGAGCCGATCACGACAGTTCATCCGATTTTATCCGAAGGGATAAACACGAAAATTTTTCTCATACGATTTTCATTTAATCGGTACAGTTTCCATCTGAAAATGCAATACGAATATAATACAATATATTACATCACTTTTTATTCTATATCGTATGAGAATTTTCATAAATTTAGTAACCTCTTTGTTTTCGATATGATATTAGCATGCAAAAAAAAAGACAGACGATCATTCATCTGATAAACTCATTGTGTGTACCAGGCATTAGGGGAGGCACTGGACCCAGCTTCTTGAAGATATTAGAATATCTAAGGCTAATATGGCCTGGTCTGGCAACTCCCCACAAAGCACGAGCCTTCCAAATTAAGGAGTCACCGGGCTTGTGTAGTTCACGCTGGAAGAATATGATTTGATGATACATAAATGGCAAAGGTGCAACCACAAGGAGCCAATGCGTTGTGGGGGCCAAACCATCTCCTTCATAAGGGCGTTAACGTCTATCACCTATGCATTTAAATAGTGACAATCTGGTTAAATCAATCACAGCAAGGAAGATCTCTATGACATCACATCCGGAAATACATAACCTTGTGGCATTGAAATGGGTCCTATATGTTGGAATTTTAAAAGGCTATATTGCCATCTGGATAGCATTTTAAAATCAATGGATCAATAAAATAGATACTTGGGGGTTGATTTACAAAGACTGGAGCGTGCAAAATCTGGTGCAGCTCTGCATAGAAACCAATCAGCTTCCAGTTTTTTTTTTGTCAAAGCTTAATTCAACAAGCTGAAGTTAGAGTGCATTCACACTTGTGCGACTTAAAAATCATGCGATTTCCATTGCAACTTTACCCTGTGACTTTGGATGAGTGCAACTTTGTTACAACTTTGGCTTTGACCAATGTGATCATTTTGTTTGTGCTCTATAAAGTCGTTAGTCATGTGCAGAATGGAAAAATTTGTTTAGTTTTGTTTGGTTTCTTTATTTTCAAACAGGTTCTAAATTTTCAGAACTATTTGAATTTGCATCAGTCGAAAACTGATCGACTGGTTCGAATTCTGTGAAGAATAGCTTAGTTGTTAAGGACCGGACCGGGAAACTGGCCGCTGTGTCCTTAACAACCGATGGCTCATGTGTCATTCCCCACTGACAGCAGAATGCACCGATACTAGTATCGGCATCGGTGCCGTACTTGTGAAAATGCTCTGATGCTTGATCCGATACCTGTTGTAGGTATCCTCAGTGTAGCAGGGGTGGGGGGCAGGCGTCCTCAGCATGGCAGGGGGAGCCGGGCATCCTCCCAGGTGATCGGTCTAACTAGCCGTTGGGGGAATAACAAACACTGATCTTCCTGTATAGCTTTTAAATAAAGCAGCTGACAGCTGCTTCTCCTCCTCTCCCTCCCGTGGCTGTCATCTGCTTTAGTAAAAGCTATGCAGGGAGATCGGTGCCTGACACAGTTCCCCATAAACGTTTACTGTACAAAATAAGGGCCGTTGGCATGGACCATAGGGTGAGTACATGGATTGAAAACTGGCTACAAGGGCAAGTTCAGAGGGTGGTGATAAATGGGGAGTACTCAGAATGGTCAGAGGTGGGTAGTGGGGTTCCCCAGGGTTCTGTGCTGGGAACAATCCTATTTATTTTGTTCATAAACGACCTGGAGGATGGGATAAACAGTTCAATCTCTGTGTTTGCGGACGATACTAAGCTAAGCAGGGCAATAACTTCTCTGCAGGATGTGGAAACCTTGCAAACAGATCTGAACAAATTAATGGGGTGGGCGACTACATGGCAAATGAGGTTCAATGTAAAAAAATGTAAAACAATGCATTTGGGGGAATGTAGGATGGAAAAGGACCTGGGGGTCCTAGTAGATGATAGGCTCAGCAATGGCATGCAATGCCAAGCTGCTGCTAACAAAGCAAAGAGAATATTGGCATTAAAAAGGGGATCAACTCCAGAGATAAAACGATAATTCTCCCGCTCTACAAGACTCTGGTCCGGCTGCACCCGGAGTATGCTGTCCAGTTCTGGGCACCAGTCCTCAGGAAGGATGTACTGGAAATGGAGCGAGTACAAAGAAGGGCAACTGAGCTAATAAAGGGTCTGGAGGATCTTAGTTATGAGGAAAGGTTGCGAGCACTGAACTTATTCTCTCTGGAGAAGAGATGCTTGAGAGGGGATATGATTTGAATTTACAAATACCGTACTGGTGACCCCACAATAGGGATAAAACTTTTTCGCAGAAGGGAGTTTAACAAGACACATGGCCACTCATTAAAATTAGATAAAAAGTGGTTTAACCTTAAACTAGGTAGAGGGTTCTTTACTGTAATGCCCCGTACACACGGTCGGATTTTCCGATGGAAAATGTCCGATCGGAGCGTGTTGTCGGAAACTCCGACCGTGTGTGGGCTCCATCAGACATTTTCCATCGGATTTTCCGACACACAAAGTTGGAGAGCAGGAGATAAAATTTTCCGACAACAAAATCCGTTGTCGGAAATTCCGATCGTGTGTACACAAATCCGACGGACAAAGTGCCACGCATGCTCAGAATAAATAAAGAGATGAAAGCTATTGGCCACTGCCCCGTTTATAGTCCCGACGTACGTGTTTTACGTCACCGCGTTCAGAACGATCGGATTTTCCGACAACTTTGTGTGACCGTGTGTATGCAAGACAAGTTTGAGCCAACACCCGTCGGAAAAAATCCTAGGATTTTGTTGTCGGAATGTCCGAACAAAGTCCGACCGTGTGTACGCCCTATAAGAGTGGCAAGGATGTGGAATTCCCTTCCACAGGCGGTGGTCTCAGTGGGGGGCATCGATAGTTTCAAGAAACTATTAGATAAGCACCTGAACGACCGCAACATACAGGGATATACAATGTAATACTGACATATAATCACACACATAGGTTGGACTTGATGGACTTGTGTCTTTTTTCGACCTCACCTACTATGTAACTATGTATATATATGTAACCCTAGCTAAATGTGAAAAAAAAAAGAATGCCGGCAATAAAAAATAAATGAAAAAAATAGCTACAATGCATACCAGGCCCTTATCTGAGCATGTATATGTATGCAGTCCGGGCATGCCAAGAAACTGGGGGGGTGACAAGTGAGCACCCTCCTGAACCATACCAGGCCACATGCCACACGGGGTGCTTTGGGGCAGGGGGGGCTCTGCAAATTAAATGTAAACAGTAAAACAAAAGGCAGTCAACACGTTTTGGGGGCAAAAAAAATTGTCCATCAGGGCTTAAACATCATCTATAGAAATCTATGGGACTCAAAATTAGAACTCCTAGTTTGAACCTCTGAGATACTAGTCATCAGTGATTGGACCTGCAATTGCAGGCAAAATCTGCCATGGTGCTTTAAAGTCGGCTTCCATTACCCTGTGATGATCGAATTCCCAACCTGCTGCCAGAACACACAGCCCTTCCTGCACTTTCCACGCACACGAAGCCAAACATTAACATTTACAACGCTGCGCTCGTCAGGACATAAAGCCATCTCTCCAGGCCATGTGTTAGTAAACCTGCCTTGTTCATCTTCGTTACACAGTAATGGAAAATAAAGTTTGACTTTTCAAAAAGGTAGGCAAGGAGCGTAAAGGGGCTCTGCATTGCAGGGTTGCAATGATAAATGTGTAATTGTAAAAATGAAAGATATAATAAAAAAAAAAAAAAAAAAAAACACACACAATGCAGTGCAACTAAATGAGATTCTCATTTTCTCTTCATATACTCCCCGCAAAAAGTCTCCCCCGGCCTCGGAGGATGAATAAGAGGTCATACATCATCTTCTCCGAGCCGAGATCTGATAATATGACGGTTACATCAATAGGTGGTTAAGCAGAACTGCTCTCCAGAAAAGGTTGCATTGTCTAATGTGGTTTTATTTAGTTTTGCTGTGGAGCAGCAGGGCCGGACCATTACTTACAGCCGCAATGATAAGGCGACGGCCGGATGGTGATGGATGACTCCGGAGGCCTGGGACGCAGCCTGCCCGCCTAAGAGTGCAATTATTAATTTCTCCGACTGCCCCGCGATGGCCCTCCAGGTTTAAACATCAAACAAAAAAAGACGTTGTGTTATGTGACGGAGCTGGTAATAGGCCTGGTAATAGGAAGACAATCGGTGGCCACTTTAAAGAGGTCCACCTGCTGGTAGGCCAGACAGCCAAGCATAGGCTTGGTGAGGTTCATGATGACTCTACGGGTCCATAAGGAGAATAGAATTACTGAGCACCCAATACAGTCCGGAAGACCATACCTTCCACGGGTATTAAGGTCACTGGGATAGGTGTCCCCATTGAGAGATTTCCTTGCACTTCCTGTTGTGGTCAACTGTGGTATTTCCCCTCACTTTCTGTCCCTGTAATTAAAGTTAATGGGACAGGAAATAGGGGTAAATCCCAGACTGCACATAAAAAGCATATCTAAACCTTTATACAAAATCTTATATAATACATCATACCCTTTAAATTAGGTGGCATTAGTTTGCTTTTTTTTGTTTTTTTTTCTCCTTTATTTTCACCTGGTGATCCTGGACAGTACAACACTTCCTGTCCTAGGGTATCTTTGGAGGAGCAGAGTTGTTACCCTAGGCTGCCCTCCAGATTTGGACTTCAAACGCCATTCCTTTCCAACTTTTAGAGATGGGAATGAGGGACACCTATCAGCAAAAGTATGCAGGCATAGGACACGCCCCTTGCCACGCCCCCTTAAAGGAGAATTGTACAAAAAAATAAAAGATTGGTTCAACCCAAAAGTGCTTTTTTTACCACTACTCTTCCTTTATATTGGCTTTTGGAATTTACAAATGCAGCAATTTAGAAATCAGATACAAGGTTTAGCACTGGGAAACACTTTTTCATAGATAAAAAGTGCATTTTATATACAACTATATAGATCAGACCAAAATGAGGGACAAATGAGGAGGAATGGGGGACAGAGGGGCATTGCTCTAAATCAGGGACAGTCCCTCGAAATCAGGGACAGTTGGGAACTATGCAAACACCAACCCATCTCCTTATCTCCATTAGACAGAGGGGTTTTGCTTTGCAGTTCACAGCCAATAGCTGAGAAAGGTAACAACATTGATTGAGATATTGCTTTTGGAGCAGCTCAAAGTAGAAGTGAAAGTATATCCCTGTGTCCCAGGGCATGGGGTGCAGGCTTATCCTGATACCAATCCAGAGGGCTAGTAAACGTAAAGAGGAAAGGACCGCCGCTACTTCTAAATTGCTTGAGATATCAATGCACAGGAAAGTACAATGACACTGGATTACTTGCAGAAATGTCCTCAACCCCAAAAAAGTAAACAAATGCAGCCAACATACACTATATTGCCAAAAGTATTGGGACGCCTGCCTTCAGAGGCGGCTCTAGGCTTTGTGAGGCCTTAGGCAAAACTTACACATGAGGCCCCACGGACTGGGACGCTCCGTGATGAGGCCGCTATTCCTCAGGCTGCAGGCAGTATCTGATTTGTCCGTCAGCTCCTAAGCCACAGAGTCCCAGTGGGGGTAGGCGGAGCCGCCGGCGTCAACTTCAGTGATTGAGAACAGGCAAATTAGGCGGCCGCGAGGCCCCTGTGAGTGCGAGGCCTTAGGCGACCGCCTAATTTGCCTAATTAGAGAGCCGCCTCTGCCTGCCTTTACACGCAGATGAGCTTTAATGGCATCCCAGTCTTAGTCCGTAGGGTTCAATATTGAGTTGGCCCTCACTTTGCCGCTATAACAGCTTCAACTCTTCTGGGAAGGCCGTCCACAAGGTTTAGGAGTGTGTCTATGGGAACATTTGACCATTCTTCCAGAAGCGCATTTGTGAGGTCAGGCACTGATGTGGATGAGAAGGCCTGGCTTGCAGTCTCCTCTCATCCCAAAAGTGTTCTATTGGGTTAAAGGTCAGGACTCTATGCAGGCCAGTCAAATTCCTCCACCCCAAATTCGCTGATCCATGTCTTTATGGACCTTGCTTTGTGCACTGGTCCAAATCATTTGGTGGAGGGGGGATTATGATGGGGGGTTGTTTTTCAGGGGTTGGGCTTGGTCCCTTAGTTCCAGTGAAGGGAACTCTTAAGGCATCAGCATACCAAGACATTTTGGACAATTTCATGCCCCCAACTTTGTGGGAGCAGTTTGGGGATGACCCCTTCCTGTTCCAACATGACTGCGCACCAGTGCACAAAGCAAGGTCCATAAAGACATGGATGAGCGAGTTTGGTGTGGAGGAACGTGACTGGCCTGCACAGAGTCCTGACCTTAACCCAATAGAACACCTTTGGGATGAAATAGAGCGGAGACTGCGAGCCAGGCCTTCTCGTCTGACATCAGTGCCTGACCTCACAAATGTGCTTCTGGAAGAATGGTCAAACATTCCCATAGACACACTCCTAAACCTTGTGGACAGCCTTCCCAGAAGAGTTGAAGCTGTTATAGCTGCAAAGGGTGGGCCAACTCAACATTGAACCCTACGGACTAAGAGACTGGGATGCCATTAAAGTTCATGTGCGTGTAAAGGCAGGTGTCCCAATACTTTTGACAATATAGTGTAAAACCAAAAGATTGCTTATATTGGTGTCCTCGTGTTGATTTCACCTCCCCGGATCCTTCCTCATTTATATTCTTCTTCTCTCCGTTTCTATTCTCTTTGCTTTTCAAACTCTTTAAATTTATCTCACATTACCATTCACACACTTATCTATACTATAATAGCACTACAATATGTATATATCCACAACTTATATTCATTTTAAGACTGTATTACCATTTATGTTATACACTCATGGTTGATAACATCATAAGCATATTATATCTATATAAATATATATATATATATATAAAAATATATATAAAATATATATATATATATATATATATATATATATAAAATATATATATATATAAAATATATATAATATATATATATATATATATATATATATATATATATATATATATATATATAAATATATATAAATATATAAAATATATATTTAAACTACTATCATATACATGTACCTATATACAACTTATTATATATATATAACGTATTTTATTGAATTGTTTATTATTTCATTAAAAAATGTATTACACTAAAAAAAACAATTGTAAGCAGAACATAGGCGGGCTAGTTTCTTATCAGGGTCCAAGAAATGTGAGTATGGTGGAAGAAGAGTTCATATAAGGCCAAGGACGTTGGCTGCAGTAGACAAAGCATAAAAAATGAAATACCCATACATACCAAAATTAAATTTTTTTTCACACCACCTATGTACAAATCTATATGCATATAGACCATTCGGGACATCTGATCTTTAAACCCACTTAAAATGTAGCCTTGGAAATGGATCCCAGGCGAAAGCGTGATAATACGGATTCGAAGAAGACACAAAAGAAGGTTCTGATGCTATCTGAGTCATAGAATACCAGAACACAACGTGATGATGATCTCCCATGTAATTCCAGATGAAACTCGCCGGCATGTGCAGGAAACGCAACACCAAGCTCAGAAGAACGGATACCGATATACTCCTCACTATCCGGGGGGACCTGTGGCTCTCTGTAATACATCATCAGCAATAGGATTCTCTTACAGGAAATTGCTACAGTCCATAATAAACAAATATTCCCTCCATGCCTCGCTTTCTCTCAATTAGCAATACTGGAAAGTGCATAAAACCAGCTTCCTGTGTGCAAATGGCAGGCTATCTTTAACCCTGTACTATTAGAACAATTACTGCCTGCCCTGGAAGTGGTCAGCCAAAACACACAAAGTATGATCTGGTCGGACATAGGCGGTTGGGGACAAGCATGGACTGTTCACACCAAACATGGGTTGAAGAAACAAATAAATAAATAAGCATGGGTTAACTTAAACCTGATCAGTAGGATTAGACATACAAGCAGAAGGTCTATGTTTATCTTGACTTTTCCTGTAAGTGTTGGGCTTGCCCCTGGGATTGTCCCCACATTGCCTCCTGAACCTCCCTCTGGTCCAATGGGCAGCCTTGTTGACCAAAAAAGGAAACTCAGAAGGCAGAAGAAGACCATGGGTAAAAACAAACCGCAGGTAACATGGTGACTAGCCAACAAGCCTGAGAACTCAACCTCAACCCAGTAACCGATGTCAAACCAGCTCCACAGGTGCTAACCCTAGCATCGACAGCCATCCATCCCATACCCTGTCAAATTTGGTGGGAGAGGCCGTATTTTCGTATATAATTTTTTGAAGGGTGGCACGGTCAGGGCTGGGCTCAGCCCTTCCTTCTCTGAGCTGGCCGATCAGCTGTCGGCTAATTGCCAGCTCCCATCTCTCATAAGTGACTCAACCTGTTGAGGATATCCTGCTCGTCAGTCCTGCCTACTTAAGCCATCCAGCCCAGATGATCTCTGCCTTCGCCTTGGTCACATCTCTAGAGACGCTCTCTTGTGTTCCTGTTAAAAACTTGCTTGGTTGACATTCCTTCTGGTCCCAGATCCTGCTTGCTGTTCTACTACGCTCATCTCTGCCTCCCTGATGTTTTGGCTTGTCTGACTATCCGTTCCGGTTCCTGAACTCTGGCTATGTTTTGACTACGTTTACTCTGTTTACCTTTTTTTATTATTACTAAACAAGTGAGATTTAACTGTACTTCTGTCTCAGGCTGATTCATGGTTTCTGACAGGCACTCATATTGGTAAACCAATCCTGTGGGGACAGGGGCAAGGAACTTTTCCAATACATCAAAAGCACCTTACGAGCCTGAAATAAGGCCCTGGAGACACCCTCTTTAACAAAAGTGTCAGAAATCACCGGATCCAAAATACCAAGGATACAAGATAAGGGATCCAGAGATAAATTCAATTAGAAAGTCTGATTGATTGTACAAAGGACGGTGTTTCAGTATCTATGGAGCTTGGGGCAGCTCCATAGCATATAAAGCCACAAGGAGACCCTGACTTGATATTTAGATATAACTTCAGTCGCTATGTTTTCTTACCTGCTTTCAATGCCATGTTGACTCAGCCGTGGTCTGTGCCTTTAAAGAGTAACTCCACTTTTGTTGAGAAAAAAACATCCCCCTCTGGGTGATCTATGTACGTTACAAGGATTTTAACAAAATGTGTTATTCTGAAGAAATCCCTGTGTGTTTGTGTCCATGTGGAAAGTGAATCAAATGGGAGTGGTTTCATATTCATCAACCAGCTGCAGCACTTGCAGATATCTAATGAGGAAAATTGCTGAGTCTGCATCCCTTTAGACATGATGTCCTATTGGGAGTATCTCACCAAAAATGAAATTTTTGTTGCAGGGGATGCCAGAAATCTCACTTGTATCTCAGTGCAGACTTCTGGGAAAATCTATGAGCCAATCACACAAGTAGGAAATTATGCTTCTGTGTACAGAACAACTCCAGATAGCTATATTGCATTGCACTTTACAGAAAATTACAGAGCTGCAGATTGAAAAGGAAAGGTCATTTTTAATAACATTCAATTACAAATTTGACTTGAGTACCAATTGTATATGCTACTGTATATATATATTTTTTAGGTGTAGGGAGAGAGGTATAGGTGGCGCTGCCTCTTTCTAATGTTCCATACTCGTACAGGAATAGTAGATCAAAAAATGAGTACTATCTCTTTAAATGGTGTGATGTGAGTCCTAGATGATTATATCTCTTCTAACCTGTCCCTAATGTGTAAATACACTCAACTGAATCAAAAAATAATGCAGAAAATAAAGTGCTAACGTGCTTAATGTGCAAAACAACACGTGTGTGATACCAAGTTTATATGTAGAAACTACATGTAAAACGTATCACAAGGAATACGTACATCCATATGTGTGTTAGCAATCCAAAATAAATAGTATGAAACTCAGAATAAAGTGCTAAGCATGCTTAATGTGCAAAGTAAGTCATATAATAGAACCGATTTCATAAAAAAAAATCAATCAGTGAATAATTACATAAATGACATCAACCAATAGGTATATCAAAAAAGTTCATAAGTCCGCATCATGAGCGATCCCAATTCCAAAAGTGACTTGTGCATAAACAACTAGGTGCAGTATTGATTACTTGTGAAAGATGGGTGAACTCCACTCGTGCTCCCCCCTCCCTTTTTAACCAGAAAGCTGGACCTCTGAAGGGGTCAAAAGCACTACATATAAGTTGCTTCCAATCCAATATCTCCTCCTCGCCAGGTCTGGTCACTGCGAACACTCACATAGGGGTGGGTGAACAAAACCTGATGACCTCACTCTGACGAAATGCGTAGGGCGGAGCTTGTAGCATCATTACGTCACTCCCGGTTTCGGACACTCCGGTCTGTGGAGCGCAAGGTGTCCCTAACACATTGTTTATTACATTGCTCTGACTCTCCAGCAGGGGTTGACTAATAACTCATGGGGCCCCCGGGCAATAGGAGATTATGGGGCCCCCAGGCAATCAGAGATTATGGGGCCACACAGTATACACACACACAGTATACAATCACACAGTATACACATACATGTACACACAGTATACACAGACAGATGTAAAAAACCCACAGATTTATACATACTGTCCCTGGTTTTACTGAGGCTGGCAACCCTGATGGGGCCCCCTAGTGGCCCAGGGCCCTCGGGCAGTGCCCGAGTGGCTCAATGGTCAGTCCGCCCCTGCTCTCCAGTACTATTGTGAGTGTGGTTTTGAGCCTTTGATCCTAATAAACATTTATCATTTAAACATTTACAGATTTACACTATGAGATGCCTTTTTGTCCACCCACCTCTATGTGAGTGTTCCCAGTGACCAGACTTGGCGAGGAGGAGATATTGGATTGGAAGCAAATTATATGTGGTGGTTTTGACCCTATATATTTTTTTTATTTGCTATTTTTTTCCCTAACGAATGTGGAGTTACCTTTTAAACAAAAGCTGTTCTTGAAATACTGAAGGCAATAAGCTTGTCGTTTAACAGTATAAATTTGCCCCTTCCCAAATATCATCAGTCACCTGTTTGCCTGCAGCCCTGTAAATAGCAGTTGTTACGGTGCCGGAGCCGAATGTCGAACATTTCGACAAAAAAAAAACACCCCCTTCGCTCTTTTCCAGAGCGACTCCTGAGTGCAATCTTCCAGTGGAAGGTTTATCCAAATGGAGTGGGGAGGGCAGACCGTACGGGGGCCGTGCACTTTGCAAGATTTGCTTTCCTATGGATAAATGCAATCAAAGTTTATCTGTTTGCAGAAGCCGACCGGACGGGATTGTTTCAGCAGAAAGCAGAAGAAAATTGTAACTAATGTTGTGGAAAATGACTTGGATATTGCCTGTTCGGAACGGCATCACAATTAGGCTGGAATGGGAAGCACGGATGGAAGGGGAGACAAATGGAAACAAATCAACACAAACAGGCACTGTCAGGAGTACTTTACTGACGTAGAGTAATGAAAGCATTACTTAAGGTTCTCTCTGCGTGCTGATACAATCTGCTCCAGCTGAGGACATAGCTCTATGCCAACACTAACCAAATCAGCAGCTTTGAAAGAAGCATGCTCAGGAAAAGCGAGGGAGACATTTCTAGGGACATTATGGTTTTATGTTGTTGGACATGAGATTCCACAACCATGGTCGTTACGGACTTGACCCTCTTTGGGGGCTATAAAAGCCTTCACTCTTCTGAAAAGGCTGTTCACAAGATTTTGGAGGGTGTCTGTGGGAATTTGAGCCAATTTGTGAGGTCAGATACTGATGTTGGATGAGAAGATCTGGCTCACAATTAGAGTTCCAATCCACCCCAAAGGTGATCAGTAGGGTTGAGAACAGGGCTCTGCCCAGGCCACTTAAGTTCCAGCAGTTGGTAGACACTCGACCATTGCCTGTTGAATTTCACCATTCCACAAACATGGCCACTAGGATGGGGTTGGTAACCTTTTTGTGTCTAACAGCCGTCACTCTTCTTGGAAGGCTTTCCACAAGATTTGGGGAATTTGTGTCCATTTATGAGGTCAGGTACAGATGCTGAACTAGAAGACCTGGCTCAAAATCAGAGTTCCAAATCATCCCAAAGAAGTTCAGTAGGGTTGAAGCCATGTCTCTGCCCAGGCCACTTTAGTTCCAAAAGTTGATACCATCACACCTATAAGAGCCAGTTGAATGTCCCATTTCAAAATGGCAATTAAAATGGAGTTGGACCTCCATTGCGGCTTTAAAGAACTCCACTGTTTCTGGAAGGCTTTCCATTTTGGAGGGTGTCTGTTGGATTTTTTGCCTATTTGGAGGTCAGGTACTGATGTTGGATGAGAAGACCTGGCTCACAATTAACATTCTAATTCATCCCAAAGGTGTTCAGTAGGGTTGAGGTCAGGACACTTAAGTTCCTCCACACCAACCTGGTCAAGCCAGGTCTTTATGGAGCTGGCTTTGTACATAGGGAACGGTCATGCGGGAACAATAAAGGATCTTCCCCAAACTGTTCTCCAATGTTGGAAGCGCACAACTGTCTACAATGTCTTTGTATGATGTAGCATGAACAGTTCCCTCAGTAGAAATGTCTTTACCCCATCATTTGAAGGTTTGTCCACATATGTTTGGCCATATACAGTGCATCTGGAAAGTATTCACAGAGCTTTACTTTTTCCACATTTTGTTATGTTGCAGCCTTATTCCAAAATAGATTGAATTCATTCTTTTCCTCAAAATTCTACAAACAATACCCCATAATGACAACGTGAAAGAAGTTAGTTTAAGAATCTTTGCATATTTATTAAAAATAAAAAATCACATATACATAAGTATTCACAACCTTTGACATGACACTCAAAATTGAGGTCAGGTGCATTGGGTTTCTCCTTGAGATGCTTCCAAAACACCACCAGGACTCTTCCTAGAGCGGGCCCGCCCGGCTAAACTGAGCGATCGGGGGAGAAGGGCCTTAGTTAGGGAGGTGACCAAGAACCCGATGGTCACTCTGATAGAGCTCCAGCGTTTCCCTGTGGAGAGAGGAGAACATTCCAGAAGAACAACCATCTCTGAAGCCCTCCACCAATCAGGCCTGTATGGTAGAGTGGCCAGACGGAAGGCACTCCTCAGTAAAAGGCATATGACAGCCCTCCTGGAGGATGGTTTCATCCTACTGGAGAAAAAAAAAAAATCAGAAGAAGGCATTGTCAGGGAGAATACTGTGATCACAATAAATACCCGGGAGTGTTACACTGATGCAATACTCAGCGTGAATATATATTATATTTGATGCTACATCCACTTTAAGAAATGCCTCCCTGTCCCCGGGAGTTTACAATTCACAGGTGGCACTATGTTCAGCTGGTGAAGTGTGAGCGGTACCTTCAATATAAAAATTGGTTTATGCAGACCACTTGCATCCAAACAGTTATTTGTATTCAATATCAAACGGCATCAGCTGGATTTTATTTCATTTGGACATGATTTGCATATATATTACATTTTAAAAGCCACGTGTAAAGCTTTGTGAAACATTTCCCGATAATACCGTGACATTTACTGGAGGCTGAGGAAACAAGGAGGCTGCAAACCATCAAAACTCCTGACACACAGTCTGCAGAAGCTCCTTATCCTCTCAGGGATCTCCAAACTACGGCCCTCCAGCTGTTACAGAACTACACGTCCCATGAGGCATTGTAAAACTCTGACAATCACAGACATGACTAGGCATGATGGGAATTGTAGTTCCTGAACAAGTGGAGGGCCATAGTTTGGAGACCCCTCTGGATGTACCTGGTACATGCGTTCAAGTGCAAAGTAGGGATTTGGGGTCTTATAGACCCCGGATCCCTCCATAAAGAGTACCTGTCACTGCCTATTACTGTCACAAGGGATGTTTACATTCCTTCCGAAAGCAATAAAAGTACAGTATATCAGAATTTTTTCTCCAAAGGGTGTAAAATAAATAAGTAAATAAGGGGAGCTGTGTAATGTAAAGGGGTCTAGAGGTACAGGGGCTGTGTAATGTAAAGTGGTCCAGAGGTGCGGGGGGCTGTGTAATATAAAGGGGTACAGAGGTGCAGGGGCTGTGTAATGTAAAGTGGTCCAGAGGTGCGGGGGGATGTGTAATATAAAGGGGTACAGAGGTGCAGGGGCTGTGTAATGTAAAGGGGGCCAGAGGTGTGGGGGCTGTGTAATGTAAAGGAGGCCAGAGGTGCAGGGGCTGTGTAATATAAAGGGGTACAGGGGTGCAGGGGCTGTGTAATGTAAAGGGGGCCAGAGGTGTGGGGGCTGTGTAATGTAAAGGAGGCCAGAGGTGCAGGGGCTGTGTAATGGTATCTTCACTTAATAACAGGTGAATGCGGCCCTCCATGCATTCACATACATGGAATCCGGCCCTTAGGTGGAAAAAGGTTGCTGACCCCTGCTCTATACTATGTAGGCAGATCATGGCTGGTGGGAGGGGCCAGAAGGGTGCTGTAACATAGCTTCCTGAAAACAGTAACACCAACACCTGATGCTGAAACTCTATTAATGAAGGAACAGAAATGAACTTTAATGAATTAAAGGAGCAGGCCAGGAACAATTAGGCTGGGGAGAAAAGACTTGATGATGCTGGATGCTCTCCAGCCAGGAAATGAGGTAGGCTCTACCTGACTTTCTGCAGCAAGCTCACATTGTGTAATGAAATCAGAATAAGAATTTCAGTACAGGAGAGGAGCCTGTACAACCCTGGGAGACTGTAGGGAAGGCACAGGTTCAACCTTTTGAATAACATAAGAGGTGATGGAAGGGGAATACAAATGTTCCGGAGTTTAAACTGTGGCCCAAAGCCCCTAGCACATGGGTGCACCTCGAGTCGTTTTTGACCCATGATCAAAAACGGGTTGCAATGTGTCACTATGGGTTGCCAGATGGAAGCAGATGTGCATCCATTTATATCTGGATCCGTTCAGGTTCACCAAATTTAATGCAATAAGCCTGTGTTAGATGTGGGTGAATAAAGGTGGACATACGCCTATTTCACCCATAGGGATTATCACAAAAAAAAAAAATGAAGCGGACATGAAGGGGGTGTAGAACTGATTATTTTTTTGTAACGCAGCCCTTAGAGCACAGGTGCCAATCATTCACAGCATCCAGAAGAACCCTTAGCAGCCATCTTGATAAAATTACAGCTATCATCCACCAAAGAACCCTGAAGAAGGGGGCGTTCCCCAAAACATGTCACCTGTTTTTACAAAGACTAACACCAATAAAACAATGATTTCCTTTCAACTGAAACTTATATACATTTTTCCACAGTTCAACGCAGCATTTCTCAACCTTTTTAACACGGAGGAAGTCTTGAAACAAGTTTCCAGGCTCAGGGAACCCCGGATAATAATTAATATGTCAATAGTTGACAGTACATTAGTGTGATGGTCACTTAGAGGAATGCTCTTTACATTTGTGGACATAATCCCCCTCCCCCAACCCCACCCATCATTCATCATTGCTGGTAATGGTTACCCATCTGAGAGGCAGAGGTTGCTCATTGCTCAAGGAACCCCTGGCAACCTCTGGAGGAACCCTAGGGCTGCACAGAACCTTGGTTGAGAAAGACTGGTCTAATGCTTCAGACAATAGAGGTTATCTCCTTAATTCCAAACTTTCCATTTTCATCGACCACAAACATGATACAACATTCTGCTGCTTATAATTGAATCTCTCAAAAACTGAAGAACTGAACAAAGATTCACCAACAACCTACAAAATTATACACTGCAAATAGTCCACCAAAGGAGGAGGCTAGGGCTAAATTGGGCCATTTTAGGTAGATCAATTGAACTGCTCAAAATTGCATTTGTTGGCCTGAGTACATGGGTATTGGTTAAGTATCAAAACTCTTTCTGCCCCATACAATTTACTATCGTTTTTTTAATAGGAATTCATCAGTTTCCAAAAGTTTGGGAGGGGGTCAACTGAGGGTATATGAACCTGTAAAAGAACTCTGATGGAACCCAGAATGATCTCAAACTGATCTCAAACACAATGCATGCTGCATTTGTAGTCTATACGAGCCATGAATGTGAGCTGCTACATAAGAGATGTTATGTTCAGTAGTGCAACTGAGCGATTGATCTACGCTTGCAAAATGCCGCAATTTAATCACATAGCAGAAGCTGTTAGCAACTGATCTCATCTCTTCTCCTCCATAGGCTTCAAAGAAAGTAGGACATAGCTCAACAATTGCTCGTTTAGGAGATTCTTGGGCAATTTTTCCTATTAAAATATACCTTGTGACATTAAAGTATAGGCAAAGAAGAAGCCGTCGCTTCAGGCGCAGAATCTGCATCCACCCATGGGACCAGGAGCTGGCCGAATAGGTCCACGCTCTCAGCTCAATGAGGACTTGGATTGGCTATTCTGGCCAACACAGAGAGACAATGTGAGCCCCCAACTACTTTAGACTATCACGTTATTTTGTCTCTTGCAGAATGGGAAAGTAAGGGCAAGACGAATGACCTGTTTTAGGTAATGCAGGCAGAGTATGTCCTCCACAGCCAGAGAACTAGTAAACTGGTGACAGTAATTCTCTCGTAACACATCCACATTAGTAAAACAACATCACATGGAAAAGCAAATCTGAAATCTCCCATTCGAAAATCCTGTGTGAGCCCAAAACTACCCTGTTTCCCCGAAAATAAGACCTAGCGTGATTGTCGGTGATGGCTGCAATATAAGCCCTACCCTCCAAATAAGCCCTAGTTAAAGTCCTTGTAGGTCTTATTTGCAGGGTAGGGCTTATTTTCGGGGAAACAGGGTAGGGCTTATTTGGGGGGTAGGGCTTATATTGCAGCCATCGCTGACAATCTCGCTAGGTCTTATTTTCGGGGAAACAGAGTATGTCAGACTGTTCCTTTACTTTTCCCTGTGCAGCAGTTTAGCTATTTTGAGTAACACAGAAAGAGGGTGTCCACCACAGTAAATAGAGGATGTCCACTAGTAAGTTGGTTACCATTACTGTAAAAAAAAAAGTTGGTGACCGTACTCCTCTTAGAACAGATCCGCATTAATAAATCAACATCACATGGAAAATTAAATCTGGAATCTCTGTTCTCAAAGTCCTGTATGAGTCCCCAACTATGTTAGACTGTCCCTTTACTTTTCCTTGTGCAGTATGGGAGAGTTAGGGCAAGATTCTGATTGGCTGTTTTGGGTAACACAGACAAAGAATGTCCACAACAGCCAGGGATCTAGTAAGCTTATAACTGTAATTCTCTCTAAAAAAAGATCCATATTATTAAATGAACATTGCATTGGAAAGCAAACCTTAAGGCTGGGTTCACACTAGTCCGAATTGGATGCGGGTTCGCCACATCAAATTCGCAATAGCAGGAGATTGTGACCGACTCTCTATGGAGCCGGTTCACATATCTCCGCTGCGGCTCCGGTGCAAATTTGCACCGGGTCCTGTACGTCTTTTGGTCCGTTTCAGGTCCGAATTCAACCAAAAATTGGGGCTGAAATTGCACCTGAAACGGTGAACGGGGACGCACCGGACCCCTTCTGTGAGCCACATGCGGCTTAGATGTGAACCCAGCTTCAATCCTCCATTCTGAAATCCTGTGCAAGCTCTCAACTATGTCAAACCGTTCCTTTATGTTTTCCTCATTCAGCATGGAAGAGTAAGGGAAAAACACTAATTGGGTGTTTTGGGTACAGACAGAGGATGACCATTTCAGCCAGGCAACTAAAAAGTACGTTGATGATCGTAACTCTCTTATAACAGTTCCATATCAACATCATGTAGAAAGGCAAATCTGAAATCTCTCTTTTTTTTAAACCCAATGTGAGCCCCAACTACAGAGGTTGGACAAAAATATGGAAACACCAAGTAAAGGAACAAAATTGTTACCTAATATGGTGTTTGGACCACCTTTGGCATCCAAGACAGCCTGAATTCTCCTTGAAATTTACAAATATTATTTCTGGTCAGAAATCCTTTTGTCTCTTTCGGTCAGTTGACAATGTCGACGGCACTTATGCTTATCAGACAATGTTTTCCCGGAAACTGTTTATGCCGTGATCAGAGGCGGCTCTAGGCTTTGTGAGGCCTTAGGCAAAACTTACACATGAGGCCCCACGGACTGGGACGCTCCGTGATGAGGCCGCTATTCCTCAGGCTGCGGGCAGTATCTGATTTTTCCGTCAGCTCCTAAGCCACAGAGTCCCAGTGGGGGTAGGCGGAGCCGCCGGCGTCAACTTCAGTGATTGAGAAGATGCAAATTAGGAAGCTGCGAGGCCCCTGTGAGTGCGAGGCCTTAGGCGACCGCCTAATTTGCCTAATTAGAGAGACGCCTCTGGCCGTGATAAACTTTGATACTGTACCTCACGACACCGCAAATAAAATCGGCAACTTCAGTCACAGAGGCACCAGCTAAGCGGTCAACAACAATTTGCCCTCTTTGAAACTCAGTAAGCTCTGACCTGACTCAGTATTACTAGCAGCGCATGCAGGTGAGGCTTTCCACTTGTTAGCTAGGTGTCTCAACACAGCAGAAGCAAAAGAATGTGAGGAAAGGGGGATAGTCTGTTTTAAAGGCCCCCCTTTCCCTCATGGGATGGTGGTTGTAGGAATTTCAAGCCCTCTATTGATTGATTTCGATGTTGGGGAGGGGTTGTGATAAGTCAAAAAAGGTCAGCTGATTGGGAATATTCTGGAATTTCTGGTGGGTCCTCTAGGATAAGTCATTTAAGGTCAACTGACCCCCTCCAGAAATTCCCAGGACCATATTTAAGCAGGAGGCTGAGGGGGGTCTTTGCCAGTCGCCAGTGGGATATTTGAAGCGCGCCCCACTGATATTGTTTACAGTTTTAAAGTATTAATTAAATTAGTTATGGTGAACTGTTAATTGTTTATATTTGCAAAAACCAATAAACAAGGCCAGGACCGTTATTAATCCAGTTTGGTGTGTCTATTGTTCTTTGTATGTTTGGAGTTAATGCCGCGTACCGTCCCATGTTACATCACTTCCGCTTCCAATGCGAAACATGTCGTCACTTTTACACCTGCAAATCATGCAGTGTTTCCAAATTTTTGTCCAACCCCTGTATGTCAGACTGTTCCTTTACTATTCCTCATACAGCTTAAGAGGGTAAGGGAAAGACTCTGACTGGGCAACACAGAAAGAGCATGTCCATCGCTAGCAGTCAACTAGTAAGTTGATGACCATAATTCTCTCGTAACAGATCCACATTAATAAATTAACATCACATTAACATAAATTAACATCAAATGGAAAAGCAAATCTGGAATCTCCCATCTCAAAATCCTGTGTGAGCCCACAACTATGTGAAACTGTTCCTTTACTTTTCCCTATGCGGCATGTGAGAGTAAGGGAAAGACTCTGATTGGCTATTTTGGGGGAACACAGACAAAGGATGTCCACCACAGCCAGGCAAATAGTAAGTTGATGACTATAAGTTCTCATAACACAACCAACATGACATGGAAAAGCAAATCTAAAATCTCCCTTCTCGAAATCCCGTATGAGCCCCCAACTACGTCAGACCATCCCTTTACTTTTCCCCAGGCAGCATGGAAGACTAAAGAAAATACAGATTGCCTGCTTTAGGAAACACACACAGGCACACTGGCAAGCCTTTTTCACAGGACATAACCTTAAAGCCTAACTCCAGCCATATTTTTTTCAGTCTGGATAAAGTGAGGAAGAGTTAAAATATCTGCCAGGTTCTTATTAGGTCTGTGACCCTATATAGGAGATTATTTCTCATCTCTGTGATGCAGATACAAAAATGATGGCGTACGATTGTCACCAGGGGCAAAAGCATTGTTGGATGTTCTAAGCTTTCCCCATTTTACTAAAATAGTGTCTCTGTTCAAGAGATTTGCCATCATCTGGGAAGTTGACAGAGGATCTAACCCTTCCCCAAATTTACCAACTTTGGCTGGAGCTGCGCTCTGAAAATAACATAAAATGACAAGAAACAAAAAAAAGAGGGAGTCTGACCTGGAGCCAATCCCTGCTGGTGAACCATTTCCACGGGATCTTGTAGGTGGATGAAAACAACGAGGCCGGCAAGTCCAAACAGCAAAATGAAGGAGAACATGCATGTCAGCCTCATAATTACTCCTCTCCGATCAGTCCTGAGACCAGCAATAAAAAAATATACCATTCCATCCGCCGTCAGGAGTCCATCTGCTCTCATTATCTCATCTTCTCACCTTGGTCTTGTGCAGCACCACTAGAAAACATAAAGAAATACATAGGCTTTAAAGCGGACCGATCATGAAAATTCACTATTGACCATAATCAACAAGACACATGTCATCGGGCATTCAGAGCATCGTGGGTGTTTCGTGTCTGCAGAAAGTCACAAGAGCACTATTCCTCCCAATGATATCAACGATGGGACACTATTAGTCCCAATGATACCAACAATGGGACACTATTCCTCCCAATTATCTCAATGATGGGACACTATTCCTCCCAATGATATCAACGATGGGACACTGTTCCTACCAATGATATCAACTATGGGACACTATTCCTCCCAATGATATCAACGATGGGACACTGTTCCTACCAATGATATCAACGATGGGACACTATTCCTAATAAAGATATCAACTGTGGGACACTATTCCTCCCAATGAGATCAACGATGGGACACGATTCCTCCCAATTATATCAATGATGGGACACTATTCCTCCCAATGATATCAACGATGAGACACTATTCCTACCAATGATATCAATGATGGGACACTATCCCTACCAAAGATATCAACTGTGGGACACTATTCCTCCCAATGATATCAACGATGGGACACTATTCCTCCCAATGATATCAACGATGGGACACTATTCCTCCCAATGATATCAACGATGGGGCACTATTTCTCCCAATGATATCAACTATGGGACACTATTCCTCCCAATGATATCAACGATGTGGCACTATTTCTCCCAATGATATCAATGATGGAACACTATGCCTACCAATGATATCAATGATAGGGCACTATTCCTCCCAATGATATCAACAATGGGACACTATACCTTCCAATGATATCAACTATGGGACACTATTCTTCCCAATCATATCAACAATGGGGCACTATTCCTCGCAATGATACCAACAATGGGGCACTATATCTCCCAATGATACCAACAATGGGGCACTATTCCTCCCAATATCAACGATGGGACACTATTCCTACCAATGATATAAACTATGGGACACTATTCCTACCAATGATATCAACAATGGGGCACTATTCCTCCCAATGATACCAACAATGGGGCACTATATCTCCCAATGATACCAACAATGGGGCACTATTCCTCCCAATGAAACCAACGATGGGGCATAATTCCTCCCAATGATAGCAAGGATGGGGCACTATTCTTCCTCCTAATACCAAATGTGGCGATGTTTACTTCCACTGATGCCAGGACAATTTCCACTCCCGCTGGCCACAGTCCGGCCCCCCTCAAGTCTGAAGGACAATAATCTGTCCCTTTGTTTAAAAAGTTCGCAGATCCCTGATCTAGACAATGAAGGTCCACTTTAACAAATGGTTTTGGTTATACTTCCACTTTAACACACAATGATAAATACAGTAAGGTGTTCTCCATTGTCAAAATTGTCACATTTGCTGTGCAATTCCCTGGAAATAGAGTGACACCACTGTGGAGCAAAACTTCATAAAGGCTGATGGAAGGTGTCTGTGCTCTTCATAGCCTGCGAGGTGCTCACTTCATCATACAAACTGCAGCAGGACCGTACGAGCTGGACTGACTGATTGATATTGACTGCAAGGACATTTTACTTTCAGTATACATTAATCAGCCTGTTACACCATGCATTGGCTCTGTGCTATCCCAGGGAGAGAGGCTGAGCATGCACAGCCTAAGTATCAAATCAGAATGGCACAGGCAGACCTACAAGCTCCAGGAGAGCAGACTGTGCCAGTGGTGTGACCATGGGGCCCTGGAGGATGGAGCCCACTTCCAACTATGATACTCAGCAGTGAGAGACAAGAGGAAACTCCATATTGTACTTGAAGAAGAGGAGCCTTTGTTTTCCTATGGTGTCAGTTCACACCACTGCTTTGTAGTAGTGTGTGCTGAAAAAAAAAAAAAAAAGACTTTCTCAGCTCAAACAGCCGCATCGTAAAGCCCCTGTGGTGAAGAGATCTGATAGATGAACTTCAGTCATATTTTTTTGCATACTTATATTGAGCCAGCTTAGCAGAATTTATGCTCTATCCTGGTTCTCTTCTCCTACCTAGCACAACACTCCTTCAGTGTTACCTACAACTCTGTCTCCTCCTCTCCATTGCCCCTTTCTGCGGAGGTCCCCCAAGGCTCTGTCCTTGGACCCCTTCTCTTCTCTATCTGCACCTCTTCCATTGGTCACTTGATAACCTCCCATGGCTTCCAATACCATCTCTACGCCGATGACACCCAAATCTATCTCTCTATTCCTCACCTCACTCCTTCAGTCTCCTCTCACATTACTAACGGACATATCAGCATGGATGTCGTACCCCTAAATCTCTCTAAAACTGAGCTGGTAAGATTCACCCCCTCCCCCCCACCCATGCCCCTCTCCATGACTTTTCCATCAAAACCAATAATGCAACCATCAATCCCTCCCCTAATGCCAGGGTACTCGGTGTAATCCTAGACTCCGACCTGTCCTTTCAGCCCCAAATCCAATCGTTGTCAAATGCTTGTAGACTTCACCTCCGTAACATCTCTAAAATTCGCCCCTTTTTAACTTATCTAACCACCAAGTTCCTCATTCACTCCCTTGTTATCTCTCACCTTGACTATTGCAACTCTCTCCTCATAGGTCTCCCTCTCCATAGGCTATCCCCTCTTCAGTCTATCATGAATGCTGCAACCAGACTCATCTACTTTACCAACCGCTCAGTGTCTCCCACCCCTCTCCACCAATCCCTACACTGGCTCCCAATCGCCCAGCGAATAAAATTAAAAATACTAACCACAACCTACAAAGCCATTCACAACTCTTCCCCGAACTACATCACCAAACTTGTCTCCAAATATCACCCGAACTGTCTTCTCCGGTCCTCTCAAGACCTCCTGCTCTCAAGCCCCCTTGTCTTCTCCTCCCATGCTTGTCTCCAGGATTTCTCCGGAGCCTCTCCCATCCTCTGGAACTCTCTACCTCAACCTGTCCGGCTATTTCTCACTCTAGCTGCCTTCAGGCAATCCCTGAAAACTCATCTCTTCAGGGAAGCCTATCACACCTCCAACTAAATCTTTTACCACTTCCACCAGCTCATTCCCCACAGTTGCAACCTTTTGAACCACATGCCACAACCTTTTAGATTGTAAGCTCTTATGAGCAGGGCCCTCTTAATCCTCTTGTATTTTATTGTATTGTATTTGTATTCTCTCCCTTTTATAGCGTAAAGCGCTGCGTAAACTGTTGGCACTAAATAAATCCTGTATAATAATAATAATAATGTGATACCTGATCTTCCAGTTGCTGGGCCAAAAGGCTGCCCTTCTACCTAGTAACCACAGGGGGCAGCTCACTTGGCATGCCACCAATCAGAGAACACCTTGCATTTTTTCACAATAAATGAAAAGTGTTCTCTGATTGGATGAAGTGGAGGTGAGGGTCACTGACATCACTACGGACCTTGTCCAATCAGAGAATGCGTTGCATTCATTGAGAAAGTTGCAAGGTGTTCTATGAATGGTGCAGTGCCGAAACAAGCGACATCTTTTGTTACTATTCAAAAAGGGCAGCCGCTTGGTCATGGTCATTATTGTAATAGCTACAGCTACTACAAGGCTTTACTTCATAGAGAATAGTTGCAGGTACTCAACGCTTCACCCCTTGTCTCTGTCCCCTACCCACCCCTGAGTGTGATCCTCTGCAGTCAGCAACAGTAGATCCCTCGGCAACAATAGATCACTGAAGCAATAATAGGCCCCCCTGCAGCAACAATAGATCCCCCAGCAACAACGGATTATATCCCCCTCCAGCAACAATAGATCCCCCAGCAACAACAGATTATATCCCCTCCAGCAACAATAGATCTCCCAGCAACAACAGATTATATCCCCCTCCAGCAACAATAGGTTCCCCAGCAACAACAGAATTTATCCCCCCTCCAGCAACAATAGACCCTCAGCAACAACAGAATTTATCCCCCCTCCAGCAACAATAGACTCTCAGCAACAACAGATTATATCCCCCTCCAGCAACAATAGATCCCCCAGCAACAAAATACTATTCCAACAACAATAACCCCACCCAGCAACAATAGACCCCATTGTAATAATACAGTGGATCCCCCAGTAGCCAGCAACAATAGACCCCTTCCTCAACAGTAGATCCCTCCCAGCAACATACGATCCCCACAGCAATAGAAGATCCCCCAGCAGCCAGGATCAATAGACCCACCAGCACCCCATTCAGTGGTGGAGGTGGCAGAACTGTATTCCCCCCATGTTCCCGCTGAAAAAGAGGTCTCTGGATTTGTGTATTTCTTCCAGATCTGTGCAGTAATCCAGTGTGAGACTTCCTGTAATAAAGCCCGCTCACTGCTGCGCTCTCTCCTTGTGCAGGATGACTGGTCTGGCCTCCGCCCCCTCCTGTAGTTTTCTACAGGCATCCTGTAGTGGGTGGAGCCTGCTGGTCCCCTCCCACAGCTCTACTCTCTGCACCCTGCTACTCTTACAAAGTCACCGATACTCTTGCAATGTAATATCTGGGTTTGAAAAGGCATTTGGGGCACATACCGTGGATTTATTTTACATCCTTTTTAGCCACTGAGGAAAATATTTACATGAAAATTTTTGTGCCCGGAAATCAGCTTTAATCTGATGACACTCCTGGACTCGCCCTCTATTCCCTTTATATTTTGCCCTTACCCTGTAATACCTTAGGAGTTGTTCTTTACACCACTAACAACCCATAGTAATCAATTCCTTTGGCAAAGCTTAAAGCATTTGTTACCCCCACACTTCATGTTCCTGATATGTGCCTCTGCTGTACCATGTACTCGTATGAGAAAGTCTCCTGTTCTCTTATGTATTGCTTCCTTTGTGTGAAATCCCTGGTGCTACCTGCCAGTCCCTCTGCTTTCCTATTAAAAACTGACCACACTAAGCAGGAGAGCACACCGCGGTCAGTTCTCTAGATGTGCTGGGAAATCAGCCTTCTCTCCCCCAATGATCAGACTTGTCCTGACACGCCACCCCACTGCACAGCCATTCACTGGGAAGCTCAGTGTACTGCTGCTTCTCCTCCTCCCCCACAGCTCTTATGAAGCTGAGAACAGAGGGAATGTGATCACTTATAAAAAAAAATGGAAAAAAGGTATTTATAATGTTTTTTTCATAGCTATACATAAATGCTTTGCATTTCATTTCTATTTTAAACGGAACGGGTTGTTTTACAAGGTTGTCGTTTACAATCACTTTAAATGTGTGTGTGTGTGTGTGGGGGGGGGGGGGGGTGGCATATGAAATTAATGGAGCTATGTATTTAATCTGATGTAAATTATAATCGGTTCTCCCGGCGTCATTTCTGATGTGCGTGCAGTTTATGTTGTATTTAATAAAATATCACAGGGCTGCGGCTGAAGAGGCCGCCCATTTAACCCGACAAAATTGACCCCAATCAAAATCCCAGCTGGGGATAGATTAAGAAAATATCACACACTTATTATGTAGAATTAATTACTTTTTATGGCTGCCGTGTGCTTTGTATTCAAAGTACAATGTAGCCGGTTGTAGAACTACCCGAGAAACAGTTTGTATGCCGGAGCTGATAAGTTCACGTTACAGATGAGTGTCTTACTCGGGGGGGGGGGGGGGGGGGAGGCTGGAAGGAAGGGAGGGAAGAAGATGGAGCGAGAAAGAAAGGGAATGAAGAAAAGGAATAAGGAAGAAAGGAAAAGAAAGGCAAGAGTAAAGGGAAATAGAGAGGGAAGGATGGAGGAGGAAATATGGGAGGAAAAGAAGAAGGAGGGAGGGAAATATTTAACGTTTGCTTAATGTCATTTTTAAAAAATTATTATTATTTTAGAGTGTGGAAGGGAGGTTTTTATTGCGCTCTGTCCCCCCCCCCCCCCCCCCAAATTCACACCTTTATTTGTCCTGGTCACCATTATCACCAAGACAGAAAGCGAAATCGGAAAATTCTGAGTTGTCTCCGAGCAACAGGTGAGGGAAAATCCTCCAATGGAGCGGTGGCGCCCGCTCATTTGGGGCGCACGGGCGCCGCCCTCCCTAATCCATGCGTCCGGCCCCTAATCTACATGCAGGGCACCGGACGCATGGATTTCAATTCATTTTCTTTTTTTTTTTTTAGAAGCACATGTTTAGAAAGAGGGAGGCACCAATTGGCTTAAAAAAAGGGTGGGATCACCCTATTGTGTGACATTAGCAAATTAATATTCGCTAATGTCTTCCTGCTTCTCCTTCTGGCCAATCAGGAAGCGGGTCCTGAGACCCCATTGGCCGGGAGTCCAAAGAACCGATTGGCCCGGAGTCTGAAGACCCAATTGGCCGGAAGGAGAAGAGGTGGCCGGGACAAAGAGGAGACGGAGGGGGGGGGGAGCCACCGCTGCAGCCATGACCTGCATGGGGTAAGTGCAGGGAAGGGAAGGAAATGGAGAAGGAAGAAAATAAGAGAAAAAACAGGGGAAGGAAGATGGCAGGGGAAGAAAAGGAGCATGAGTTTAAAGTGATTGTAAGCCTTCCTTTTTTTTAAATTTAAAATAACAAACATATCATACTTACCTCCACTGTGCAGCTCATTTTGCACAGAGTGGCCCCCGATTGTCCTCTTCTGGGGTCCCCTGGAGGCTCTCGCGGCTCCTCCTCACATCAGATAACACCCTAGGAGAAGTGCTCTCCCGGGGGTTACCTTGCGGGCGCGCTCCTGAGTCCAGCATTCGGCGTCCATAGACACGAATGCCGAACTCGGCTCTGCCCCCTGGCACCCGCTTTTATGGATTTGATTGACAGCAGCGGGAGCCAATGGCTGTGATGCTATCAATATATCCAATCAAGAGCAGGGACCCCATGCAGAGAGGGACAGCGCATCTCTGCCGAGGGAAATACGGGGCTCAGGTAAGTAAAACGGGGAGCTGGAGGGCCGGTCACTGCCAAAAGTTGCCATGAATGCAGCTGCACCGTTGCCATGAATGCAGCCCCACCGTTGCTATAAATTCAGCCCCACCGTTGCTATAAATTCAGCCCCACCGTTGCCATGAATGCAGCCTTACCATTGCCAGGAATGTAGCACCCATCATTGCCATCAGTGCAGCCTGATTGATGCCCGTCTGCAACCTCGGATGGGACAGGGAGGGGGCGGGACCAGCGCCAACATGATTACATAAAGCAGAATCAGTTTTCTCCGCGACCTCTTTAATACAAAGTTCCACCTCCTATGATGGACAGAACAGTCGTCCAATGGCAGCGCAGGAGACGGGACTTCCTATTACAGACGCTGCCATGCAAACAGGAAATTCACCTGTATGTACGGCACTCATCTCGCCCCCTCCCTGTCCCCACCAAGGCAGCCAGCATGTATATCTTTTGTGGCCCCCGGCGCTCAGGGATTCATTGGGGGCCACAAAAGAAATTACCAGGCGGGCCGCTCAAAACCGGAACGTGGGCCACGATTGGCCCGAGGGTCGGACTTTGGACATGCCTGGCCTAGATCAAACCTTGAAGTATATATATATTTTTTATTTTTTTATAATTTTTTATTTATTTATTTATTTTTTACATACACTTTTTTTTTTTTCTTCACAATGACTAAGAGGCTTTCACAGTGATCAGGTGACCTGGAATTGGGAGGTCCGGGTCCCGATCGTTAGTACGGGGCCCGGGTCTCTCCATATGATTCTGCTCTCTGTGCTGGGAGCACACCGTGTGTCATGCTCCAAGCACAAATGGAGATACGTAAATATGTGGCCCCATGGAAAAAAGCCCGGTCCATTGGGGCCGCATATTTGTGTTAGGTCGCCATGAAGGGGTTAAAAACTAGTACACACGATCAGAAAATTTTGAAGTAATCTCATCAATAGTACACAGCCTTCAAGAGCCCATCAGGACAGTTTGTGCGAAATTATCCGATGGGACAAACACAAACATTTTCCTTGTACAATACCAGAATGTACCATTTTCATTTAATCAGTACAGTTTTCATCCGTAAATACAATATAAATATACTACAACACATGACATCACTTCCGATTTTATATTCTGTCGTGCGAGAATTTTTGTAACTTTAGTAACCTCTTAATTTTCGATATAAGACTAGCATGCAAAAAAATAATAATCTCAGCGTGTGTACTAGATTTAAGAAGAACAGGAAGAACAGAAGGGATGAGGAAAAAAAAAGAGTGTAGGGAAAGGAAGAGAAGTGAGAAATGTAGGAAGAAAAAAAAGGGAAGAGAAAGAAGAAAAAAAGAAAAAGAGAAGTAGATAAGAAAGAAAGAAGAGGAAAATAAACTGGAAGAGAGAATAAGAAGAAGAGAGAAGAAGAGAGGAGAAGAAGAGAGAAAAAGAGAGAAGAAAAAGAGAGAAGAAGAAGAGAGAATAAGAGAGAAGAAGAAGAGAGGAGAAGAAGAGAGGAGAAGAAGAGAGGAGAAGAAGAGAGAAGAAGAAGAGAGGAGAAGAGAGAAGAGAGAAGAAGAGAGAAGAAGAAGAGAGAAGAAGAAGAGAGAAGAAGAAGAGAGGAGAAGAAGAGAAGAAGAGAGGAGAAGAAGAGAGAAGAAGAAGAAGAGAGAAGAATAAGAAGAGAGAAGAATAAGAAGAGAGAAGAATAAGAAGAGAGAAGAAGAAGAGAGAAGAAGAAGAAGAAGAGAGAAGAAGAAGAAGAAGAAGAAGAAGAAGAAGAGAGAAGAAGAGAGAAGAAGAAGAAGAAGAAGAAGAAGAGAGAAGAAGAAGAAGAAGAAGAGAGAAGAAGAGAAGAAGAGAAGAGAAGAAGAGAGGAGAAGAAGAGAGAAGAAGAAGAAGAAGAAGAAGAGAGGAGAAGAGAGAAGAGAGAAGAAGAAGAGAGAAGAAGAAGAGAGAAGAAGAAGAGAGGAGGAGAAGAGAGAAGAAGAAGAGAGGAGAAGAAGAGAGAAGAAGAAGAAAGGAGAAGAAAGAAGAAGAGAAGAAGAGAGGAGAAGAAGAGAGGAGAAGAAGAGAGAAGAAGAGAGAAGAAGAAGAAGAGAGAAGAATAGAGAAGAAGAAGAAGAGAGAAGAGAGAAGAAGAAGAAGAGAGAAGAGAGAAGAAGAAGAAGAGAGAAGAAGAAGAAGAGGAGAAAAGAAAAAGAAGAAGAGAGAAGAAGAAGAAGAAGAAGAAGAAGAGAGAAGAAGAGAGAAGAAAGAAGAAGAGAAGAAGAGAGGAGAAGAAGAGAGGAGAAGAAGAGAGGAGAAGAAGAAGAAGAGAGAAGAAGAAGAGAGAAGAAGAGAGAAGAAGAAGAAGAAGAAGAAGAAGAAGAAGAAGGAGAAGAAGGAGAAGAGGGAGGAGAGAGAAGAAGAAGAAGGAAGAAGAAGAAGAAGAAGAGAAAAAGAAGAAGAGAGGAGAGAGAAGAGAGGAGAGAGAAGAGAGAAGAGAGAAGAAGAGAGAAGAAGAAGAAGAAGAAGGAGAAGGAGAGAGGAGAAGAAGAGGAGAAGGAGAGAGGAGAAGAAGAGGAGAAGGAGAGAGGAGAAGAAGAAGCAGAGAAGAAGAAGAAGAAGAAAAGACGAAGAGCGAAGAAGAAGAGAGGAAAAGAGAGGAGAAGGAGAGAGAAGGGGAGGGAGAAAGAAAGGAAGGAAGGAAGTTACCAAATCTTTCAGCAAATTGTCTTGCAGTGGCTTGTTAAATAAAGGCAAAATAGCCAAAGCCCCGGATTTATTATGTATATACTTTAAGGAATAAAATGTGTGTTCCATCCTCTGTCTGTCCCACCTTAGATCACACCAGCATTTAAATTACTGAATCAAACATCAGAGAGCCCCCCCCCCCCCTCCTTCCCATCTATGCCACATTCCTCCAAACACATCATTAGAAGTGACATGTCCATTTCCTTTCACAGTCCCCACTTTGTGGATTAGATCCCAATGAGGAATATAGAAATCATTTGTCAAGTCTATTCCTGAGTTAATGGACGCTCTCCTTTCATGCGTTTGGTGCCTTTCAGGGTTTGCTCATGCAGATAACGCTGCGCTCTCCTGCAGAAGATGGGGGGCGGGGTTGACATCCTCATTCATAAGGACAGAATAGGAATTGTTTTGACAGCCGCAATTCCTTGTCACATTTCCTCGCCATGTGGGGAGCGCAGAACCCGAAAAAGTCATTCTGAGCATTTGTCCTGATTTCCTCCAGAATGTACACAAGCCTTGCACTCATTCCTGTCTACTGTATTTAATTAAATAAAATAATAGTAAAGAATCCAGTCCATAGGCACACTGTTTTGCAAATCCAATATTAAAGCAGCGCTCCTGTCAGTCCATTAAAACATGACCGGCTTTTATATATTTGGTCATATAAGAAACATAGGGATGACACTTGGTGAATGAAATTCTGAAAGCAGACGGGATACTAGTGGATGTTAAAAGTTAGAAACATGTATTCAATTAAAGGTGAACTCCGGGCAGATATGAACTTTTTCAGTGAGGACACCTGTTCAAGGAGACAACTGTCAAAAGTAGGATTTTACCTTAACTTCTTGAGGGTTACTTCTTACTTTCTTCCCAGGACAGGAAGTCAGGGTAAAATCCCACCATTGGGGATAGACCATAAAAAGAATAGGCTGCGCCTCCGGCAGATCTTGCATGCCGCCCAGCAGCCAACTGAAGGGTACACGCAGGCAGGCTGCTGATCATTGCTAGGCAGTGGTTTAGCGTTGTCATCCTGCAACAGGAAGTTCTGTTACTGGTAGGATCTCTAGGTAAGAATGGTTTGCTTTTGAATACCGCATTCATGCTTCATGCCAAACATACAGATTGATAGGCTTACATACACTTTGGCTAGAATTCTACTTTCCCATTGCTACAAATCAGAATTCATTTTGCACTGCTCTGTCTTTAGCAAAATCAATTCTGATTGCTGCCTCCTTTTTGGACAAGGCACCGTTTCAACCAAAACTTTTTAGGATACAGAAGGGAAGGGTTAGAACCTTTGTCTGAGTTTTTATTGCTGCCTGTAGCTCCTTTGGGTTGAATCATCATCCACCAAACTTTTAGAATAAAGGACACAGACAAAAAAGAACTTGACAAAAGTTCTAAGCATCCTCTAAACCAGGGGTCTCCAAGGGAGCCAGACAGTGGCCATTGGGAGTAGAAACTGTTCTGCCATCAGAGGGAGTAAACAGTCCATCTTTTGCATTAGCGGGAGGAATAGTGCCCCATAATTGATGTCAGTGGGAGGAATAGTTCCCCATTATTGGAGTCAGTGGGAGGAATAGTGCCCCATCATTGCTATGAGTGAAAGGAATAGTGCCCCATCATTGGTATGAGTGGGAGGGATAGTGCCCCATCATTGGTATGAGTGGGAGGAATAGTGCCCCATCATTGGTGTCAGTCTGTGGAATAATGCCCCATCATTGGTGTCAGTGGGAGGAATAGTGCCCCATCATTGGTGTCAGTGGGAGGAATAGTGCTGATCATTGGTATCAGTGGGAGGGATAGTGCCCCATCATTGCTATTAGTAGGAGGAATAGTGTACCATCATTGGTGTCAGTGGGAGGAATAGTGCCCAATTATTGATGTCAGTGGGAAGAATAGTGCTCCATCATTGCTATCAGTGGGAGGAATAGTACCCCATCCTTGGTGTCAGTGGGAGGAATAGTGCCCCATCATTGGTATCAGTGGGAGGAATAGTGCCCCATCATTGGTGTCAGTGGGAGGAATAGTGCTGATCATTGGTATCAGTTGGAGGGATAGTGCCCCATCATTGCTATTAGTAGGAGGAATAGTGTACCATCATTGGTGTCAGTGGGAGGAATTGTACCCACCTCATTGGTGTCAAAGGGGAGGAATAGTGTCCCATCATTGGTGTCAGTGGGAGGAATAGTGCTGATCATTGGTATCAGTGGGAGGAATAGTGCCCCATCATTGCTATTAGTGGGAGGAATAGTGCCCCATCATTGGCATCAATGGAAGTAATAGTGCCCCATCATTGGTGTTAGTGGGAGGAATAATACCCCATCATTGGTGTCTGCGGGATAAATAGTACCCTGTTCTTGATGTCAGTAACAAGAATTATGCCCCATTGTTGGTGTCAGTGGAAGGAATAGTGTCTTGCATCAGTGGGAAGAAAAAAAAAGTACCCCAAGGGCCAGACAAAAGGCAAGCAATGGGCCACATCCGGTCCCTGGGCCGCAATATGGAGGCCACTACTCTAAGCTTTCCAAAACTAAAAAAAGGTTCCACTTTCACTCAAGTGCTTAGGAAACATGGAAGCTTGTTGGGCAGCACAGTAAACAAAGTCAGGAAATAGTGGACGTACATTATAGAGAAAAAGATCGCCAATCTAACGAGTATCTGGCATACCATCGAGCTGCTGAAAGGTGCAGTTGGCCGCACATTTATCTTTGTGTACAAGGCTAACCAGGAGATGTATCAGTGATTGGCATATTCTTCACAATTCTTTGGACTTTTATTTCACTCAGCACATTTTCTGTAGTACTGTATTGGTCGTATTGTATGGACGACTTCTCATTATTTTATATAATATTTTTGTGTTTGTATTACCGTATATAATAATTTGATGGCACAATACTGGGATGATATTGGTAAAATATATTACAGCATGGTCAGGAATCCCAATTATTATTTCCTTCAGGATATTTTGAGTGTAAGAAACAGGATGTGCTGGACTGGATCTGAAAATACAGTGTGCAGAATTTGGACCATGCAAGTCTTGAAAAGCAGAGCTCATCAGCAGGTGGTTTGGGCTCTGTGTCAAAGTCTTTTATATTGCAATAAATTTGTATCTGGATGGTTAATTCTTGGCTTGCCACCTCAATCTTTGATCCATTTAATTCCAAACTGAGGAAACGGTGGTAACTCCTTCAGCGTGAAGAAGCTGCCTGTTCAGAATCCTGATTATTTTTTTACATGATTTACATAGTGCCAACAGTCTTCTCAGCGTTTTACAATGTACAGGGAGACTGTACACTTTCAATACAATTCATTGCAGGAGGGTTAGGAGGAGACTTACAATCTAAAGGGGAGGGACAGGTGAAAAAAGGTAATAATGGTGGGGAGAGGAGTTGACGGAGAAAGTAAAAGTTTAGTTGTTAGGTGGAGGTGGGATAAGCTTCCCTAAAGAGATGAGATTTGGGGATCACCTAAAAAGTGGACAGAGTGGGAGATACTGTAACTGGACAGGTTGGGGTAGCAAGTTTCAGAGGAAGAGAGAGGCTATGGAAATATTGGAATAGAGGATGGGAGAGGTTTTGAAGAAGTCCTGGGGGAGAGAATGGGAGGAAATGACGAGGGAGCTAGAGAGAAAGAGGTCTTTGGAGGAGCAGAGAGGGCGGTTTGAGGTGGCATTGGTGATGGAGCTTGGGGCAGAGTTGTGGATTGCTTTTTATGTTGTTAGTATACTTAATTTTATTCATGGGGCAATTGAAAGCCAGTAGAGGGATTTGCAGACAGGGGTGACAGGTGATAAGATAGCAAGATAGTGAACAAGTATCTTGGTGGTGTCATTGGATAAGAAGGCAAATTTTGGAAATGTTATAGAGCTGAAGGCACCAAGATTTGGACATGATTGTATTTGGGGCGGAGAAAAGAGAGGTCAGAGTCCAGGATTACACCTAGCCCCCTGGCATGGGAGGGAGGACTGACAGTTGATTTGTTGATATTGATGGGAAAGTTGGGGGAGGGAAGATTTTGAGTTTTAGAAAGATTTATATTTAGGATGTGGTGTGACATCCATACTGGTTTGTTAGTAAAATATTAATTCATAAGGAGACTAAAGGGGTAGAAAGATAGATTTAGGTGTCATCAGAATAGACATGGTATTGAACCCCACAGGAGTTTATGAAATGACCATGGTAGGAAGTGTAGATTAACAGTAGAAGGGGTCCAAGGACAGAGCCTCGGGGGGACCCCTACAGAAAGAGGAAAAGTTGAAGATGAGATGGATTTGGAGGTGACACTGAAGGTGTTCTGAGATACCCCATCCAAATACCATTACAGCTCCTTTACCAGTAGGACAGCCCTAGGGTTACAGCACTACTTTCCTTCCTTGTCTCTCCAAAGTCATTTAAACCCATGCACCTAGAAGGTTCACCTGCTTGGAATGTTTGGTTAATGTCAGATTCACTGCTTTATAAATATGCCTCTAAGCAAGGCTTTTTTTCAGATGGAACTTGGTGGAACTCATTCCACCACCTCTGGCTCAGGCCCTCTACTCCCTGTTTACTACTATCACTTGTTGAGTCCAGCTTCTGTGTTTAGAAGTGACAGCTTGTCTCCCAAAGGCTCCCACAGATCTGATCTCCTGAGCAGCTCCCACTGATTGCAGGATGTGGACAAGGGAGAGGCAGGTGCCTGGGGTGCAGTGCAGATGCTCCCACCGCCACTAGATGATCTCCCTGCAAGTGAGAGAGGCGGAGCCACCCACATTGTGCAGGGAGGTAATAGAGAAGAAGAAGGGTGAAGATGAGATGTGCATGGGGGATGCAGAGGTAAGCAGCTGTGGAAGAAGGCTGAACTCTGCATGTAGCGCACCCCATAACTCTGCACTCTGTACATAATGCACTCCTGGTATTTAATGCCCCTTTAAGACCCTCCCACTGTTAGTGAGATTTGAATATACCCACTATTAGATGCGGTTTGGGGTGTGTGTGTGGGAGGGGAGAGGTTGTTTTAGGGGGTCGTGGTTGTGGTTGAGTTCCTGGACCTATTTTCAGAGAAAAAAAGGCCTGCCCCTAATAGCGTAGATCAGCCTTTCTCAACCTCTTCACCCAGGAGGAACCCTTGAAATAATATTCAAGTCTTAGGAAACCCCTGCTAAAATCATATCATTGGTTCAGTGGGAATAATGCCCCATAGACTGGTGGTCAGTGGAATAAAGACTCCCCCCTTACAGTGGTGGTTAGAATGCCAACTAAAAAGTTCATTAGTGTCTTTCTACGGTCTCTGACAAGTGGCTATAGACATGAAAATTAAAAAGCATCTTTAGATGGGAGGTCAATTAGCCACAGCTAGCAACCTCTGGAGGAACCTTGGTTAAGAATGGTTGATCTAGATCAGGGGTCCCCAATTGAAGGGCCAGTTTATTGTCCTTTAGACTTGGGGGCAGACTGTGGCCAGTGGAAGTAGGAAATGCCCCAGCATCTGTGGGAGTAAACAATGTCTCAGGCTTGGTGGCAAGTGTGAGTAAAACAATTGCAATGTCTGTGGTCAGTAGGAGGGGCAATAGTGCCCCATCATTGGTGTTCATGGAAGAGTGAAAAAAATGGTCCCTCGTCATTGGTGCTGGTGGAAGGAATAGTACCCCACTGTTGTGGTCAGTGGGAGTAATTATGACTCATATCAGTGTTAAGAATAGTCCCGCAAGGGCCGGATAAAGGCAAACCAAGGGCTGCATTCGGCCATGGGTCAGAGTTTGGAGACCACCGGTCTAGATCTTCACCACATTTTCATACCAACAGCTGACAACCTTCTCTAACATTTTCATTGTCTTCCCTCACTATTCCTGCCACCTCTGTACTCGGGGACCTACCCAGATTTTTTGTGCGCTAATAAAGTTTTATGGAGTTGAATGCGGCATAAAAATACACAATACATTTTCTGTAACATCCACACCAACGACAGCTCACAGTTAAGCATTTACGGGAAAACCAATAAACCAAATCGCTTTGGCCTGTGAAAAGGAAGAGCTTTAAATAAAAAGGGATCAGTTTTCAGGTTGAGGAAGATACATGACAGGGATATAGATAGACAGATGGAGAGACAGGCATAGATGGATGGATGGATAAAACAGACAGATACGAGACAAATAGGCATGACACCGGGGTGAGTAATAGAACGAGATGTTATAGATAAACAGATCTCTCATTCATATTTAAAGAACTCTGATCGAAGCAATAGTTTATTACTTTTGAATCAATGAATAAAACCAATTAATAACTTTGGTTTCTGAAGCTGGGAGGGTGGCTAGTGTATACAAAGGCTGAAAAATCGAAATCAGAACTCTAGCTAAAAAAAAAACCAAAATAATTATCCTATTAAAAGGTTAAAAAAACAGCTTTTGTTGGAAAATTCACCTTCAATCCAAAGATTTCCTGCAGTACTTTTTTTTTTCCACTAGATTTACTCAATCTGATGCCAGCATGATTCAACCCACTTCCTTGGAGCCTAGGCAGCCATGAACCCAACCCCCTTATGTGACTGGACAGCTAAAGGAGAAGCAGCAGAGTGGTGAGCTCATCTCTCTGCTCAAAGGTTCTATCAGCATGCTCCTTGTCAGCACATAGACTAACTGAATCATTGTGCTGCTTCCCTCTGTCTCTGCCTGAGCCCCGCTACATGGGGACTGCAACACACCAATATCAGATTAGATTCAGGTATCAAAAACATACATTTAGTGATGTTGATGATGCCTTTCAAAAAATCCATTACCAGAAACTGAGGACCAGGGGCCGCAATCAGCATTCAGGAGGAGACAGAAGTTCCACTCCTCCAGACCATCTCCCCCTCCGCCTCTCCACTGTGCTGCTGGAGCCAAAAGGTAGGGCTCTGATGTGAAGTGTGAACTGGTTGATTGGGGAGCTCTGTAATTGGGGGACTGTTTCGTTGGGTGGGGTGCTCTGTGATGTGGGGCCTGTGGTGGTGGTGGTCGGGGACTCTGATATGATGTGGGGGCTCTGATGTGATGAGGGGACTCATGTATTGGGGGCTTCTGATGTGATGGGAGGCCCCTGATGTGAAGAAGGCCTCTGATGTGATGGGGGGACTCTAATATGATGTTGAGGCTCTGATGTGACAGGGAAACCTTTGATACGAAGGGGGGACCCTGATGTGCTGGGAGGACCTCTGATGTGAAGGGGGGACCGAGATTCGATAGGGGGACTATGATGTCATTGGGGAAGCTCGGATGTGAAGCAGGGACTTTGATGTGATGGGGTACCCTTGATGGAAAGGGGTGACTTTGATGTAATGGGAGACCTCTGATGTGATGAGGGGACTCATGTATAGGGGGCCTCTGATGTGATGGGGGGACCAAGATTTGATAGGGGGACCAAGATTTGATAGGGGGACTATGAAGTCATTGGGGAAGCTCGGATGTGAAGCAGGGACTTTGATGTGATGGGGTACCCTTGATGGAAAGGGGTGACTTTGATGGGATGGGAAACCTCTGATGTGATGAGGGGACTCATGTATAGGGGGCCTCTGATATGATGGGGGGACCAAGATTTGATAGGGGGACTATGATGTCATTGGGGAAGCTCGGATGTGAAGCAGGGACTTTGATGTGATGGGGTAACCTTGATGGAAATGGGGGGCCTTGATGTGATGGGAGACCTCTGATGTGATGAGGGGACTCATGTATAGGGGGCCTCTGATGTGATGGGGGGACTCTGATGTGCTGCGAGGACTTCTGATATGAAGGGGGAGCACAATGTGATAGGGAGACTATGATGTCAAGAGGGAAACACAGATGTGAAGCAGGGACTCTAATGTGATGTGGGATCTCTGATGTGGTGGATAACCTTAAATGTGAAGGGAGGACTCTGATGTTATGGGGAATGTGATGGGGAACCTTAGATGTCATGTAGGCACTCCGATGTGATGGGGGACTTTGGTTGTTGTGGAGGAAGTCTGACATCATGGACCTCTTATATTATGACGTTGAGGCTCTGATGTGATAAGGGCCCCTGATGTGAAAGAGGGAGTCAGATGTATAAGTTGGGGCTCTGATGTTACCGGGAGAACTCTGAGGGAAAGGGGGTGACCACGATTTGATAAGGGGGACTATAATGTCATTGTACCTTTAATGTGAAGAGGGGACACTGATGTGATGGGGGATCTCAAATTTCATGGAGGCACTGTGATGGGATGGGGAATCTTTGATGTGAAGCGGGACTCTGGATGTCATGAAGGGACTCTGATGTCATGGGGGGGGGGGGGGGGGCTCTTATACAGTGAGGGGAAAAAGTATTTGATTTCCTGCTGATTTTGTATGTTTGCCCACTGACAAAGAAATCATCAGTCTATAATTTTAATGGTAGGTTTATTTTAACAGTGAGAGACAAAATAACAACAAAAATATGCAGAAAAACAGGTAATCTCAGCTTGTTACCTGTATAAAGGACACCCATCCACAGAAGCAATCAATCAGATTCCAACTTTCTCCACCATGGCCAAGACCAAAAAGCTTTCCAAGGATGTCAGGGACAAGATTGTAGACCTACACAAGGCTGGAATGGGCTACAAGACCATCGCCAAGCATCTTGGTGAGAGGGTGACAATAGTTGGTGCGATTATTCGCAAATGGAAGAAACACAAATTAAATGTCAATCTCCCTCGGTCTGGGGCTCCATGTAATATCTCACCTCGTGGAGTTTCAATGATCATAAGAACGGTGAGGAATCAGCCCAGAGCTACACGGGAGAATCTTGTCAATGATCTCAAGGCAGCTGGGACCATAGTCACCAAGAGAACAATTGGCAACACACTACGCCGTGAAGGACTATAATCATGCAGCGCCCGCAAGGTTCCCCTGCTCAAGAAAGCACATGTACAGGAGCGTCGAAAGTTTGCTAATGAACATCTGAATGATTCAGAGGAGAACTGGGTGAAAGTGTTGTGGTCAGATGAGACCAAAGTTGAGCTCTTTGGAATCAACTCAACTCTGTGTTTGGAGGAGAAGGAATGCTGCCCATGACCCCAAGAACACCATCCCCACCGTCAAACAGGGAGGTAGAAACATTATGCTTTGGGGGTGTTTTTCTGCTAAGGAGACAGGACAACTTCACTGCATCAAAAGGGATGATGGACGAGGCCATGTACAAATCTTGGGGTGAGAACCCCCTTCCCTCAGCCAGGGCATTGAAAATGGGTCGTGGATGGGTATTCCAGCATGACAATGACCCAAAACATTCGGCCAAGGCAACAAAGGAGTGGATCAAGAAGAAGCACATTAAGGTCTTGGAGTGGCCTAGCCAGTCTCCAGACCTTAATCCCACAGAAAATCTGTGGAGGGAGCTGAAGGTTCGAGTTACCAAACGTCAGCCTCAAAACCTAAGGAGCGGGACAAAATCCCTCCTGAGATGTGTGGAAACCTGGTGGCCAACTACAAGAAACGTCTGACCTCTGTGATTGCCAACAAGGGTTCTGCCACCAAGTACTAATGCCGCGTACACACGGTCGTACTTTTCGTCTACAAAAGTCCAACGGACGCTGACGGACTAAAGCTGGCTGGTAATCCGATCGTGTGTGGGCTTCTCCGGACTTTCAACTGACTTTTTTAGCCTCAAATCCGACGTACTTTAGATTTGAAACATGCTTCAAAACTTTTACTTCGTACCTACGACGGACCCCGAAGTCCGCTCGTCTGTATGCTAGTCCGACGGACAAAAAAACGACGCATGCTCATAAGCAAAAACTAAACGGAAGCACTCGTTCTAGTAAAACTAGTGTTCGTATTGTAGGTAGCACATTCATCACGCTGCAAAATCTGTGATCGTTGAATGCAGCGCATTTTATTTCTTCATTACGAATGCTCTATAAAGAACGAAGGTGTTTTGCTGTTCATATTCAGAGTTCTCCCAAACTGATTTCTGGATTCTTTTTCTCTTTGATCTCATGAATGATATAGTATGCTTTTTAAAAACAATGTTTCCATACTAATATAATACTTTTTACCTTTTTTTTTTTTTTGGTTTTTTTTTGTGTGGAATCATATTTTCTTGTAATTTTTATCCAGATATTTATTTTATGATTGGTGTTTAACTTTTTTATATGTTTATCTCTAGATTTTTAATTTTCATTTTTTGGTGTTTGTAAAGTTACCACAAATAACCCATTTGTATTTTTTTTTTTTCTTTTTATTTGTTACTTTATTTTTTTATATTTTTTAGGTTTGTAAAGTTACCACAAATAACCCATTTGTATTTTTTTATTTTCTTTTTATTTGTTACTTTATTTTTTTATATTTTTTAGGTTTGTAAAGTTACCACAAATAACCCATTTGTATTTTTTTTATTTTCTTTTTATTTGTTACTTTATTTTTTTATATTTTTTAGGTTTGTAAAGTTACCACAAATAACCCATTTGTATTTTTTTATTTTCTTTTTATTTGTTACTTTATTTTTTTATATTTTTTAGGTTTGTAAAGTTACCACAAATAACCCATTTGTATTTTTTTATTTTCTTTTTATTGGTTACTTTATTTTTTTATATTTTTTAGGTTTGTAAAGTTACCACAAATAACCCATTTGTATTTTTTTATTTTATTTTTATTTGTTACTTTATTTTTTTATATTTTTTAGGTTTGTAAAGTTACCACAAATAACCCATTTGTATTTTTTTTTTTCTTTTTATTTTTTACTTTATTTTTTTATATTTTTTAGGTTTGTAAAGTTACCACAAATAACCCATTTGTATTTTATTTTTTTATTTTTTTTTTAATTTTTTTTTTTTTTAATTTTTTAGGTTTGTAAAGTTACTACAAAGAACCCATTATAATGTTTTTTTTTTCTAGTGATTATTTTTTATTTTTAAGATAAAGTTAACCCAAAGCACCGTTTTTGGTTATGTATATTTTTGTTCTTTCCCAGACTTACCACTCGAACATTATTAACATTAGTAATGTATTTTTGGTGTGTTTTTGCAAACTCAATGAGATTGTTGTCCCTTGATAATTTAACATTGTGTGTAAAATCAATGATTTAAAAGAAAACACATAAAATCTTTTGCTAAACTCAAAAAAAGATCCATTTATTCATGGTCAAAATAAAAAAAAAGAGGAAGTCAACGCTGGAAAAAGTCTGTGTACCAGAAAATTGGGATCTTGAGGAGTCCATATAAGAGGGAGCACAATCTGGTCCAAGAATCCCAGAGATCAACAGCACCAGCAGATGATATAGATGTCCCCAGACTGTGGTACTACAACAGCCTGCGTCTTCTGTCAGACCAGACTGAACCCAGGTCATCACTTTCTTCTCTTCCCTGCAGCCTTCCCTCCACGCTGCCCTGCACCCTTCCCTGCAGCCTTCCCTGTAGCCTTCTTTGGAGGCTGTGGCTGTGGTGTTTCAGTTGTGGCAGGAGGAGGGAGGAGGAGGAGGAGGAGGAGGAGGAGGAGGAGGGGGGGCTGCCTCATGTAGTTGTGTGTTTCGGGTTAGCGTGCCCCTGCAGCCCCTTCTGTATAGTTTCCCCAAATAGGCGCTCGCAAATGAGACGCTGCTCCCAGTCCATTTGTAGAAGCCTGCTGGCTAAGTAGCAGCCATAGGCCTCTTCTGCTTCGGGGGGGCTCCTCAGAAAACGTGTGGCCTCTTGCATGAGGCGCAGGGATGCCTCCTGTGTGACGGCCCCCTTCCTGGCCCTTTTTTTGGGAAGGCGGAGGGGAGGCACTTGGGATTGGGTCATGCTCCTACTGGGCCCAGCCACCTCACTGGGACCAGCCACCTCACTGGCCCCAGCCACCTCACTGGGACCAGCCACCTCCTGCCTGACACTGGGCCCAGCCTCCTCCAGGATGATGGGGAATCTGGCCTCCTCCAGGCTGTCCATGGGCCCGGTCTCCTCCTGCCTGCCACTTTCCACACATTCCTCCTGGATGGACTCATCCTGTGTATAAAAAAAGGACATCGTTTTAGTATATTTTTTGGGGGTTCATCAATGACACACAATTTATTTCTCATGACTAGCAAATTTAATGTGAATACATCTCTTTAAGAAAAGAGTCTAATCAGACACCCTAATTTTTTCTAGCAGGTGCCAAACATATTTAGCTACTCCTGTCAATTGATATGTCTACACAATTTTGAGTGCAAAAATCTGTGAGAAAATTCTAACATCCAGTTAACCTCATTAATATTAGTACAGTAAATATTGTTTAAACTAATTTACCTGACTCCAGATGGTCATATCTGGTTCATCCAGGATGGAAGACCCAGCTTGCTCCTCATCAGCCTCTGCTGGGGTGGAGGGAAGGGTGGAGGGAAGGGTGGAGGGAAGGGTTGAAAGTGATGGCCTGGCTTCAGTCTGGTCATCAAGAAAACGTAGCTGATTGTAGTACCACAGCCTGGGTACATAAACATCATCTGCTGATGCTCCTGATCTCATAGATTCCTGGATCTTCTTATGCTCCCTCTTATACATATTCCTCAAGCCCCCAATTTTCTTGAGCAATATCTCCATTGTTGCGTCCGGGATGGTCGCCTGGACAAAGGACAGAAGTCTCTCCAGCGTTGACTTCCTCACATGCTTAGCATAATACTGAGGGTGTTTTACCTCCCACAAATTCCTCATCTCTCGATATTTCGTGATGAAAGCAGTAAGGAACTCTGGATCCTTAAATAGGGGATTCATTATATCTGGAAAATATAAAGTCACAAGACAAAAAACACTTATTAGGTTTCTGCTAACCCCTCATCATCTTCTCCCTATGTAGGCCTCATCAATCTATCAAGCCATATAGGCCGCTTGCTCGAAAGTCATGACCATAAAACCCCCCCCCCCCAAAAAAAAAC
>JBBDGP010003007.1:0-262500 GCA_037952835.1 Lithobates septentrionalis
CCCACTTCCATCTACAGGGGGTCCCTGTCTGGAGAGCCCCCCCACTTCCATCTACAGGGGGTCCTGTCTGGGGAGCCCCCCCCCCCCGCCATCTGCAGGTAGTCCTGTCTGGGGAGCCCCCCCACTTCCATCTACAGGGGGTCCTGTCTGGGGAGCCCCCCCACTTCCATCTACAGGGGGTCCTGTCTGGAGAGCCCCCCACTTCCATCTACAGGGGGTCCTGTCTGGAGAGCCCCCCCACTTCCATCTACAGGGGGTCCTGTCTGGAGAGCCCCCCCACTTCCATCTACAGGGGGTCCTGTCTGGAGAGCCCCCCCACTTCCATCTACAGGGGGTCCTGTCTGGGGAGCCCCCCCCCCGCCATCTGCAGGTAGTCCTGTCTGGGGAGCCCCCCACTTCCATCTACAGGGGGTCCTGTCTGGGGAGCCCCCCCCCCCCGCCATCTGCAGGTAGTCCTGTCTGGGGAGCCCCCCCACTTCCATCTACAGGGGGTCCTGTCTGGGGAGCCCCCCCACTTCCAACTACAGGGGGTCCTGTCTGGGGAGCCCCCCCACTTCCATCTACAGGGGGTCCTGTCTGGGGAGCCCCCCCACTTCCATCTACAGGGGGTCCTGTCTGGGGAGCCCCCCCAGTCTCATGCACAGGCAGGCTGGTCGATGGCACGGTTGGTCATGTGACAGGAGAAGATTTGGGGAAGTGCGGATTGCTCACAATGACTCAATCAGGATCCGGAGAGGAACGAACGATTGTGAAATCCATTGAACAGATGAAGAGCCTGGCGGAGATTACTAATGTGTGATCGCTGGGCCAGAACACCCTCCACCGTGTACTACCCGATCGTCACCTTCCTTCATAAACCTCATCAATAGAACATCACCAAACCCGACATCTTCATTATACGATATACATTTTGTTACAACCAACAACAAATGTATTTTATTGGATTTTCTGTGATAGACCAACACAAAGTGTCACATAATTGTGAGGTGGAAGGAAAATGATAAATGATACAAATAAATATGTGAAAAGTGTGGGGGAGGGGCATTTGTATGGGGCCCCCCGGAGCCAATACTTTGTAGAACCCCTTCCTCTACAAGTCTTTTTAGGGGTGTCTCTACCAGCTTTGCACATCTAGAGAGGGACATTTCTGGACATTCTTCTTTGTAAAATATCTCAAGCTCTATCAGATTGGATGGAGAGCGTCTGTGATCAGCAATTTCAAGTCTTGCCACAGATTCTCAATGTGATTTAGGTCTGGACTGTGACTGGGCCATTCTAACACATGAATATGCTTTGATGTAAACCATTCCATTGTAGCTCTGGCTGGATGTTTCGGGTCGTTGTCCTGCTGGAAGGGGAACCTCCGCCCCAGTCTCAAGTCTTTTCTAGACTCTAACAGGTTTTCTTCTAAGATTGTCCTGTATTTGTCTCCATCCATCTTCCCATCAACTCTGACCAGCTTCCCTGTCCCTGCTGAAGAAAACCATCCCCACCACATGATACTGCCACCACCATGTTTCACGGTGGGGATGGTGTGTTCAGGGTGATGTGCAGTGTTAGTTTTCCCCCCACACATAGTGTTTTACTTTTAGGCCAGAAAGTTGAATTTTGGTGTCATGTGACCAGAGGACCTTCTTCCACATGTTTGCTGTGTCCTCCACATGGCTTCTCACAAACTACAAACAGGACTTCTTATGACTTTCTTTCTCCAATGTCTTTCTTCTTGTCACTCTTCCATAAAGGGCAGATTTGTGGAGAACACGACTAATAGTTGTCCTGTGGACAGATTCTCCCTCCTGAGCTGTGGATCTCTGCAGCTCCTCCAGAGTTACCATGGACCTCTTGGCTCTTCTCTGATGAATGTTCTCCTTGCCCGGCCGGTCAGTTTAGGTGGACGGCCATGTCTTGGTAGGTTTGCAGTTGTGCCATACTCTTTCCATTTTCCGATGATGGATTGAACAGAACTCCGTGAGATGATCGAAGCTTGGGAGATCTCTTTTTATAACCTAACCCTGCTTTATACTTCTCCACAACTTTATCCCTGACCTGTCTGGTGTGTTCCTTGGCCTTCATGATGCTGTTTGTTCACTAAGGTTCTCTAACAAACCTCTGAGGGCTTCACAGAACAGCTGTATTTATACTGAGATTACATTACACACAGGTGGACTCTATTTACTACCGTAATTAGGTGACTTCTGGAGGCAATTGGTTCTACTAGATTGTAGTTAGGGGTATCAGAGTAAAGGGGGCTGAATACAAATGCCCCCCACCACTTTTCACATAATCATTTTCCTTCCACTTCACAATTATGTGTCACTTTGTGTTGGTGGGAAATTTTAAAGGGGTATGAATACTTTTTCAAGGCACTTTAAATATATAGAGATATAGATATAGATATACTGAAACAACTAATCGATTATGAAATTAATCGGCCAGTAACATAATGGGGTTAAAAAAGCTAAAATTAGCCCTACATAGTACAAAAAGAGCAAATAATCTCTACTGCACATATTACTTTCACTGTTGCACAGTAAAAAAAACTAAATTTTTAATTTTTTTTTTTAACTCCATTATGTTACTAAATGTCTTAGGCCTGGTTCCCACCTATGTGTTTTTTGGTGTTTTTTGCAGAAATGCACTACAGTTCATTTAACGTTCACATCTATGCTTTTTTCAGCTGCTGTATATTTGGAAAGGGTCAAGGACCTTTTTCAATGCAAAACGGTGCTTTTTTGGGTCAATATACTTCAATGGAGAAGCTGTAGGAAAAGCAGTTCTGTTTGAAAATCTGCAAAAAACAGTCTAGAATTTTTTCTTTAAATAAAAAAAATCTGATCTGATTCAACCTCTAATAGTATATAGAGTATATCTCTTCTGTCTGTTATTCTCAGAGAAGGTTAAAGATTTTACTCCCTAACCATATAGTTGGTTATTTATATTTACCCCTGGGTAGAAAGATATTTAGGAATAATTTGCCTTTTTTTAAACTTAACATATTAACTAAATTATACACACACTTTTCTTTAAGGTTATTAACCGATTAATCGAAACAATAATCGGCCAACTAATCGATTATGAAAATAATCGTTAGTTGCAGCCCGAAATATATATATACACACACATACATACACACACATGCTGATTTCTGTACTTTTTTGGAAAACCAATAAATCAAACATAAAAGGTGTCCATAGACTATACAAACGCCTTTAGCTCTACCATCAGCTATGCAGTGGACGGGTTGGGGGGGGGGGGGGTGAGCGGAGGTTGTGTACACTGTAGATTGAAGATTACGATCTCCTGGAGATCTGGATAAATGACAGAATGATCCGGACTTCCCCAACGAAGACCAGACGAGCCCAATGTTTACCCCAAACAACGACCCCTCCCCCATCCACAGAGAACTGAACAGACCGGTACTAAATCATCACAACAATAAATCAAATAAAGACGATCTGTAGACCCCTCAGATCTGATGGGGGAGGGGGGGACACCTGTAGACCCCTCAGATCTGATGGGGGAGGGGGGGGGGGACACCTGTAGACCCCTCAGATCTGATGGGGAGGGGGGGGACACCTGTAGACCCCTCAGATCTGATGGGGGAGGGGGGGGACACCTGTAGACCCCTCAGATCTGATGGGGGGGGGGGGGGACACCTGTAGACCCCTCAGATCTGATGGGGGAGGGGGGGGGACACCTGTAGACCCCTCAGATCTGATGGTGGAGGGGGGGGGGGGGGGGACACCTGTAGACCCCTCAGATCTGATGGGGGAGGGGGGGGGGGGGGGACACCTGTAGACCCCTTAGATCTGATGGGGGAGGGGACACCTGTAGACCCCTTAGATCTGATGGGGGAGGGGGGGGGACACCTGTAGACCCCTCAGATCTGATGGGGGAGGGGGGGGGGACACCTGTAGACCCCTCAGATCTGATGGGGGAGGGGGGGGGACACCTGTAGACCCCTCAGATCTGATGGGGGAGGGGGGGGGACACCTGTAGACCCCTTAGATCTGATGGGGGAGGGGGGGGGACACCTGTAGACCCCTTAGATCTGATGGGGGAGGGGGGGGACACCTGTAGACCCCTCAGATCTGATGGGGGAGGGGGGGGGGGGGACACCTGTAGACCCCTCAGATCTGATGGGGGAGGGGGGGGGGACACCTGTAGACCCCTCAGATCTGATGGGGGAGGGGGGGGGGGACACCTGTAGACCCCTCAGATCTGATGGGGGAGGGGGGGGGGGACACCTGTAGACCCCTCAGATCTGATGGGGAGGGGGGGGGGGACACCTGTAGACCCCTCAGATCTGATGGGGAGGGGGGGGGGGACACCTGTAGACCCCTCAGATCTGATGGGGGAGGGGGGGGGGGACACCTGTAGACCCCTCAGATCTGATGGGGGAGGGGGGGGCACCTGTAGACCCCTCAGATCTGATGGGGGAGGGGGGGGGGGGGACACCTGTAGACCCCTCAGATCTGATGGGGGAGGGCACCTGTAGACCCCTCAGATCTGATGGGGGAGGGGGGGGGGACACCTGTAGACCCCTCAGATCTGATGGGGGAGGGGGGGACACCTGTAGACCCCTCAGATCTGATGGGGGAGGGGGGGACACCTGTAGACCCCTCAGATCTGATGGGGGAGGGGGGGACACCTGTAGACCCCTCAGATCTGATGGGGGAGGGGGGGGGGGGGGGGGAGACACCTGTAGACCCCTCAGATCTGATGGGGGGGGGGCACCTGTAGACCCCTCAGATCTGATGGGGGAGGGGGGGGGGGGGACACCTGTAGACCCCTCAGATCTGATGGGGGAGGGGGGGGGGGACACCTGTAGACCCCTCAGATCTGATGGGGGAGGGGGGGGGGACACCTGTAGACCCCTCAGATCTGATGGGGGAGGGGGGGGACACCTGTAGACCCCTCAGATCTGATGGGGAGGGGGGGGGACACCGGAGGAATAGAAACGGTGAGACTGCCGGAGACACTTCCCCAAATCTGACATCTGTACCCCCCGGGTGGGGGAGGGGATCACACATATCCGCCATACACAGGAACCTCTCACTGACCTCCTACTTCATCACCTCCAGGTTTAAGGAATGCTAAAGTGACCCCCCCCCCAGTCATTACAGCATGTCCTTAGTACATCATAATATCAATATGGGGGGGTCACAGAAAGAAGAGGATCATCTGATCTGGGGGGGTACATTAAAGCAACAGGTACAGATTTTGGGGTGGGGGAGGGGATGTGTGGGGGAAAAAAAAAAAAACACGAGGGTCCCCATTATGTGATGAGATCGGAAGGCCAGGGGGACCCCAGAAACGGGGGCACTGATGGAATATTGGAATGGGGGAGGGGATTTGGGTAATACCAGAGTGGAGGTGCAGGAGAAAATGGTGGGGACTTTACAATATAGGAATGACAGAGGGCATACAGGTCAGATATCGGGGTGATGGAGGTATAGGGGGGGTATACAGATGATATATGGGGGGGGTGCAGTGTGGGGGTGACAGGAGATATACGGGATTTGGGTGTAGAGATATAAGTGGGGCTCAGATATCAGGGTGATAGTTGTATGGGGAGGGGGTCATACAGATCAGGTATTGGGGTGATGGAGGTATAGGGGAGGGGAGTATACTATATGGGGAGATGGTGTAGATTGTGTTGGGGTGACACAAGAAATATTAATGTCAGGTATTGGGGTGATGGAGGTATAGGGGGGTATACAGATATATGGGGTGCAGTGTGGGGGTGACAGGAGATATACAGGATTTGGGTATGGAGATTTGTAGGGTGTGTAGAGAGATAAGTTGGGCTCAAGTATCGGGGTGTTAGTTGTATTGGGGGGTCAGTAGTAGGAGGGGTACAGAGATGATATATGAAGTGGGGTTCAGGTATTGGGGTGGTGAGGTGATTGGTGGGGGAGGGTGGTATACACAGAGGGATTGGGGGGTGTAATATGAAGTGGGGTTCAGGTATTGGGGTGGTGAATAGTGGGGGAGGGTGGTATACAAAGGGGAGGACACATATTAGGGGGGGATGGGAGGACACATATTAGGGGGGGATGGGAGGACACATATTAGGGGGGGATGGGAGGACACATATTAGGGGGGGATGGGAGGACACACAGGGAGGTCTCTCACCTACGATGATGAGCGTCGCCCAGAAGGCCACGGAGACCCCGGAGTAGAGTAGGACGTGTCCGTTCATGGCGCCTCTCCTCTCCTCTCACTGATCCGGGAACAGAGAACTAGCCTGACACCGGCCCGAGATCACCTGACCGCGCCCCCCCACGTGACCACCAACCCCCCTCCCTCTCCAGCGGCCGTAGAGTTGTGCGTCGCCCTGCGTTCCTCGAGCGGGCGGCTACGTCAAAACACAGCTGACGGCGGTGCTTCACCGCGCATGCGCGACTTCACCAAGGCTTTAACGCGCGTGCGCAGCCTCTGCTTTCTGTCGAGGAAGATTTTAGACACTCGAGCGGGCGGGCGGAGGCGGTGCGAGTTACATTATCATCACATGACATTATCGTCGGCACCGCCTCCAGCCCCGCCCCTAATACGCCCCTTAGCCTGCTCTGCTGAAAGGGGGCGTGCCCATTTCCTGCATAGCACAATCTATAATCAATGGGGCAGATTCCTCCAGCCCCGCCCCCGCCCCCGCCCCGCCCCGCCCCCTGCTCTGGTGAAGGGGGCGGGGCCCCGTGTTGTATATCAATGGCAGGAGGTCGAGATAAAGTATAGAGCTGTGCCTGTGGGAGGGGCCAAGCCTTTGCATAGAAGACTCATCAATGTGATCATCCACACTGCATGATGTACAGAATGTGATGGGCTGTGCAATCTGTTCAGGAAGGAAAACAGCAGCCTGACACATGGAGCCTCCGCTTACACAAATCTGTGCACAGCCCTGATAAATACACAGACAGGAGGTCAAGGGAAATTATACAGCAGTGTACAGGGGCGGCTGGTGCTACAAAATTTGGGGGGGCGCAAACAAACTGAAAAATACTGAAACCACCCCCCCCCATCAATTGCAGCCTCACTCTGCCCGTCATATGCATCTATTGTGCCCATCATATGCAGCCATTGTGCCCATCATATGCAGCCATTGTGCCCATCATATGCATCCATTGTGCCCATCATATGCAGCCATTGTGCCCATCATATGCATCCATTGTGCCCATCATATGCAGCCATTGTGCCCATCATATGCATCCATTGTGCCCATCATATGCAGCCATTGTGCCCATCATATGCATCCATTGTGCCCATCATATGCATCCATTGTGCCCATCATATGCAGCCATTGTGCCCATCATATGCAGCCATTGTGCCCATCATATGCATCCATTGTGCCCATCATATGCATCCATTGTGCCCATCATATGCAGCCATTGTGCCCATCATATGCAGCCATTGTGCCCATCATATGCAGCCATTGTGCCCATCATATGCATCCATTGTGCCCATCATATGCAGCCATTGTGCCCATCATATGCATCCATTGTGCCCATCATATGCATCCATTGTGCCCATCATATGCAGCCATTGTGCCCATCATATGCAGCCATTGTGCCCATCATATGCATCCATTGTGCCCATCATATGCATCCATTGTGCCCATCATATGCAGCCATTGTGCCCATCATATGCAGCCATTGTGCCCATCATATGCATCCATTGTGCCCATCATATGCAGCCATTGTGCCCATCATATGCATCCATTGTGCCCATCATATGCATCCATTGTGCCCATCATATGCAGCCATTGTGCCCATCATATGCATCCATTGTGCCCATCATATGCAGCCATTGTGCCCATCATATGCAGCCATTGTGCCCATCATATGCATCCATTGTGCCCATCATATGCAGCCATTGTGCCCATCATATGCATCCATTGTGCCCATCATATGCATCCATTGTGCCCATCATATGCAGCCATTGTGCCCATCATATGCAGCCATTGTGCCCATCATATGCATCCATTGTGCCCATCATATGCATCCATTGTGCCCATCATATGCAGCCATTGTGCCCATCATATGCATCCATTGTGCCCATCATATGCATCCATTGTGCCCATCATATGCAGCCATTGTGCCCGTCATATGCATCCATTGTGCCCGTCATATGTATCCATTGTGCCCGTCATATGAATCCATTGTGCCCGTCATATGCATCCATTGTGCCCATCATATGCATCCATTGTGCCCATCATATGCATCCATTGTGCCCGTCATATGCATCCATTGTGCCCGTCATATGCATCCATTGTGCCCGTCATATGCATCCATTGTGCCCATCATATGCATCCATTGTGCCCATCATATGCATCCATTGTGCCCGTCATATGCATCCATTGTGCCCATCATATGCATCCATTGTGCCCATCATATGCATCCATTGTGCCCGTCATATGCATCCATTGTGCCCATCATATGCAGCCATTGTGCCCATCATATGCATCCATTGTGCCCATCATATGCAGCCATTGTGCCCATCATATGCAGCCATTGTGCCCATCATATGCAGCCATTGTGCCCATCATATGCAGCCATTGTGCCCATCATATGCATCCATTGTGCCCATCATATGCATCCATTGTGCCCATCATATGCAGCCATTGTGCCCATCATATGCATCCATTGTGCCCATCATATGCAGCCATTGTGCCCATCATATGCAGCCATTGTGCCCATCATATGCATCCATTGTGCCCATCATATGCATCCATTGTGCCCATCATATGCAGCCATTGTGCCCATCATATGCAGCCATTGTGCCCATCATATGCAGCCATTGTGCCCATCATATGCAGCCATTGTGCCCATCATATGCATCCATTGTGCCCATCATATGCATCCATTGTGCCCATCATATGCAGCCATTGTGCCCATCATATGCATCCATTGTGCCCATCATATGCAGCCATTGTGCCCATCATATGCAGCCATTGTGCCCATCATATGCATCCATTGTGCCCATCATATGCATCCATTGTGCCCATCATATGCAGCCATTGTGCCCATCATATGCAGCCATTGTGCCCATCATATGCATCCATTGTGCCCATCATATGCAGCCATTGTGCCCATCATATGCATCCATTGTGCCCATCATATGCATCCATTGTGCCCATCATATGCAGCCATTGTGCCCATCATATGCAGCCATTGTGCCCATCATATGCATCCATTGTGCCCATCATATGCATCCATTGTGCCCATCATATGCAGCCATTGTGCCCATCATATGCATCCATTGTGCCCATCATATGCAATCATTGTGCCCATCATATGCAGCCATTGTGCCCGTCATATGCATCCATTGTGCCCGTCATATGTATCCATTGTGCCCGTCATATGAATCCATTGTGCCCGTCATATGCATCCATTGTGCCCGTCATATGCATCCATTGTGCCCGTCATATGCATCCATTGTGCCCGTCATATGCATCCATTGTGCCCATCATATGCATCCATTGTGCCCGTCATATGCATCCATTGTGCCCGTCATATGTATCCATTGTGCCCGTCATATGAATCCATTGTGCCCGTCATATGCATCCATTGTGCCCGTCATATGCATCCATTGTGCCCATCATATGCATCCATTGTGCCCGTCATATGCATCCATTGTGCCCATCATATGCATCCATTGTGCCCGTCATATGCATCCATTGTGCCCGTCATATGCATCCATTGTGCCCGTCATATGCATCCATTGTGCCCATCATATGCATCCATTGTGCCCATCATATGCATCCATTGTGCCCGTCATATGCATCCATTGTGCCCATCATATGCAGCCATTGTGCCCATCATATGCATCCATTGTGCCCATCATATGCATCCATTGTGCCCGTCATATGCATCCATTGTGCCCATCATATGCAGCCATTGTGCCCATCATATGCATCCATTGTGCCCATCATATGCATCCATTGTGCCCATCATATGCAGCCATTGTGCCCATCATATGCATCCATTGTGCCCATCATATGCAGCCATTGTGCCCATCATATGCATCCATTGTGCCCATCATATGCATCCATTGTGCCCATCATATGCAGCCATTGTGCCCATCATATGCAGCCATTGTGCCCATCATATGCATCCATTGTGCCCATCATATGCATCCATTGTGCCCATCATATGCAGCCATTGTGCCCATCATATGCATCCATTGTGCCCATCATATGCAGCCATTGTGCCCATCATATGCATCCATTGTGCCCATCATATGCATCCATTGTGCCCATCATATGCAGCCATTGTGCCCATCATATGCAGCCATTGTGCCCATCATATGCATCCATTGTGCCCATCATATGCATCCATTGTGCCCATCATATGCAGCCATTGTGCCCATCATATGCATCCATTGTGCCCATCATATGCATCCATTGTGCCCATCATATGCAGCCATTGTGCCCGTCATATGCATCCATTGTGCCCGTCATATGCATCCATTGTGCCCGTCATATGAATCCATTGTGCCCGTCATATGCATCCATTGTGCCCGTCATATGCATCCATTGTGCCCATCATATGCATCCATTGTGCCCGTCATATGCATCCATTGTGCCCGTCATATGCATCCATTGTGCCCGTCATATGCATCCATTGTGCCCGTCATATGCATCCATTGTGCCCATCATATGCATCCATTGTGCCCATCATATGCATCCATTGTGCCCGTCATATGCATCCATTGTGCCCGTCATATGCATCCATTGTGCCCATCATATGCATCCATTGTGCCCGTCATATGCATCCATTGTGCCCGTCATATGCAGCCATTGTGCCCATCATATGCATCCATTGTGCCCATCATATGCATCCATTGTGCCCATCATATGCAGCCATTGTGCCCATCATATGCAGCCATTGTGCCCATCATATGCATCCATTGTGCCCATCATATGCAGCCATTGTGCCCATCATATGCATCCATTGTGCCCATCATATGCATCCATTGTGCCCATCATATGCAGCCATTGTGCCCATCATATGCATCCATTGTGCCCATCATATGCAGCCATTGTGCCCATCATATGCAGCCATTGTGCCCATCATATGCATCCATTGTGCCCATCATATGCAGCCATTGTGCCCATCATATGCATCCATTGTGCCCATCATATGCATCCATTGTGCCCATCATATGCATCCATTGTGCCCGTCATATGCAGCCATTGTGCCCATCATATGCATCCATTGTGCCCATCATATGCATCCATTGTGCCCATCATATGCAGCCATTGTGCCCATCATATGCAGCCATTGTGCCCATCATATGCATCCATTGTGCCCATCATATGCAGCCATTGTGCCCATCATATGCATCCATTGTGCCCATCATATGCATCCATTGTGCCCATCATATGCAGCCATTGTGCCCATCATATGCATCCATTGTGCCCATCATATGCATCCATTGTGCCCATCATATGCATCCATTGTGCCCATCATATGCATCCATTGTGCCCATCATATGCAGCCATTGTGCCCATCATATGCATCCATTGTGCCCATCATATGCATCCATTGTGCCCATCATATGCAGCCATTGTGCCCATCATATGCAGCCATTGTGCCCATCATATGCATCCATTGTGCCCATCATATGCATCCATTGTGCCCGTCATATGCATCCATTGTGCCCATCATATGCATCCATTGTGCCCATCATATGCATCCATTGTGCCCGTCATATGCATCCATTGTGCCCATCATATGCATCCATTGTGCCCATCATATGCATCCATTGTGCCCGTCATATGCATCCATTGTGCCCATCATATGCAGCCATTGTGCCCATCATATGCATCCATTGTGCCCATCATATGCAGCCATTGTGCCCATCATATGCAGCCATTGTGCCCATCATATGCATCCATTGTGCCCATCATATGCAGCCATTGTGCCCATCATATGCATCCATTGTGCCCATCATATGCATCCATTGTGCCCATCATATGCAGCCATTGTGCCCATCATATGCAGCCATTGTGCCCATCATATGCAGCCATTGTGCCCATCATATGCATCCATTGTGCCCATCATATGCATCCATTGTGCCCATCATATGCAGCCATTGTGCCCGTCATATGCATCCATTGTGCCCATCATATGTATCCATTGTGCCCGTCATATGAATCCATTGTGCCCGTCATATGCATCCATTGTGCCCATCATATGCATCCATTGTGCCCATCATATGCATCCATTGTGCCCGTCATATGCATCCATTGTGCCCATCATATGCATCCATTGTGCCCGTCATATGCATCCATTGTGCCCGTCATATGCATCCATTGTGCCCGTCATATGCATCCATTGTGCCCATCATATGCATCCATTGTGCCCGTCATATGCATCCATTGTGCCCATCATATGCATCCATTGTGTCCATCATATGCATCCATTGTGCCCGTCATATGCATCCATTGTGCCCATCATATGCAGCCATTGTGCCCATCATATGCATCCATTGTGCCCATCATATGCATCCATTGTGCCCATCATATGCAGCCATTGTGCCCATCATATGCAGCCATTGTGCCCATCATATGCATCCATTGTGCCCATCATATGCAGCCATTGTGCCCATCATATGCATCCATTGTGCCCATCATATGCATCCATTGTGCCCATCATATGCAGCCATTGTGCTCATCATATGCAGCCATTGTGCCCATCATATGCATCCATTGTGCCCATCATATGCATCCATTGTGCCCATCATATGCATCCATTGTGCCCATCATATGCAGCCATTGTGCCCATCATATGCATCCATTGTGCCCATCATATGCATCCATTGTGCCCATCATATGCAGCCATTGTGCCCGTCATATGCATCCATTGTGCCCATCATATGCATCCATTGTGCCCGTCATATGAATCCATTGTGCCCGTCATATGCATCCATTGTGCCCATCATATGCATCCATTGTGCCCATCATATGCAGCCATTGTGCCCGTCATATGAATCCATTGTGCCCATCATATGCATCCATTGTGCCCGTCATATGAATCCATTGTGCCCGTCATATGCATCCATTGTGCCCATCATATGCATCCATTGTGCCCCATCATATGCATCCATTGTGCCCGTCATATGCATCCATTGTGCCCGTCATATGCAGCCATTGTGCCCGTCATATGCATCCATTGTGCCCATCATATGCAGCCATTGTGCCCATCATATGCATCCATTGTGCCCATCATATACAGCCATTGTGCCCATCATATGCATCCATTGTGCCCCATCATATGCATCCATTGTGCCCATCATATGCATCCATTGTGCCAATCATATGCATCCATTGTGCCCATCATATGCAGCCATTGTGCCTATCATATGCATCCATTGTGCCCATCATATGCATCCATTGTGCCCATCATATGCAGCCATTGTGCCCATCATATGCATCCATTGTGCCCATCATATGCATGCATTGTGCCCGTCATATGCATCCATTGTGCCCATCATATGCATCCATTGTGCCCCATCATATGCATCCATTGTGCCCGTCATATGCATCCATTGTGCCCGTCATATGCATCCATTGTGCCCATCATATGCATCCATTGTGCCCATCATATGCAGCCATTGTGCCCATCATATGCATCCATTGTGCCCATCATATGAATCCATTGTGCCCGTCATATGCATCCATTGTGCCCATCATATGCATCCATTGTGCCCCATCATATGCATCCATTGTGCCCCATCATATGCATCCATTGTGCCCGTCATATGCAGCCATTGTGCCCGTCATATGCATCCATTGTGCCCATCATATGCATCCATTGTGCCCGTCATATGCATCCATTGTGCCCATCATATGCATCCATTGTGCCCCATCATATGCATCCATTGTGCCCGTCATATGCATCCATTGTGCCCATCATATGCAGCCATTGTGCCCATCATATGCATCCATTGTGCCCATCATATGCATCCATTGTGCCCATCATATGCAGCCATTGTGCCCATCATATGCAGCCATTGTGCCCATCATATGCAGCCATTGTGCCCATCATATGCATCCATTGTGCCCATCATATGCATCCATTGTGCCCATCATATGCAGCCACTGTGCCCATCATATGCAGCCATTGTGCCCATCATATGCATCCATTGTGCCCATCATATGCATCCATTGTGCCCATCATATGCAGCCATTGTGCCCATCATATGCATCCATTGTGCCCATCATATGCATCCATTGTGCCCATCATATGCAGCCATTGTGCCCGTCATATGCATCCATTGTGCCCGTCATATGCATCCATTGTGCCCGTCATATGCATCCATTGTGCCCGTCATATGAATCCATTGTGCCCGTCATATGCATCCATTGTGCCCATCATATGCATCCATTGTGCCCGTCATATGCATCCATTGTGCCCGTCATATGCATCCATTGTGCCCATCATATGCATCCATTGTGCCCATCATATGCATCCATTGTGCCCGTCATATGCATCCATTGTGCCCGTCATATGCATCCATTGTGCCCGTCATATGCATCCATTGTGCCCGTCATATGCATCCATTGTGCCCGTCATATGCATCCATTGTGCCCGTCATATGCATCCATTGTGCCCGTCATATGCAGCCATTGTGCCCATCATATGCATCCATTGTGCCCATCATATGCATCCATTGTGCCCATCATATGCATCCATTGTGCCCATCATATGCAGCCATTGTGCCCATCATATGCATCCATTGTGCCCATCATATGCATCCATTGTGCCCATCATATGCAGCCATTGTGCCCATCATATGCAGCCATTGTGCCCATCATATGCATCCATTGTGCCCATCATATGCATCCATTGTGCCCATCATATGCATCCATTGTGCCCATCATATGCAGCCATTGTGCCCATCATATGCATCCATTGTGCCCATCATATGCATCCATTGTGCCCATCATATGCAGCCATTGTGCCCGTCATATGCATCCATTGTGCCCATCATATGCATCCATTGTGCCCGTCATATGAATCCATTGTGCCCGTCATATGCATCCATTGTGCCCATCATATGCATCCATTGTGCCCATCATATGCAGCCATTGTGCCCGTCATATGAATCCATTGTGCCCATCATATGCATCCATTGTGCCCGTCATATGAATCCATTGTGCCCGTCATATGCATCCATTGTGCCCATCATATGCATCCATTGTGCCCCATCATATGCATCCATTGTGCCCGTCATATGCATCCATTGTGCCCGTCATATGCAGCCATTGTGCCCGTCATATGCATCCATTGTGCCCATCATATGCAGCCATTGTGCCCATCATATGCATCCATTGTGCCCATCATATACAGCCATTGTGCCCATCATATGCATCCATTGTGCCCCATCATATGCATCCATTGTGCCCATCATATGCATCCATTGTGCCAATCATATGCATCCATTGTGCCCATCATATGCAGCCATTGTGCCTATCATATGCATCCATTGTGCCCATCATATGCATCCATTGTGCCCATCATATGCAGCCATTGTGCCCATCATATGCAGCCATTGTGCCCGTCATATGCATCCATTGTGCCCATCATATGTATCCATTGTGCCCGTCATATGAATCCATTGTGCCCGTCATATGCATCCATTGTGCCCATCATATGCATCCATTGTGCCCATCATATGCAGCCATTGTGCCCATCATATGCATCCATTGTGCCCATCATATGCATCCATTGTGCCCATCATATGCAGCCATTGTGCCCATCATATGCAGCCATTGTGCCCATCATATGCATCCATTGTGCCCATCATATGCAGCCATTGTGCCCATCATATGCATCCATTGTGCCCATCATATGCATCCATTGTGCCCATCATATGCAGCCATTGTGCCCATCATATGCAGCCATTGTGCCCATCATATGCATCCATTGTGCCCATCATATGCATCCATTGTGCCCATCATATGCATCCATTGTGCCCATCATATGCAGCCATTGTGCCCATCATATGCATCCATTGTGCCCATCATATGCATCCATTGTGCCCATCATATGCAGCCATTGTGCCCGTCATATGCATCCATTGTGCCCATCATATGCATCCATTGTGCCCGTCATATGAATCCATTGTGCCCGTCATATGCATCCATTGTGCCCATCATATGCATCCATTGTGCCCATCATATGCAGCCATTGTGCCCGTCATATGAATCCATTGTGCCCATCATATGCATCCATTGTGCCCGTCATATGAATCCATTGTGCCCGTCATATGCATCCATTGTGCCCGTCATATGCATCCATTGTGCCCCATCATATGCATCCATTGTGCCCGTCATATGCATCCATTGTGCCCGTCATATGCAGCCATTGTGCCCGTCATATGCATCCATTGTGCCCATCATATGCAGCCATTGTGCCCATCATATGCATCCATTGTGCCCATCATATACAGCCATTGTGCCCATCATATGCATCCATTGTGCCCCATCATATGCATCCATTGTGCCCATCATATGCATCCATTGTGCCCGTCATATGCATCCATTGTGCCCATCATATGCAGCCATTGTGCCCATCATATGCATCCATTGTGCCCATCATATGCATCCATTGTGCCCATCATATGCAGCCATTGTGCCCATCATATGCAGCCATTGTGCCCATCATATGCATCCATTGTGCCCCATCATATGCATCCATTGTGCCCGTCATATGCATCCATTGTGCCCGTCATATGCATCCATTGTGCCCATCATATGCATCCATTGTGCCCATCATATGCAGCCATTGTGCCCATCATATGCATCCATTGTGCCCATCATATGAATCCATTGTGCCCGTCATATGCATCCATTGTGCCCATCATATGCATCCATTGTGCCCCATCATATGCATCCATTGTGCCCCATCATATGCATCCATTGTGCCCGTCATATGCAGCCATTGTGCCCGTCAATTGCATCCATTGTGCCCGTCATATGCATCCATTGTGCCCGTCATATGCATCCATTGTGCCCGTCATATGCATCCATTGTGCCCATCATATGCATCCATTGTGCCCATCATATGCAGCCATTGTGCCCATCATATGCATCCATTGTGCCCATCATATGAATCCATTGTGCCCGTCATATGCATCCATTGTGCCCATCATATGCATCCATTGTGCCCCATCATATGCATCCATTGTGCCCGTCATATGCATCCATTGTGCCCATCATATGCAGCCATTGTGCCCGTCATATGCATCCATTGTGCCCGTCATATGCATCCATTGTGCCCATCATATGCATCCATTGTGCCCGTCATATGCATCCATTGTGCCCGTCATATGCATCCATTGTGCCCGTCATATGCATCCATTGTGCCCATCATATGCATCCATTGTGCCCGTCATATGCATCCATTGTGCCCATCATATGCATCCATTGTGCCCGTCATATGCATCCATTGTGCCCGTCATATGCATCCATTGTGCCCATCATATGCATCCATTGTGCCCGTCATATGCATCCATTGTGCCCGTCATATGCATCCATTGTGCCCGTCATATGCATCCATTGTGCCCGTCATATGCATCCATTGTGCCCATCATATGCATCCATTGTGCCCGTCATATGCATCCATTGTGCCCATCATATGCATCCATTGTGCCCATCATATGCATCCATTGTGCCCATCATATGCATCCATTATGCCCGTCATATGCATCCATTGTGCCCGTCATATGCATCCATTGTGCCCATCATATGCAGCCATTGTGCCCATCATATGCAGCCATTGTGCCCATCATATGCATCCATTGTGCCCATCATACGCATCCATTGTGCCCGTCATATGCATCCATTGTGCCCGTCATATGCATCCATTGTGCCCATCATATGCATCCATTGTGCCCATCATATGCATCCATTGTGCCCGTCATATGCATCCATTGTGCCCGTCATATGCATCCATTGTGCCCATCATATGCATCCATTGTGCCCGTCATATGCATCCATTGTGCCCGTCATATGCATCCATTGTGCCCGTCATATGCATCCATTGTGCCCATCATATGCATCCATTGTGCCCGTCATATGCATCCATTGTGCCCGTTATATGCATCCATTGTGCCCGTCATATGCATCCATTGTGCCCGTCATATGCAGCCATTGTGCCCATCATATGCATCTATTGTGCCCGTCATATGCATGTATTGTGCCCATCATATGCATCCATTGTGCCCGTCATATGCATCCATTGTGCCCGTCATATGCATCCATTGTGCCCATCATATGCAGCCATTGTGCCCATCATATGCATCCATTGTGCCCATCATACGCATCCATTGTGCCCGTCATATGCATCCATTGTGCCCGTCATATGCATCCATTGTGCCCATCATATGCATCCATTGTGCCCATCATATGCATCCATTGTGCCCGTCATATGCAACCAGGCGTGCCCCTCGGTCGGCTGTCACTTCACCCCCCCGCGCGGCCGGTCTGGCGGCACTTACCGGGAGTGACGGGGCTTCCTCCTCCTCTTCTGTAGCGGCGGCTGTGGCTTCTGTGTCCACTCGGCTCCTCAGGCTTCTTCCGCCGTGTCTCCTCTTCTGCCGAAGTGTTAGGTATCCAATAGCATCGCCTAATGCTTTGGCCAATCGGGAGACAGGTCTCACTGACCTGCCTGCTGATTGGCGAGGGGGGAACGTTAGTGTGAAAATAACGAAAATTCATTTGCTATGCCACACAACAGGGTGGGATCAGGACGCAGTGCTCTGCGCCCCGAGCCCACCCTATTTTGAAGCCTATTAGAGCCTCTAATCACGTGCAAATACACCCCCCCGCCTATCCCCGCCATAGTAATTCATGTGTCCGGCGTCCTAAAGGGGCTGGGCACATGAATAGGAAGGGCGGCAGAGGTGACAGGAGGGGCGGCGCCCGTGCACCCACAAGGCATGGACCGCCACTGGTCTTTGATCTCTGTCAAGTGCTGGGGGCTGGATCGCCTCCGCTGCTTTTCCTCCAATCAGGGGCCATAGAAGTTAAGTGCTAGTTTACCTGTAACCTTCACACTGGAGACTTGTACACCATCATCATGGCGTCCCAGGACGGTGGGTACAGGGTCCCCTGAGGGCAGAGCACATGTGTGACCCACTTTTGGGTCACTGGTGGCTTAGGAAGAAGGAGAGGGCCTCGGTGGACGTGGGAGAAGGAGATTGCTCCTGGGTGGACGTGGGAGAAGGAGATTGCTCCTGGGTGGACGTGGGAGAAGGAGATTGCTCCTGGGTGGACGTGGGAGAAGGGGAGGGCTCCTAGATGGACGTGGCAGAAGGAGAGGGCTCCTGGGTGGCCAGAGGATAGAGCCCCTGGGTGGCTTAGGGAGAAGGAGAGAGCCCCTGGGTGGCCGTGGAGAAGGAGAGAGCCCCTGGGTGGACGTGGGAGAAGGAGAGGGCTCCTAGGTGGCCGGGGGAGGAGAGAGCCCCTGGGTGGCCGGGGGAGAAGGAGAGAGCCCCTGGGTGGCTTAGGGAGAAGGAGAGAGCCCCTCGGTGGCCGGTGGAGAAGGAGAGAGCCCCTGGGTAGCCGGTGGAGGAGAGGGCTCTTGGGTGGCCGGGGGAGAAGGAGAGAGCCCCTGGGTGGCCGGTAGAGAAGGAGAGAGTCCCTGGGTGGCAGCTTAGGGAGAAGGAGAGAGACCCTGGGTGGCCGGTGGAGAGGGCTCCTGGGTGGACGTGGGAGAAGGAGAGGGCTCCTGGGCGGCCGGGGGAGAAGGATAGAGCCCCTGGGTGGCCGTGGAGAAGGAGAGAGCTCCTGGGTAGACGGGGGAGGAGAGAGCCCCTGGGTGGCCGGGGGAGAAGGAGAGAGCCCCTGGGTGGCCGGGGGAGAAGGAGAGAGCCCCTGGGTGGCTTAGGGAGAAGGAGAGAGCCCCTGGGTGGCCGTAGGAGAAGGAGAGAGCCCCTGGGTGGCCGGTGGAGAAGGAGAGGGCTCCTGGGTGGCCAGGGGAGAAGGAGAGAGCCCCTGGGTGGCCAGTAGAGAAGGAGAGAGTCCCTGGGTGGCCAGTGGAGAAGGAGAGGGCTCCTGGGTGGCCGGGGGAGAAGGATAGAGCCCCTGGGTGGCCGTGGAGAAGGAGAGAGCTCCTGGGTAGACGGGGGAGGAGAGAGCCCCTGGGTGGCCGGGGGAGAAGGAGAGAGCCCCTGGGTGGCTTAGGGAGAAGGAGAGAGCCCCTGGGTGGCCGTAGGAGAAGGAGAGAGCCCCTGGGTGGCCAGTAGAGAAGGAGAGAGTCCCTGGGTGGCCAGTGGAGAAGGAGAGGGCTCCTGGGTGGCCGGGGGAGAAGGAGAGAGCCCCTGGGTGGCCGGTAGAGAAGGAGAGAGTCCCTAGGTGGCTTAGGGAGAAGGAGAGAGACCCTGGGTGGCCGGTGGAGAGGGAGAGGGCTCCTGGGTGGAAAGTGGAGAAGGAGAGAGCACCTGGGTGTTTGGAGGAGAGGGCCCCTGGGTGGCCATTTAGTCAACAAGAGGGCCCCTGGGTGGCCGTGGGAGAAGGAGAGGGCACCTGGGTGTTTGGAGGAGGAGAGGGCCCCTGGGTGGCCATTTAGTGAAGAAGAGGGCCCCTGGGTGGCTGGGGGAGAAGGAGTGGGCCCCTGGCTGTTTGATAGAGAAGGAGATGGAGATGACCCCAGGGTTGGCCAAAATTGGAAGAGCTGGTCCTTGGGTGGTTGGAGGAGGAGAGGGTGCCACCCTTCTCCCCTGAGGACAGGGACATCCTTCTCTCCCTGAAGGACGGGGACACCCTTCTCTCCCCGGAGGACAGGGACACCCTTCTCTCCCCCGGAGGACGGGGACACCGGAGGACGGGGACACCCTTCTCTCCCCCAGAGGATTGGGACACCCTTCTCTCCCCCGGAGGACAGGGACACCGGAGGATGGGGACACCACCTTCTTCTCCTCCAGAGTTACCATGGACCTCTTGGCTCTTCTCTGATGAATGCTCTCCTTGCCTGGCTGGTCAGTTTAGGTGGACGGCCATGTCTTGGTAGGTTTGCAGTTGTGCCATACTCTTTCCATTTCCAGATGATGGATTGAACAGAGCTCCATGAGATGTTCAAAGCTTGTGAGATTTTTTTTATAACCTAACCCTGCTTTATACTTCTCCACAACTTTATCCCTGACCTGTCTGGTGTGTTCCTTGGCCTTCATTATGCTGTTTGTTCACTAAGGCTCTCTAACAAACCTCTGAGGGCTTCACAGAACAGCTGGATTTATACTGAGATTAAATGACACACAGGTGGACTCTATTTACTAATTAGGTGACTTCTGAAGGCAATTGGTTCCACTAGATTTTAGTTAGGGGTATCAGAGTAAATGGGGCTGAATACAACCCCCCACACACACACACTTTTCACATATTTATTTGTATCATTTATCATTTTCCTTCCACTTCACAATTATGTGACACTTTGTGTTGGTCTATAACATAAAATCCCCAAAAAATACATTTACGTTTTTGGTTGTAACAAAATGTGGGGAATTTCAATGGGGTATGAATACCTTTTTAAGACACTGTACATGGGCACCATTTTCATACTTTTGGTTCTGTATGCCACCAGAATAAAATGAAAATGAAACAATCCAAAATAATTTGAATTGCAGACTTTCAGATTTAATTCAAGGGGTTGAACATTAACATTGAGTACAAATTTTAGGAACTGCAACCATTTTTTTTTACACAGTCGTCCCCCCCCCCCCCCCCCCCCATTTTCAGGGGCTCAAATGTATTTGGACAAATTAATATAATGATAAATAAAATGATCATTTTTAATATTTTGTTGGGAATACTTTAATGAGTGAAATCTGGAGCCCATGGACATCACCAAAGACTGCCTTTCCTCCTCTCTGATGCTTTGCCCGGCTCTAACTGCAGCTGTCTTTAATTGTTTTTTGTATGTGGATCTTTCTGCCTTTAGTTTTGCCTTCAGCAAGTGAAATGCTCAATTGGGTGGAGATCAGGTGATTGACTCGGCCATTGCAGAATATTCCACTTCTTTTCCTTCAAAAGTTCCTGGGTTGCTTTTGCAGTGTGTTTTGGATCATTGTCCATCTGTACTGTGAAGCGCCGCCCAATCATTGACTGAATCTGGGCTGACAGTATATGTCTAAACACCGCAGAATTCATCCGACTGCTTTTGTCTTCTGTCACATCAGCAATAACCACCAATAACCCAGTGCCACTGGAAGCCATGCATGCCATCACACTGAAAGCTCTACCATGTGACCACAGATGACGTTGTGTGCTTTGGATCATGATCTGTTCAAAGCCTTCTCCACACTTTCTTCTTCCCGTCATTCTGCTACTGATTAATCTTATGCCCCGTACACACGGTCGGACTTTGTTCGGACATTCCGACAACAAAATCCTAGGATGTTTTCCGACGGATGTTGGCTCAAACTTGTTTTGCATACACGCGGTCACACAAAGTTGTCGGAATTTCCGATCGCCAACCACGCGGTGACGTACACCACGTATGACGAGACTAGAAAAGGCCGGTTCAGAACCAAGCGCGGCACCCTTTGGGCTCCTTTTGCTAATCTTGTGTTAGTAAAAGTTTGGTGAGAGACGATTCGTGCTTTTTCAGACTCGTGGCTTTCAGATCATTTTCTGCTGTTCAGTTTGTGCTTGTGGGTTTGTATCTGCTCTTCAGTGCGTGCAGCAAGTTCCGCGTGACTTTAATTAGTCATTGTATTCTTGTTCGTTCGTTACTGTTTTTCAGGTCGCTCTTCACAGGCCTTGCTGTTCTTCAGTGCGTTCTGTTACTTCGTTCTGAGCAGCCGACCGTTTTCTAGCCATGTTTCGTATGCGTACTCCTCGTAGAGTTCGTGCTGTGCGGGGGCTTGGTGTTGGGGTCCTGACCTTGACACAAGTCCAGTCCATGAACAGGGTGGGGAGGAGTTCATGGACCAAGAATTGGTTGCTTCAGCGTGACCAGTTCTCTCATATGCCTTTGCTCCGTGATATCCGTGAGAATAATCCTGATGATTTCAGGAACTTTCTCAGGATGACGGACCCCGTATTTCACCGTTTGTTGGCTTCGCTGACCCCCTATATCAGCAGGCAGGATACCTGCATGAGGCAAGCCATCACTCCGGAGCAGAGGTTGGTCGCTACCTTGCGGTATTTGGCGACAGGGAGAAGCCTGCAGGACCTCAAGTTCTCGACAGGCATCTCCCCCCAGGCTCTGGGGATCATTATCCCAGAGACCTGTTCTGCCATCATCCAGGTCCTGCAGAAGGAGTATATGAAGGTAAGATTTTTATCCTTTAATATCAAATTGTATTGTATTGAATGTTTGATAATATATTGTATTTCTTTCCTCATTCCCTAATTACCATGATTGTAATATGCTGTGAATGTCCCCTTTGTTCTCATGCATGCTGGATTTTTATGTAATGATTATTTTAGGTCCTTCATACATATTTGCCCTTCAATAACCTCCCCAGCATGGTGTCTCCTGGCCCTATATTCACCTCATGTAGTCACTTAACAATGTATTTTATCAGCTCCATAGTAGTGCTTTACCCCAAACACCCCCTAAAATGTTTGGAAATGTTATTTTTGGTTTAAATTCTGGCAGAGTGCCAGAGGCTTTTTTTTTGGTGGTGTCCCCAAATCATTTTTAGTAACTCTCCCTCCCCCAACTGCTAAGTCAGCTGATCCCAATTCTCTATCTATCCTCAATCATCTATCTGCTGACTTTGCCAAACCCATACACACTATACCCATCTCTTTTGTGCTCTGATTTATGGATGAATTCCCCAAAGCATGTAGTGCAAGGGCCTGCCTGTATACTTTCAAATGGTACTGTTTAAAGTTTTTGGATCCTATTATTATCTTGATAGGTAATAGCAGAATGTCCAAATGTCCTCAAATGTGTACAATGTGTATTTATATCTTTGTATTATGACACTTCTTACCTGTCCAGTGGGCTGCCAATAGTGTAACTAAGGAGGGTCTGTTCCAAGTAATACCCATTATTTAGGCATTCATCTCTCAATGAAGTGAAGAGGGTTACCTGTCCAAGATACCCCCCCTATAATGTTAGAAATGGCCCATGAGAGGGGGGGAAGGGAGGGGGAATATGATAGGTGTACCCAGTGCTGGGACAAGGCCATTTGGTGCCCAGGGCGAAGATGGCAAACTGCGCCCCCCCCCCCCCGGTTTTAATAAAGAATCAATGTCGTTTCAAAACAAGAATATACTTAAAACAATACAAGTATTGCAGAGTATTGCACAGTGCACAGTATTGTGGAGTATTGCAGAGTATTGCACAGTGTTGCGGGGTATTGCAGAGTATTTCAGGGTATTGCACAGTATTGTGGGGTATTGCAGAGTATTTCAGGGTATTGCAGAGTATTGCAGTGTTGCGGGGTATTGCAGAGTATTTCAGGGTATTGCAGAGCATTGCACAGTATTGTGGGGTATTGCAGAGTATTGCACAGTATTGTGGGGTATTGAGAGTATTTCAGTGTATTGCAGAGTATTGAACATTATTGTGGAGTATTGCAGAGTATTGCACAGTGTTGCGGGGTATTGCACAGTATTTCGGGGTATTGCACAGCATTGCACAGTATTGTGGGGTATTGCAGAGTATTGCACAGTATTGTGGGGTATTGCAGAGTATTGCACAGTATTGTGGGGTATTGCAGAGTATTTCAGGGTATTGCAGAGTATTGCACAGTATTGTGGGGTATTGCAGAGTATTTCAGGGTATTGCAGAGTATTGCACAGTGTTGCGGGGTATTGCAGAGTATTGCACAGTATTGTGGGGTATTGCAGAGTATTTCACAGTATTGTGGGGTATTGCAGAGTATTGCACAGTATTGTGGGGTATTGCAGAGTATTGCACAGTATTGTGGGGTATTGCAGAGTATTTCAGGGTATTGCAGAGTATTGCACAGTGTTGCGGGGTATTGCAGAGTATTGCACAGTATTGTGGGGTATTGCAGAGTATTTCACAGTATTGTGGGGTATTGCAGAGTATTGCACAGTATTGTGGGGTATTGCAGAGTATTGCACAGTATTGTGGGGTATTGCAGAGTATTTCAGGGTATTGCAGAGTATTTCAGGGTATTGCAGAGTATTGCACAGTGTTGCGGGGTATTGCAGAGTATTGCACAGTATTGTGGGATATTGCAGAGTATTGCACAGTATTGTGGGGTATTGCAGAGTATTGCACAGTATTGTGGGGTATTGCAGAGTATTGCACAGTATTGTGGGGTATTGCAGAGTATTGCACAGTATTGTGGGGTATTGCAGAGTATTGCACAGTATTGTGGGGTATTGCAGAGTATTGCACAGTATTGTGGGGTATTGCAGAGTATTGCACAGTATTGTGGGGTAGTGCAGAGTATTGCACAGTATTGTGGGGTATTGCAGAGTATTGCACAGTATTGTGGGGTATTGCAGAGTATTGCACAGTATTGTGGGGTATTGCAGAGTATTGCACAGTATTGTGGGGTATTGCAGAGTATTGCACAGTATTGTGGGGTAGTGCAGAGTATTGCACAGTATTGTGGGGTATTGCAGAGTATTGCACAGTATTGTGGGGTATTGCAGAGTATTGCACAGTATTGTGGGGTATTCAGCAGTGGTGGTCACTGGTCATTAACCTCGCCTCAGCCTCCTCCCCTCCCCCAATCCAGCCATTTATTAATCTGTTTTTTAGTGTTTACTTACACAAGTTCAGACTCAGAAGTTATGAGTCTGAACTTGTGTAAGTAAACACTAAAAAAACAGATTAATAAATGTCTGGATTGGGGGGAGGGGAGGAGACTGAGGCGAGGTTAATGACCAGTGACCACCACTGCTAAATATCTGAGTCAGAACACTGGCACTGCGCTCTTCTACCTTCCAGATTGAATCCAGCCAGCCAGGCAGCAGCTCCTCAGCTCGGCTCCGCTTGAGATAACAGACGCCGACACGACACAGCTCCCGCCTCCCGCCTCCCTGCGCTCCTCTCTGCGTCCTCCCACCTCGCCTCCGGCCGTGAGTGACGTCACGGCGCTGGCAGAGACAACGGGACTCCTCCGTAGGGGAGTAACAGTGTAGTTGTGTGCTGAGGGAAGGGAAGGGAGGATCATGCAGGAGCGCACAGCTGCGCCCCCCCCCATACCAAATGGTACCGCCCAGGGCACGTGCCCTCTCCGCCCCTGCCTTGTACCGGCCCTGGGTGTACCTTATACTTTGGCGTTGTTAAATTCTTCTTAATAAATGCTATCTGGAGGTTGACCCATAATGTTTGTGCCTAATCTGCTTGCCATGTTTCTGAGCAAAAATAGTAAATGTTTTATTTTTTCCCTCAACAGTTTACTTCCACACCACAGGAATGGCAGACTGTGGCCTCCCACTTTGCCCAGCGGTGGGACTTTCCTAACTGCGGAGGGGCAATTGATGGGAAACACGTCCACATCGTCCCACCACCCAACTCGGGGTCGTACTATTTCAACTATAAGGGGTTCAATAGTATAGTGATGTTGGCGGTGGTGTCGGCTAATTACGACTTCCTGTATGTGGACGTGGGGAAGAATGGCCGGATGTCCGATGGTGGAGTCATCGCCCAGACGGAGTTCTACAGGCGTCTCCAGAATGGCAGCTTGGACTTGCCAGCTCCAGAGGACAATGTGGAAGGACTCCCATTTGTGTTCGTTGCTGATGAAGCGTTTGCGCTGGGGGACCACCTGATGCGGCCATTCCCGATGAGGACCCTCACCCCGGAACAGAGGGTTTTTAATTACCGGCTGGCCAGAGCCCGAAGAGTGATGGAGAACACATTTGGAATCCTGGCCGCCTATTTATGACACCCATCCATATGGCGGAGTATAAACTGAACCATATTATACTGGCGTGCTGTATTCTCCATAACTTTTTAAGGAAACATTCGGCCAACTATGCTGGCTCAATGAATGATACATGAAACCACACTGACGGCGCTTGAAAGCGGCCGTCCTGGCTTGCCCTCCCTGAGTGCCCATGATGTACAATTACGCTACCTGGAGTTCTTTTGCGGGTAGGGGGGCCATCAATATGCCAGCAAATCCGTGAAGCCTTTTTATAATAAAACAAAAAAAGAAATTCTTTGTGGACATTTACTGCTTGTGTTTGTTTTAGCTGACCCTGACAGAAATGTGTTGAGTCCAGATGTTGTGATTGTGTAACCTTATTATACAAAGCACTGTTGGCTGTTATTTACTAAATACAAAAACACATTTCACTATAAGTACACTTGCAACTGCACTGAAACTGCACTTGTAGTGCCAAGAGGATTTGCCCTTAGTAAATAACCCCCATTTTCTCAGAAAACACCAATGACATCACCCCAAAAGTGTTGTAGCGTTGAGACAATAATCCACACATTCTTGCTTAACAAACTTTATTATACCTGCACAATCACATGTGCATTTACCAAAGGTTTTTCAAACAAACCAACATGTTTGTTGTATAACAATTTTTGGGGTAGCATTATCAAAAATCGAAATGTCCATTCTAGATAAAACAGGCCTGTGTTACACCAACAAGAAAGACACAAATCTTGAACTTACAAACATCACATTTGGTAGAACTTGAAGGCAATATCAGACATGAGTATTTAGGAACTGTGTTTGATATTGCGTTCAGATGGGGTGAAGTCACCCCAGGAAAAGCCAAATTTGGAAGATGCACACCAATTTAACAATGTCAACATGTGCGACCTGCCATCACGGGGGATCAAGGGATGTGTTTTGGGGGAGCAAGCCCTTCCTCGCTGCTACTTTATTATTGAGGAAGGGGTTGCACCTCCAAAACGCGTCCATTGATCTCCCGTGATGGCAGATAGCACATGTTGGCACACTGTGTGCATCCCCCAAATTTGGCTTTGTGAAAAATGACAAAAACATTTTGCACATTGTAGCACACAAAAGAAGAAAGTGATTTGGAGGGGTTTTAAACTCGCCCCAAAACATCAATGATGTTTTTATTTTTTGGAATAACATCATTGATGTTTTTCTTGATGATTTCCAATTGTAAATTACACCCCATGATCTCCCCGATCAGGATCTGGGCACTTTCAGATGTGAAAGGATCTGGATCCACAACATCACGATCACCTAAAAAGAGAGGAACCCCAAAATAAATTAGGTCTCAAAAATATGCCGCCATCCATCTCTTACCTGAGCCTGTGGTTGCAGACACTCCCCTGTTGTGGTGACTAGTTCCACCACGTCTTCTTCCTCCTGCTCAGATTGTGTTGGGGGGATTTCACCTTCTTCCAGAGGTGGTGCTCTGGTCTCCTCGGATGAGGGGTGTCCTCCGAGTCTTTTATCCCCTATGTAAAACAAAAATGGTATAATTATCACACAGATATTTGATGGCAGAACTAGAAATAGGAAACATTGCTTGGAAGTGGGGTACAATTGTCAATTTTAGCAGAGTTCCAAGATGTAGCTTTTTTAGTGTCAACCTGCAATACTTTACCTGTTTAGTACAAGCTTCACAGATGGAGACCCCCCTATAGTATACACTGGAGCACCTGTGTGCCCCCCCTAATAAAAATGGTGTTCTTGTGTCCCACACTAGTGCTCCAGTGTCCAGATGTGAAAACAGCTGCTCAGTGTCCTCTCCTTACACAGAATCTAGTTTGCATTTCATTCTAGTAACAAAGCCATCTACACAACCCAATTCTTTTAAGACAAGTATAGGGCATAAAAATGGTGGCCAAATGCATATGGCCTAAACAATGGTATTTTAGAGTCCGAAAGAAAAATGTTTGATACGAACGAATAATGTGCCCATGAACATGAAAGTTGCCATTTTAAACTGTACAACAGTTCCTAAAAGCACATGGAGCAGCACGAACGTAATAAACACCAAAAAAATAGGAACACAGCACAACTACTTACTTTTTTGCAGCACTCTCCGGATCTTTCTGTACTGCTCATGTTCTCGTAATTTGAGGTCCGACCACAGGTTCCTGAGCTGATCTTTCGATCGTCGTACCCCGAAATTCCGGTGCAGACTCCTGACCACTTTCGCCATGATCTTGGCCTTTCTGATATTGGGCTTGGGGTAAGGCCCATACTTCCCATCATAGTCGGCCTTCTTCAGGATGTCCACCATCTCCAACATCTCCCCAAAGTACATATTGGAGTCCTTAAATCTCCTTCTGGATCGGGACGTTTCCGGATCCGTGCTTTCCTCCTCCCCCTCCTCGTTGCTACAATTAGCACGATCCTGCTGTGTCTCCGCCATGTGCTCTTCCCCCACTGCGCGGAACGAAAAGGGGCGGGGAATAGACTGGAAAGAACGTCAGGGGTGGGCGGAGTTACACGCATGCGCAGTGTGTATAAAGCGTAACACGCGCTCGTCTTACGTACGATCTGTGAGCGGAGGAAGGAGCATCGGAGGCGTGTTCATTGACAAATACAGGGAGCTGCCCTGTCTGTGGCAAGTGAGACACCCCCACTATAACCATAAACAGAAGAGGCAGGCAGCGCTGGAGAAACTGCTGGAGTTGGTGAAGCCGGTGGTCCCCACAGCAACCATCCCCTATTTAAAAGCCAAAATTGGTGGCCTGAGGAGCACATATCTGGGGGAGCGCAAGAAGGTCACAGATTCCCAGAGGTCCGGAGCTGCAGCAGATGACGTTTATGTCCCCAGGCTGTGGTACTATGAGAGACTGCGATTTCTGTCAGACCACACTGAGGTCAGGGAATCCCTCTTTACTCTTCCTTCCACGCTTCCTTCCATCCCAGCTGAGGTTTCCGATGTCCAACCTGGGCCTTCCTGCCAGGAAGAAGTGGAGGAGCCCAGCTGGAGTCAGGTATAGCATTCTTCTACAGATTTCTGGGCAATAAATAAATGATGTTTACTAGATGTTCTTATTGATCACTATTTGCTGATTGAAAAAAGTGTTTTACATATCAATAGACAGTAGTGGGCACCCAAAATTGGGACAAGAATGAAAACTGCTGGGCTCAGAATAATAGTCTGTTATATTTGTTAACATTCAATTTGCAACAGTCAGGAGGTGAAAATTGTGTGTGATTGATGACTAAAATACTAAAACGATGTCCCTTTTTCATACACAGGAAGACCTCAGCCAGGAGGAGGCTGTGGAATGTGGCAGTCAGGAGGAGGCTGTGGAATGTGGCAGTCAGGAGGAGGCGGGGATTAGTGGCAGTCAGGAGGAGGCGGTGATTAGTGGCAGCCAGGAGGAGGCGGGGCTAAGTGTCAGCCAAGAGAAGCCTGGGACCAGTCGCGGCCTGACTGAGTCTCAGGTCCCTCCCCTCCGCCTTCCATATAAAAGAGCCAGGAAGACGACTCCCAGTCCCGTGCAGGATTCAGCGTTCAGGCTGATCCAGGAGGCTTCTGCGTCCCTACGAGCCTTACCCACTCCTGAAGAGGCCTTTGCCTGCATGGCTGCCACCAAACAGGGCAGGGCATGCAGGAGGGCCAACGCAGGCTCTGTGAGGACCTTCTGTATAAAGTCCTACGTAAGGGAGTGAGTGGGGAACTAACACCCAAGACCGACGTGGTTGAGTTGGACCATCCTCCTCCTCCTCCTGCTGCCACAACTCCACCACCACAGCCACCGCGTGGAAGGAAGCGTGGAAAGAAGGCCAGAGAGTGATGACCTGGATCCAGTCTGGTCTGACAGAAGCTGCAGTCTCTCGTATGACCACAGCCTGGGGACACAGATGTCATCTGCTGCTTTCCGGATCTCTGGGACTTCTGGACCAGACTGCCCTCCCTAAGATATGGACTCCTCAGGCCACCAATTTTGCTTTTAAATAATTGATGTCTGCCCTGGGGGTCCAAGGCTTCGCCAATTTCTGCAGTTTCTCCAGCGTTGCCTCCCTCTTTGTTTAGTTGTGACCCCTTAATAAAATTTGTTTTGGGAAAGTATACTCTCCTGTGTGTGTTTTCATCCAAAAAGGACAGTTTGTTGGTGACGATTCAGGTACATTTCTAACATAAAATGTGAAATTAACAAGGGACAACAACACCAAACAATCTCCTACAGATTAAATAGAACAACATATCAATGGTGTTGTGGGAACTTGACACAAAAAACACACACAAACATTTTCGGGAGTACAAATCAAAATCCCCCCCCCCCCAAAAAAAAACACCCTTCAGAAAAATACAAACACAAAAGAAGAATCTACATTAAAGCCAAAAAAAATAAAAAAAAAACAACAAAAATATGTTGTCAGATGTGAGAAATCAAAATATATTGAGGGAATCCCGATAAATAGTAATGTGAGAAGTGTGTGTGAATATGAGCAGCAAAACTACTTCATTCTTGTCACATTATAAAGAAGAAGAGATTGCGCTGTATTAAACCATTTTTAACATTGCAGCGTGACGAAAGTGCTGTATCCATTGCGAACGCTAAGTTTACCTGACCAAGCTGTTCCATGTCGGAATTTCTTCTGAGCATGCGTGGCACTTTGTGCGTCGGAACAGGCCACACACGGTCGGAATTGACGCGATCCGATTTAGTTGTCGGAAAATTTTATCTCCTGCTCTCCAACTTTGTGTGTCGGAAAATCCGAGGGAAAATGTCCGATGGAGCCCACACACGGTCGGAATTTCCGACAACACGCTCCGATCGGACATTTTCCATCGGAAAATCCGACCGTGTGTACGGGGCATTAGAGTAGAATGGGAGATTTCCTTTGACTTCCTCTTGCATTTCTGGAACAGGAAGTGAACTTTCCCCAATGGTAAACAGACAGCAAAAATAACCTGGCAGGGGTATGAACCCTTCTGTACTCGATCCTGCTTGAGGTGATTGTAGCCGTATTAGCGCACTTATAACAAGAGCAATTTAGCACTGTCTGTGATCATTTTTTTTTTTTATTTCCACCAACCTTCACTTTTTCAGGGCAAGCTTTCGGGGGGGTGTGACCCCTTTCTTCGCCCTCTTCTTTGCCCCAAATAGTACTCTTGGACCTTTGAAGAAGGGGCCACACCCCAAAAGCTTGTCCTGAAAATTTGGATGTTAGCATAAATTAAAGAAAAAGTATTTTGGATGTAAATGTACAATATATATATGTGTAAAGCGCTGCATAAAATTGATGGCGCTATATAAGAACCCGTAATAAATAAATGGACAGCACTCAATTGTTTTTGGACTCTGTCCAAAACGTAAAAAAAGAAAGTTGTGACTATGCGTAAACTTTAAGCCCCTCCTCCAATATTCACAAGCTCGGCTTCCGGGGGTTATACCGGGATGATGCCCGCAGCTGCAGGCATCATCCCGGTACCGTTGTTTAGAGGCGGCGATTGGCTATCCGTGTATAACAACCGATGCGGCTAAAAGCCACTCGGCTGTTATACCGGAGCAGCGGGAGGGGACATCCCCCCCCCCTCCAGCTGCCTCCCGCCGCTCTTACCGGGCCTCCCCGTCGATCCGGAGGCTCGGTGACCAATCCGATGCCTCCGGCGGCTGGGGGCGGGCTGAAACGAAGCTGTGGGCGGCTTCGTTCCAGCCTTCAAATTGTAAACGCGGAAGCGACGTCATGACGTCACTTCCCGTTTACTCGGCTGCCAATGGCGCCGGTTTTTAAAAAGTACACAGTATTCAGAATCGCCGTTTTCGGCGATCTGAATGCTTTGAAGTGTAAAGGAGGGATTTGGGGTTTTTTAGACCCCCCCATCCCTCCATAAAGAGTACCTGTCACCACCTATTACTGTCACAAGGGATGTTTACATTCTTTATGACAGCAATAAAAGTCATCAAAACATTTTTTTTAAAAAAACAATTTATTAATTTAAAAATAAATAAAATAAATAAGAAAAAAAAAATTTTTTAAAGCGCCCCCGTCCCCGCGAGCTCGCGCAGCAAAGAAAACGCATACGGAAGTCGCGCACGCATATATAAACGGTGTTCAAATCACACATGTGAGGTATCGCCGCGATCGTCAGAGCGAGAGCAATAATTCTAGCACTAGACCTCCTCTGTAACTCTAACCTGGTAACCGTAAAAAAAAAATTTAAAGCGTTGCATATGGAAATTCTTAGGTACCGTAGTTTGTCGCCATTCCACGAGTGCGTGCAATTATAAAGCGTGACATGTTTGGTATCTATTTACTCGACGTAACATCATCTTTCACATTATACAAAAAAATTGGGGTAACTTTACTGGTTGGATTTTTTAAAATTCATGAAAGTGTCCCTTTTCCAAAAATTTGCGTTTAAAACGCCGCTGCACAAATACCGTGTGATATAAAATATTGCAACGATCTCCATTTCATTCTCTAGATTCTCTGCTAAAAAAAAAATATATATATAATGTTTGGTGGTTCTAAGTAATTTTCTAGCAAAAAATACGGATTTTAACTTGTAACTCTAGACCATTTTAGTCATCTCTGTTTTCTGCCTACAAACTCACTCATCCTTCTTTCTCTCTCTTATGTTTCTACAGGTCCTTTCAGGTAGACAATACTACACCGTGGCAGACTATTTCTCCCTGGGAGTGATCGTATACGAGATGGTCACGGGAACGCATCCTTATGGTGATTACACTAAGAATGCAGGACTACTTCGGAGAGCACACCGTACCTGCACCCCTCCTTTTATACGGGACAGAACGACTCCCATCCAGGAACTCCTATCTGGGGTGAGTATTACCTTCTCCTAACACACAAAACCCTTTCCAGGTTATATACACCTTGTTAGGATTTTAGGAAACACGATTGGACATTCATGTGGGTCATAGCAGTACTTTCAGCATGCTGACTGCTTAGTGGAGGGGTGCTCAACCCGTGTCCCCCAGAGCCCTCTGATGTGGCCTCAAAACCAGGGAAGCGCATGCCCGGGGTCAGCCAACCCGATGATCGCAATGTGGACCGGCAGTGCAGGAGGCAGGCAGCCGCAGAGGGAGCCGGAGCCGCATAAGCTGATGCTTCCTCTGTAGCGCCGTCTCCTGTCCCAGGCAGGGCTGCTGTTAGAAGTCACAGGGCCAGGGCCATCTTAAGAGCATTATAGGCCCCCGGGCAATACAGTGCACTGGGGCCCTGTCTACACAATCACGCACGAGAATAAAAATGCAAATGATCAAAAAGGCTACATTTCTTGGTACTTCCAACAAAATCAGTGTTTAAACATTAACACAACGTTTGGACAATTTTGATGGGCACAGTGGCTGCGTTTGATGGGCACTGTGGCAGCTTTTGATGGGCACTGTGGCAGCTTTTGATGGGCACAGTGGCTGCGTTTGATGGGCACAGTGGCTGCGTTTGATGGGCACAGTGGCAGCTTTGATGGGCACAGTGGCAGCTTTGATGGGCACAGTGGCAGCTTTGATGGGCACAGTGGCAGCTTTGATGGGCACAGTGGCTGCGTTTGATGGGCACAGTGGCAGCTTTTGAGGGGCACAGTGGCAGCTTTTGAGGGGCACAGACAGTAGCTGTGTGTGATGCACAACTTGAATGTACTTAAGTAGACAGTGTTAGACTTACTTGAGGCCGTCAGCCTGGTGCAGTACAGTGTGTCACTCACAGCAGCAAGGAAGCGCCAGCTATCAAGGGCCATCTTTCCGCTCTGCTCCCTCTCCACGCTGTCTAAAGAACATGGCAGAGGTGGGCGGAGCTTGTTCACTAGCAGCTGGGGCAGCCGCGGCTTCTGACTGACGTCACTGGTTGCTAACTAGGCGCCGGGCGGCCAGCGATTCTAGCAAGTGAGCAACCAGTGCAGACAGTCAACTTAAGCAGCAGATTGCAGCACTGAGGATCGGCCCTGGATGGGGCCCTCCAGACAAGTGGGGCCCCTGGGCAACTGCCCAGCATGCCCAGTGGAAAAAACTGCCCTGCACGGGTCCCCATACAGCCTATCTGACAGGCCCCTCCCCCACCTCCAAAAATATCAAATGCTATTTTCACTAAAGTGCCATGGCTGCGATGCCATGCTTCTCAGCCCTGGCAGAAATGATACCCTTATCGATAAATACCTATTCAGTTGACTATAGGGTCACCGCCTTTTCTTCAAGTCAAACCCGAACACTTTAGCAGCGCACAGCAATTTTGTTTTGTAGTATAAATTATACATATATTTTACCAATAAATAACATTTCTAATCATATGAAGTTAATAACAAGAGTCACCCTTTACATCAGAGTCCAGAGTTCCCTTTCACTGTAAGTGATGCACCGCATACTAAAGCAGGCCATACATGGTCGAATTTCGAACAAATTTTCTTTTCAAAATCAGAAAGTTTTTTATTTTTGTGATCCGATGATGCCACCATTGATTTTAGAAATTCGGTCGACCAAGCCTTGAATTTCGCCTCATGTTACTACAGAAAAGAATTTTCGTGGCCGGGAATCTTTTCTCTCCGTAAATTTTCTTTTCTTATTACATTTCTAGCACAATTCTCCCATCATTGATTAGAAAATCGTTCGTTTTTCTAAAAAATTTCCAACATGTCCGATTCCTCAAATTTGATTGCCGCAGGAAAATCGTCTGTTGCTGCAGCCCACTAATGGTGCGAAATTCGTACGAAAATTCTTAGATACGATTTTCAAAAGAAAATTATTTCTAAATTTGAACGGTGTATGGCCGGCATAACTCATTATGAAATACTTACCTTAGAACGAAGCTCCCACTGGGCCGCCGGTCACCGCTGAGGGAGCTGACATGTTCCCTAGGCGTTTCTTCCGGGTTCGCGGCTCTGGCGCTGTGAGTGGCCGGAGCTGCGATGGCGTCACTCCCGCACATGCGCGTGGGAGCCCTCCGTTCCCGCAAGTTCCATCACGATACGCCGGACCTTCACTCCTCATGTGCCGCTAACGTCAGCGGCTGCATGCAAGGTGAATATCTCCTAAACCGGTACGTACCGGTTTAGGAGATATTCATTTTACCTCCAGGTAAGCCTTATTATAGAACCTTATCATAGGCTTACCTGTAGGTAAAAATGACCAAGCGGACAATGACAACGACTTTAATGTGTTTAATATATTAGGCATTGTGTATCATCATCCATGACCCATCTAGATACACATATTGACATTTCTATTGTCCTATATACTCCACTTGCCACTCTCCAAGCACCACTGTATACCCCGACCATTCCAATATAAAACATTTGAACAAGTTCGGTATCAGCGGCCCTGGTCCCAGGCAGAGTGATACCAAGTGCTCTCCTCCTTCCAGCAGCCTGGAGAGCGATGCCAGCAGAAGCTGGAAGAGGAAAAGGGAGGTCGGTGTATTAAACAACACATACAATGGGCATATTAGCACCTATAAAAGGGATAACAACTATAAGCTGCTATCACACTGACCCGCAGGTGCAGCGCAGTGCATGGCAGCAAAAGATCATTTTATTTACAGTGGCTTGCGAAAGTATTCGGCCCCCTTGAACTTTTCAACCTTTTGCCACATTTTAGGCTTCAAACATAAAGATATAAAATTTGAATTTTTTGTGAAGAATCACCAACAAGTGGGACACAATTGTGAAGTGGAACGAAATCTATTGGATATTTTAAACTTTTTTAGCAATTAAAAAACTGAAAAGTGGTGCGTGCAAAATTATTCGGCCCCTTTACTTTCAGTGCAGAAAACTCACTCCAGAAGTTCAGTGAGGATCTCTGAATGATCCAATGTTGTCCTAAATGACTGATGGTGATAAATAGAATCCACCTGTGTGTAATCAAGTCTCTGTATAAATGCACCTGCTCTGTGATAGTCTCAGGGTTCTGTTGAAAGCGCAGAGAGCATCATGAAGACCAAGGAACACACCAGGCAGGTCCGTAATACTGTTGTGGAGAAGTTTAAAGCCGGATTTGGATACAAAAAGATTTCCCAAGCTTTAAACATCCCAAGCAGCACTGTGCAAGCGATCATTTTGAAATGGAAGGAGTATCAGACCACTGCAAATCTACCAAGACCTGGCTGTCCCTCTAAACTTTCAGCTCAGACAAGGAGAAGACTGATCAGAGATGCAGCCAAGAGGCCCATGATCACTCTGGATGAACTGCAGAGAACTACAGCTGAGGTGGGAGAGTCTGTCCATAGGACAACAATCAGTCGTACACTGCACAAATCTGGCCTTTATGGAAGAGTGGCAAGAAGAAAGCCATTTCTCAAAGATATCCATAAAAAGTCTCGTCTAAAGTTTGCCACAAGCCACCTGGGAGACACACCAAACATGTGGAAGAAGGTGCTCTGGTCCGATGAAACCAAAATCGAAATTTTTGGCCACAATGCAAAACGATATGTTTGGCGTAAAAGCAACACAGCTCATCACACTCAACACACCATCCCCACCGTGAAACATGGTGGTGGCAGCATCATGGTTTGGGCCTGTTTTTCTTCAGCAGGGACAGGGAAGATGGTTAAAATGGAGGGGAAGATGGATGCAGCCAAATACAGGACCATTCTGGATGAAAACCTGTTGGAGTCTGCAAAAGACCTGAAACTGGGACGGAGATTTATCTTCCAACAAGACAATGATCCCAAACATACAGCAAAATCTACAAAGGAATGGTTCACAAATAAACGTATCCAGGTGTTAGAATGGCCAAGTCAAAGTCCAGACCTGAATCCAATCGAGAATCTGTGGAAAGAGCTGAAAACTGCTGTTCACAAACGCTCTCCATCCAACCTCACTGAGCTCGAGCTGTTTTGCAAGGAAGAATGGGCAAGAATTTCAGTCTCTCGATGTGCAAAACTGATAGAGACATACCCCAAGCGACTTGCAGCTGTAATCACAGCAAAAAGTGGCTCTACAAAGTATTAACCCAAGGGGGCCTAATAATTTTGCACGCCCAACTTTTCATTTTTTTATTAGTTAAAAAAGTTTCAAAAATCCAAAAGATTTCGTTCCACTTCACAATTGTGTCCCACTTGTTGGTGATTCTTCACAAAAAGTAAAAATTTTATATCTTTATGTTTGAAGCCTGAAATGTGGCAAAAGGTTGAAAAGTTCAAGGGGGCCGAATACTTTCGCAAGCCACTGTATATATTCTTCATAACAATTCATTGCCAGAAATCTGTTTTATTTTTTAGTGAAATACTCAGTTTTTCTTTAAAAATACCCGACCCAATATTACACAATAAGGTATCATGCTATGACCCGATCCAATATTACACAATAAGGTACCATACTACGACCCGATCCAATATTACACAATAAAGTCCCATGCTATGACCCGATCCAATATTACACAATAAGGTCCCATGCTACGACCCGATCCAATATTACACAATAAGGTCCCATGCTACGACCCGATCCAATATTACACAATAAGGTCCCATGCTACGACCCGATCCAATATTACACAATAAGGTCCCATGCTACGACCCGATCCAATATTACACAATAAGGTCCCATGCTACGACCCGATCCAATATTACACAATAAGGTCCCATACTATGACCCGATCCAATATTACACAATAAGGTACCACGCTACGACCCGATCCAATATTACACAATAAAGTCCCATGCTACGACCCGATCCAATATTACACAATAAGGTACCATGCTACGACCCGATCCATTATTACACAATAAGGTACCATGCTATGACCCGATCCAATATTACACAATAAGGTCCCATGCTACGACCCGATCCAATATTACACAATAAGGTCCCATGCTACGACCCGATCCAATATTACACAATAAGGTCCCATGCTACGACCCGATCCAATATTACACAATAAGGTCCCATACTATGACCCGATCCAATATTACACAATAAGGTCCCATGCTACGACCCGATCCAATATTACACAATAAGGTACCATACTACGACCCGATCCAATATTACACAATAAGGTACCACGCTACGACCCGATCCTATATTACACAATAAGGTCCCATGCTACGACCCGATCCAATATTACACAATAAAGTCCCATGCTACGACCCGATCCAATATTACACAATAAAGTCCCATGCTATGACCCGATCCAATATTACACAATAATGTACCATGCTACGACCCGATCCAAGCATGACATAGTAGGGGGATTAAAAGCAAGATCACAGAAGTTGAAATACGTCACTGTCAGAATCCAATATTAAAATGGGGGTTGTATTCTTCACATATCGCTATTGCTCTCTCGTGGTTTCCTATCGTATTTCTTTCTCCTTTACAGCTCTTAAAGGTTGACCCGGAAAAACGTGAATTCTTCGTAAGTAACATCAGAAGTCTCCCATTCTTCAACACGATCAACTGGACGGAGGTAGAGAAAGGAATATCACCATCACCGCTTACACCAGATATGGTAAGTATATGAATAATGGAGGAGTCCATGTACATTGGGGGGGGGGGGTCAGCCCCAGCCCCAGGTTCTTCTTTACTTCACATACATATAAAACGTATGTTGTGTACAGAATCCTCATATTTGTCTGTGACTTTACGGTCACTGCACAATCACATGGTCTGGGACAATTATATGGTCCGGGGACAATCACATGGTCCGGGGACAATCGCATGGTCCGGGGACAATCACATGGTCTCATGGTCTGGGTACAATCACATGGTCCAGGGACAATCACATGGTCTCATGGTCTGGGTACAATCACATGGTCCAGGGACAATCACATGGTCTCATGGTCTGGGTACAATCACATGGTCCAGGGACAATCACATGGTCTCATGGTCTGGGTACAATCACATGGTCCAGGGACAATCACATGGTCTCATGGTCTGGGGACAATCACATGGTCCAGGGACAATCACATGGTCCGGGGTCAATCACATGGTCTCATGGTCTGGGGACAATCACATGGTCTAGGGACAATCACATGATCCGGGGACAATCACATGGTCCGGGGACAATCACATGGTCCAGGGACAATCACATGACCTGGGGACAATCACATGATCCGGGGACAATCACACGGTCTGGGGACAATCACACGGTCTGGGGGCAATCACATGGTCTGGGGACTTGTCTGAATGAATTCTGTTTATTCTTGGTGATAATTATTGTGTATGTGTCAGGCACACAGCTTAGACCTGCTTTCATTTACATGGTGATCCCGCCACTAACCCACTTCCTGTCCTGGGGTGACAACACACACTCGCTGCGTTTGTGGAGAAGAAGTGTTGTCACCCTAGCCTGCCTTCCTGATTAGAACTAAAAACACCCGCACCTCTCCTTATCTCCAGTGCATAGAGGGGTGTTGCTTTGTAGTTTACAGACAATAGATGAGAAAGCTGATAAGGATTTTTGAGATCTCAGCTCAATGCACAGGAACTTAAGCCGGCCTTAGATGGATTGAATCTCGGTCGGTTCAGCAGGAGACCAGTCGAGATTCCATCCATCTATGGGCAGGCTGGTGGTACTGACATTGATCCATCGATCGGGTACAGCCTGTCTGATATTTTGCATGCGATCACTACCAGTGGCTATAGCCACCAGCAGCGATCATTGTGTTCTGTTGGCAGCTAAGGCTCTGTATTTCTGACAGGATTAACAGGTATTGTTCTGTACCTGCACTTAGCCTGAAAGAAACAAAGAGAGTGATTGCAGCCCCCGCATCTAAGGACCCCACAGGAATAGGTGACATTTTGGTCCTTGGGTGTGATAATGCAGTGTAAAGCTTCTTCTGACCACTAGAGGGAGATGTGGTTGAAGGAGCCTTCTTGGGGTAATTGGCTGCCATTGGGGGCTGGGTTCACCAAGCTTTATTACCATTTCCTGTACCAATCAGAATCAGTGATGAATGTCTTTTTCCCTTTTCAGCTTTCCAAGGAACCGGAACATAGAACAATGGAAATAGCGGAATGTTTGATCTGCAATGACAAAAAGATGCGGATGGCGAAGAGGGAGCAGAAGAACTTTGAAGGCTTTTCCTACATCAGCGAAAGTCTGAAGCCGCAGCCAATGGCCTCATCTCCAGCACCATCAGAGAGCCATTAAAGCATCTCCACCAACTTATAAAACAGACAGAAGGGGGGGGGGGGGTTGCCCCTCCTTGGTGGTGAGTGGAGAACTGAATCACCAACTATCAACGTAGCTGGACAAACAAGACAATTGACTGTTTCTAGAAGAAGACTCAAAAAGTCTGCGGAACCCTCCCAGGGACCAGGTACAGCTGTACTAACACAGATCCCTACATTGGTGGCGGCTGCCAGTCCAGTAACGAGAGAGTCCTCCCATCCATCGGCCCTCCATTTTTGTTTTTGGAGCTTCTGAATCACCAACTATCAATGTAGCTGGACAAACAAGACAAATGGCTGTTCCTAGAAGAAGACTCAACAAAAAAGTCTGAGGAACCCTCCCAGGAACCAGGTACGGCTGTACCAACACAGATCCATGTCATGACCTTGCAGTAATACATTCATGACCTGTCTGTCTCTTACCTGGTCTGTGTATCAGCCTTGAGGCTTGTACTCTCACACCTGCATGCTTAAGTAATCTTCCCTCTGTGTAGCTCCACCCTAGCCTCAACAGGAACCACTATTTAACACCGTGCCTTGCCGTGCAATATTGTGTGTTTGGCTTCCTGTTTGCTCTAAGTTTGTCTCTGCCTCTGTTACCGATCTTGGCGTGTTCCCGACTATCCCTGTCTGCTTGTGACCCTGACTTTTGGCATGTTCTCAGTTATCCTTGTCTGCTAGTCGCCCCGACATTTGGCTACCTCCTTACTATTCCTTGCTGTCCTGGGCTGCTGTTTCCTCTCCATCCTCCTGTAGCCTACCGTGAGCATGAGCTGGGAGACCCTGGGGGCCGCGACCTGGAGCCAGTTGCAGCCCAGTCCATCCTCACCACTAGAGGCTCTGTTGAACACCTGCTGGCTCTTAGACTCCGCGCCCTGCTCTAACTCACTGTGGGATCCTTGTTGGTGCTCCAGAGGACCTGCCTTCCTGAACCACCCTGAGTTCCATCTGCAGCAGTCAGCCTTAGGGTCCACTATCATAGCGGTGCACTCCTGACCCCAACGGGGTGCATCTGTCACCTGGATACAGGTGACCTGACAATCCCTACACTGGTGACGGATGCCACTCCAGTAACGAGAAAGTCCTCCCATCCATCGGCCCTCCATTTTTGTTTTTGGAGCTTCTGAATCACCAACTACCAATGTAGCTGGACAAACACGACAATTGGCTGTTCCTAGAAGACAACAACAAAAAAGTCAGAGGAACCCTCCCAGGAACCAGGTATGGCTGTACCAACACAGGTTCCTACACTGGTGGCAGCTGCCACTCCAGTAACCGGAGGGTTCTCCCATCAGCCCTCTATTTCCCTTTCTGCAGAAGCTTTAAGGTTAATCAAAAATATCACATTCTAAAGGGAAAGGTAGAACAAGGGGGAGGGGGAGTATGGAAGAGGGAAAGAGGGAGGAAAAGAGGGGGGAAGGGGAGGTTGGAGGAAAAAAGGGGGTGAGGGTTGGGGGGAACCCTCACACCCTTTCCTTTCCCCCAACCTCCCCTCCCCCCTCCTTTCCTCCCTCTCTCCCTCTTCCATACTCCCCCTCCCCCTTGTTCTACCTTTCCCTTTAGAATGTAATATTTTATATTAACCTTAAAGCTTAAGGTCTACATTTACACTCTTGGCAACTCTTGGAGATGAGGCAGCTTTTGGAGGACTTGGTTCGGTTCCCCCGGGCCTAGCAGGCTGTTTACCACCAACAACTCAGGCACTTTATTACAGGTGATTATATTTAATCGCTGTATTGTCGATCGACATTAAGTAATTGATTATGTTGTGACGTTTGGAGGCTGGTATGTTTTTGAGGCGTGTGTTGGTACCGGCTATGAGTGGAGATTGGAGGCCGGTATGTTTTTGAGGCATGTGTTGGACCAGCTATAAGAGAACGTTGGAGGCCGGTATGTTTTTGAGGCATGTGTTGGACCGGTGTTCTGCCGAGAAAGTTCCACTCGGCGGATAAGGACCCCCTCTACTGCGCAGGCGCTGCGCCTGTGCAGTAGGATCCGGCGGAAATAGCCGAAGGGGAATAGGTCCAAATCAGCTGTAGACGGCGCCTGTAAGAGGGCCCCTCGCGGGCTCGCTTCGCTCGCCACGCTTCGGGCACGGCCTCGCTGCGCTCGGCTCTTTTAGATTCCCCCTCTAGGTCCACTTGGATGGTAGGGAAGGAACCTGGACCCAGAGCGCAGGCGCCGTGTACAGCTGATTTTGGATTTTGAGCTTCGGCTATCTCCGGCGGCTGTTACTAGTTGGTACTGCGCAGGCGCTGCGCCTGCGCAGTACAGGGGGGAACTTATCCGCCGAAGGAACTTATTCGGCAAGACACCGGCTATAAGGGAAGGCTGAAGACCGGTATGTTTTTGAAGCGTGTGGTGGACGGGCTATGAGGGGAGCTTGGAACTCTTTTTGTCTTTAGAGGTGGAAGGAGTCTTTCTAGCTTTCTTTAGGCTTTTTCTGCTGGAGAAATGAGAACTCTTCCCGCCAGTGAGGTCCTTTATGGAGAAGTCCAAGGCCTCACTCACACGGGGTGTATGAATCTTTACCCTGTGAGGGGGCTGCGTTTACCTGAAAAAGGACATCCATGCTGGTGCAGTTGTGCGGACGCACCCTGGGTGTGTTCGGGGCCATGCACTAGTACCCACACAGATGTCACATTGGGGAAAGCCACTGCACCCCAGTTGACAGCAATGGGAATGCCTACATGGGATGCTGGGAACACCTGTGCATCCCAATTCCGGTAAACACAGCCCTCCCATGGGGAACGGATTCATACTAGCCGTGTGAATGAGGCCTAAGTGTGAACGGAACATTTAGCTCCATTGTGTTGCTAATTTGGGGACCACTGTACCCCTCTTTATTGTTATTTGGGCATGTTTTATTATAGGAGAGTTATATATTGTAGATTAGGATACGTTTGTATATGTTGTGGAGGTATGCGTTATTCTTTGGATGTGTGTTGGAGTGTTATATATATAGATTGTAGTTTAGGATAAGTTTGGATTTCTTCTGGAGGCACTTTGAGTGGACATAACTGATTTACCCCGCTCAGCGGGGGCGGGCCTTAGAGAACAGAGGCCGCATATGGGCAGCAGTTAGCCATGCAGCACTGGGGTTCATGGTTCAAATCCTGACCAGGATACTATCTGCATGGAGTTTGCATGTTCTCCCTGTGCTTGCATGGGTTTCCTCCGGGTACTCTGGTTTCCTCCCACTCTCCAAAGACACGCTACCTTGCGTTGGTGGTGCAGTGGTGAGCATAGCTGCCTTCCAAGCAGCTGACCCGGGTTCGATTCCCGGCCAACGCCATCTCCAATACTTGGAGTCCCCATAGAGAAAAGCGCTATACAAGGTCAAGGCGGAGAATGAAGCAAATGTGTGGAATGTTTGTGGAAGAAAATGTTCCCCCAGAATCTATAGAAGGTAAACTCAGCAACTGATAGAAGACGCTTAGGCAGCGATCACACCTAGGTGTTCTGGATGGCAGTCACTGATCCGGTGATATTGAAAGTAAAGGGATCGCAAGTGTGTCCCGCATTTTGTGACGATTCGGGAATCCAGAACACCTAGGTGTGGACAGGTGTAGCGCCCTGTCCATCGTACGACAAGAACTTCCTGCACAGACGTTCCCCCAGCAGGAATATTACACCAATACTCCCCCCAGCAGGAATATTACACCCATACTCCCCCCCAGCAGGAATATTACACCCATACTCCCCCCCAGCAGGAATATTACACCCATACTCCCCCCAGCAGGAATATTACACCCATACTCCCCCCCAGCAGGAATATTACACCCATACTCCCCCCAGCAGGAATATTACACCAATACTCCCCCCAGCAGGAATATTACACCCATACTCCCCCCAGCAGGAATATTACACCCATACTCCCCCCAGCAGGAATATTACACCCATACTCCCCCCCAGCAGGAATATTACACCCATACTCCCCCCCCCCAGCAGGAATATTACACCCATACTCCCCCCAGCAGGAATATTACACCAATACTCCCCCCAGCAGGAATATTACACCCATACTCCCCCCCAGCAGGAATATTACACCCATACTCCCCCCAGAAGAAATATTACACCCATACTCCCCCCAGCAGGAATATTACACCAATACTCCCCCCAGCAGGAATATTACACCCATACTCCCCCCCAGCAGGAATATTACACCCATACCCCCCCCAGCAGGAATATTACACCCATACTCCCCCCAGAAGGAATATTACACCCATACTCCCCCCCCCCAGCAGGAATATTACACCCATACTCCCCCCAGCAGGAATATACACCCATACTCCCCCCAGCAGGAATATACACCCATACTCCCCCCAGCAGGAATATACACCCATACTTCCCCCAGCAGGAATATTACACCCATACTTCCCCCAGAAGGAATATTACACTAATACTCCCCCCAGCAGGAATATTACACTCATACTCCCCCCAGCAGGAATATTACACCCATACCCCCCCAGCAGGAATATTACACTAATACTCCCCCAGCAGGAATATTACACTCATACTCCCCCCCAGCAGGAATATTACACTCATACTCCCCCCCAGCAGGAAGATTACACCCATAATCCCCCCAGCAGGAATATTTCACCCATACTCCCCCGCAGAGACCACTGAATCCGCCGCAGAGACCACTTTTATCTTAAAGAGAAATGCACATCGTTCCTGAAAATACTGGGGTTAGGGTAGCAGATAACCCCAGTATTGAACGTCAAAGTACCGACATACAGGTACGTTAATTTACGTGAAGTGGTTTAGAGTGTCCAGGCGCCAGACACACAGCGATCTATGGGAAGCTGCCCAGCTTGCAATCAGCTGATTTGCCCGTGTTTAGGGAGTGTTCGGGGAGCAAGCGATGCGCCCGCAAACACTCCCACTCTCCAATGATTTGTCTCTGGCCTCCTGTGCTTTATTTTTATTGGCAGGGACCGGAGGACGATGGGCGGTTCTTTTTGCGGCACCACTTCCAGTTTCCCGGCTCACTTTGCTGTGGACTGTCTGAGTCCGACCGACTGTCCGAGTTTCCAACGCGTGGTGGATTAGGAAGGCCTGAGCTCAGCTAAGCGGCGTGATTCCAGGCAAGGTAAGGCTAATTTAAGTGTGCCGCAGGACTCAGTCTCTCTCTCCTGACTGACAATGTCAGACTCTGACAGCCGCGATCCGCCCCTCCACTCCGCACACACTTCCCTGATCGACTCGCACTCATTCTCCAGTCTCCACTCAGAGAGTGCACACTGAAGACTGGGCCCAGGCCAAGGAGGATGAGTGGTGCCCGGCTGGACTGGGCACTGGAGCAGCAGGGTGTTAGTGAGTACATCTGTCCTGTGTGGTGTATACAGCTATATACACACCCACCTTCTTCCTTCCTATATATAGAGACTCTCTACATACAGGAAGGAAGAAGGTGGGTGTATAGAGCTGTATACACTACACAGGACAGATGTAATCACAATTTGTAAATATCTGTGTAGCGTATACAGCTATATACACCCACCTTCCTTCCTGTATGTAGAGACCTTCCTCCATCACCACTGACGGCAGATATACATCATCTGTCTTGTATATAGCTATATATACAGTAACAGGACAGATGATGTATATCTGCTGTCAGTGGTGATGGAGGAAGGTCTCTATATACAGGAAGGAAGAAGGTGGGTGTATATAGCTGTATACGCTACACAGATATTTACAAATTGTGATTACATCTGTCCTGTGTAGTGTATACAGCTATATACACCCACCTTCTTCCTTCCTGTATGTAGAGAGTCTCTATATATAGGAAGGAAGAAGGTGGGTGTGTATATAGCTGTATACACGGACATATACGGACATATACGCGGACATCAGAGGGGAGGGGCAGGCAGAGCTGTACGTCCCGCCCTCCCTGTGCCCCCCCCCCCCCCCCCGTGCCCGCGGCGGTTGGATTCGTTAGGGGGGCGATCAGTCCCCAGGGCCAGACCAATGATTAATGGTCTGGACCTGATGATCACTCCTAACGAATGAAAACCTTCCCCTGTCTGTGTAAGTGTAAACACAGACAGGAGGAAGTGATGTCATCTCTCCTCGTGGAGTCTTTTCGATTCCAGTGAGAGGAGAGATAACATCTAACCGTGAGATGCACCAACAGTTCACTAACACCAGTACACATAGATACACTTGCCCCCCCCCCCCCCCGATCACCCCCCGATCGCCCCCCCCCCTCAGTTAACCCTTTTACTCCCTGTCACTGTGTCCCCAATTGCAGTTTTCAGATTTTTCACTGATCACTGCATTGGTGTCATTTCTGACTGAATAGTAGTAGCCCCCGTTAGGTCTAGGTTACCTCCCTAAACCCCCCCCAATAAAGGTTTAACCCCTTGATCGCCCCCCAGTTACCCCTTTCACCCCCCCTGTCGCCAGTGTCACTAATCGATCGCCATTTTTGTGTCACTGGTGACGCTAGTTAGCCAATTAGATTCACCGTCAGGTTTTTATAACCTCAGGTACCCCCATATATTACCTAATAAAGGTTTTAACCCCCTGATTGCCCCCTAGTTAACCCTTTCACCACCTGTCACCCGTGATCACCATATTAGTGTTACGGGTGACGCTGGTTAGTTAGTTTGTTTTTCATAGCATCAGGGCACCCACCATATATTACCCAATAAAGGTTTAACCCCCTGATCACCCGGCAGGTGAGATCGGTTAGGTTTTAGCGTCAGTCAGGGTCTGCGTCGCCCCAGGCAGGGTCTGATTAGTGCCAGTAGCGCTAACATCCACGCATGATACGCCTCCCTTAGTAGTATAGTGTCTGATCAGATCTATACTTGCGTCCCCAGCAGTTTAGGGTTCCCAAAAATGCAGTGCTAATGGGATGAGCCCAGATACCTGCTAGCACCCGCGTTTAGCCCCTCCTCCCGGCCCAGCCCACCCAAGTGCAGTATCGATCGATCACTGTCACTTACAAAAACACAACACATATAACTGCAGTGTTCGCAGAGTCAGGCCTGATCCCTGCGATCGCTAACAGTTTTTTTGGTAGTGTTTGAATCAGTCACCGCTGACAGTCAGGAACTCTTTTTCCTGTGAGTCTCACTAGTTGTACCACTAAATTTAGATGTAAATGTCAAATCGAAGGTACACTAGTGAAGAGGCCTACACGTTTCTGAGCATGACAGATAGTGAAGAGGAAGTCACTCATCTGTCAGATTCAGGCTCAGAATACGATCCTGTAGAGGACAGCGGCTCCATGACAGATAGCTCTGACGACGGAGTTGTGGTCCCTGCTAAGGTCAGGCGTACCAGACCCCGATTTTCTGCTGTCATTGAAGTGCAAGAACCGCAGGTCACTCGTATGGAGCAGAGCAGTACTAGTGCCGCTCATCCTTCTGGTGAACTGGCAAGCACCAGCGGCCTAGTACACCCTGGTCGTACATCCAGCACTGCAGTATCACGTGGTGACGTGGCGAGTCCCATAAGTGCAGTTCAAGCTGGTGAGGTGCCAAGCACGAGTAGTGTCCACCAAGAAGACAAACACAGGCCCTTCGAGCCCATAGTGCCCTTCCTGCTGCATTCGACAATCCGAATTGGGTACCCACCACTTCTGCAGCACCCGTACTTCCCCCATTCACTGGCCAACCCGGAATTCAGGTGGAAACGGTTGATTTTTACGTCACTTGATTTTTATTCGCTGTTTTTCATGGAAGATCTCTACATATCTATTGTGGACCAAAGCAATTTATATGCTGGTCAATTCATGGCGGCTAATCCCCATTTGACCCTTGCCAGAGATTGGAAACCTATTACGGTTTCCGAATTTAAGACCCTCCTGGCCCTATTCCTCCTCATGGGCGTAACTAAAAAGAGTGAGTTGCGGTCATATTGGTCCACTGACCCAATTCACCATATGCCCGTGTTCTCTGCCTCCATGACCAGGGCACGATACGAGCAGATCTTGTGATTTATGCCCTTCAATGACAATGAACTCTGTCGTCCTCGGGGTGACCCTGGATACGATCGGCTCTACAAAATTTGGCCCCCCGTAAAACCACTTCAACCAACGGTTTGCAGACTGGTTTGGGGGGTCTGGGCGGTTGGTGATTTGGGGTTTCAGTATAAATTATTACTCACAGAGCCAGGTATAAAAAGATCATAGTTACCATTAGGGAGAGGAGCCACTCTTTTGCCCTGGAGCATCAGATCGAACCCCTTCACAGGCGGGAAGAGGAGTGGGCCTGTACTGCTTTCCCTTTCCCCTGCAGCATCTCGTCTGCTTTCATGTGCAGCCCCCGGTCACCTGGAAACCAGGACGCAAGGAGAGGAGGAGGGACAGAGAAGCTGAGGCCACCACCTTCCCTATATGCGGTCGCAGCACCTTGCTGGCTTTCAAGTGCGGGGGGCGGGTCTCATACCCGTCGGAAAGATTTAAAACATGTTCTATTTCTAAGGTCCGTCAGAATTTTCGAAATAGAAAGTCCGATGGAGCTCGCACACGATCGGAATGTCCGACGGAATAATTCCTTCGGACCTTTTCCGCCGGAAAGTCTGGTCGTGTGTACGAGGCATAAGTGGAAAAAAAAATCGCGATTCTCATGTTTCCCGGAATCGTTCAGCTCTAAGTGGCAGTAAAAGGATTAATAACGGTCTCTTTTGTTCTGTGGTGCGATCGTATATATAAACATCGGCTGGTTTAAAGAGGACAACCAGAGCCTAGGCTCCTCCCATCTGAGAGAGAACGCCTGGCTCCCATTGGCCCAGGAGGGGGATTAACCGTCTCCTTCAGCGCCCAGGACGGTGGAATCAATTCACGTGTTTTCTAGTTTTGGCCGGACGGCGTCATTTCTAATTCTCTGATTTGTTTACAGAAAGCAGGCGGAGGCGGCGGAGAATCCGGAATGTCAGCCTCTCTCTTATTTGCATGTAACTGGAGGGAACTTGTTCTGTGTGCTGTATACAGTATATCCTTTTATTGTAGAATGGGATGCACAACCCCCGTCTATAAACATGCGTTATCCGCACACCGCCCGCCATACACTGACATTGTGCACAGGAAGTTCAGACCGGCAGAGACACAAATAGAAGGAGGTTTATAGTTTGCGATGACAAGAACACCGTCTTCAGTGGCCGTAGGCCTCACATACTATGGATGAGGATTATATGATTGTAATTAGACATTTATAGAGAGCAAGTGAGAGATGATTGAGATTTTCAGATTCAGAATACTTTATTAATCCCAAAGGGAAATGATTAAAATACAATTATACTCAACGAAGAACAAAACTAAAACACAATAAGAAACTAAACTAAAACCCAATAAAAACGTAGCATTGTACTGCAGACGAGCGTTCCAGGTTTAGGGCGTAAGCGTGCGCCCGCCCCCCGCCAGGCACCCGCTGTGATTGCACACAGCAGGAGCCTGTCAGCAAGTTCCGGGCCAATGATTCATGGCCGGGACCTGTTGTTCGGCTGTGTCCAATCACAGCCCAGAGCTTTGGGGAACGATGTAGGCATAGGACACACCCCCCTGCCACGCCCCCCTTAACCGCTTGCCGACCGCCGCACACAGATGTACGTTGGCAGAATGGCACAGGGAGGCGAATGGGCGTACAGGAACGTCCCTATAAATGTTTCCGCCTTTCAGGCCGTGCGTGCGCGCGTCCACCGCAGTGTGCCCGCGGGTCCCGGGAACTCGATGTTCTCCGGCGGCCCGCGATTTCGGTGTGGAGAGGTAGAACGGGGAAATGTAAACAAGGCATTTCCCCGTTCTGCCTTGTGATTTGGAGCAGTGATCGATGTCATGTCCTAGATAGCCCCTCCCCCCCACAGTTAGAATCACTCCCTAGGACACACTTAACCCCTTTATCGCCCCCTAGTGGTTAACCCCTTCCCTGCCAGTGTCATTTATACAGTAATCTGTGCATTTTTATAGCACTGAATGGTGTATCAATGTGAATGGTCCCAATATAGTGTCAAAAGTGTCCGATGTGTCGGCCATAATGTTGCATTCCCGATAAAAATCTCAGATCGCCGCCATTACTAATAAAAAAAAAAATTAATAATAAAAATGCCATTAAACGATCCCCTATTTTGTAGACGCTCTAACTTTTGCGCAAACCAATCAATATACGCTTAATGCGATTTTTTTTTTTACCAAAAATATGTAGAAGAAAACATATCGGCCTAAACTGAGGAAAAAAATTGTTTTTTTTATATATTTTTGGGGGATATTTATTATAGCAAAAAGTAAAAAATATTGCGCTTATTTTTTTTTTCAAAATTGTCGCTCTTTGTTTGTTTATAGCGCAAAAAATAAAAACCGCAGAGGCGATCAAATACCACCAAAAGAAAGCTCTATTTGTGGGGAAAAAAGGACGTCAATTTTGTTTGGGTACAACATCGCACGACCGCGCAATTGTCAGTTAAAGCGACGCAGTGCCGAATCGCAAAAAGTGCTCTGGTCAGGAAGGGGGGTAAAATCTTCCGGGCTGAAGTGGTTAAAGGAGAATTATACAAAAAAATAATTAGTTAAACCCACATATATATATATATATATTTTTTTACCACTACTATTCCTTTATACTGGCTCTTGCAATTTAAAAATGCAGCCATTTAGAAAATGGATGAAAGTTTATTGCCGGGAGACACTTTTTGAAAGATAAATAGTGCATTTAATATACAACTATATAAATCAGACCAACATAAGGGACAAACAAGGAGGAAAGAAGGACAAACAGACTTTGTACCAAATCAGGGAGGGTTGGGAGCTATGCCAGTGTAGAGCATAACATTTTCAGATGGGAATGAGGGACACCTACTAACATATGTATGTAGGCATAGGACACGCCCCCTGCCACACCCCCTTCAAGGAGAATTAACCAAAAAAAAAGGTTAATTAAATCCACAAGGACTTTTTTTTAACCACTAATATTCCTTTATATTGGCTTTTAAAACGTACAAATGCAGCAATTTGGAAATCAGATGAAAGGTTTAGCGCTGGGAAACACTTTTTGAAAGATAAAAAGCGCATTTTATATACAACTTTATAGATCAGACCAGAATGAGGGACAAATGAGGGGGAAAGGGGGACAGAGGGACATTGCTCCAAATCAGGGACAGTCCCTCGAAATCAGGGACAGTTGGGAGCTATGGACTATAGTATTAGCAGTGATTACTGTATTAGTGTCACTAGTGATGTCAGTCAGTCAGTCAGTCCCCCCCCCCCGCGTCAGTTAGTGTCAGATTGCCCGCTGCACTATTGCAGTCCCATTATGACGCTATAACTTTCGTGTAATCACAGTGGTGTAGCGGGTGGCACAGTGGTGTAGTGGGCAGCACTTTCACCTGTGTTGGCTTCCTCCGGGTACTCAGGTTTCCTCCCACACTCCAAAGACATGCTGGTAGTTTAATTGGATCCTGTCTAAATTGTCTCTAGTATGTATGAATGTGAGTTATGGACCTTAGATTGTAAGCTCCTTGAGGGTAGGGACTGATGTGAATGTACAATGTATATGTAAAGCGCTGCGTAAATTGAGGGCGCTATATATGTACCTGAGATAAATAAAATGCGATCCAATCATTATACGCTTATTGGGATTTTTTAAAAATCAAAGACAGAATACATTTTGGCCAAAATTTATGAAGAAATTCAATTTTTTACATTATTTTATTGTCAATGTTTTATAGCAGAAAGTAAAAAATATATTTTTTTTTTTCAACATTTTCGGTCCTTTTTCATTTTATATTGCAAATAATAAAAACTCCAGAGGTGATCAAATACCACCAAAAGACAGCTTTATTTGTGTGAAAAAAAATGACATAAATTTCATGCGGGTACAGTGATGCATGACAGCGCATCTATCAGTTAAAGTAGCGCAGTGATGAATAGCAAAAAATGGCCTAGTCATGAAGGAGGCAAAACCTTCTGGAGCTGAAGTGGTTAAAAAACAAAACTAAAACACAATAACTACTTGTCCTCTGAAATATTTCTTGCCCTGACACTTGCTGGGGGTTATTGCTTACCCTGACGCTTGCTGGGGGTTATTGCTTACCCTGACGCTTGCTGGGGGTTATTGCTTACCCTGACGCTTGCAGAGGGTTATTGCTCACCCTGACGCTTGCTGAGGGTTATTGCTTACCCTGATGCTTGCTGAGGGTTATTGCATACCCTGACGCTTGCTGGGGGTTATTGCTTACCCTGACGCTTGCTGGGGGTTATTGCTTACCCTGACGCTTGCTGGGGTTATTGCTTACCCTATCACTTGCTGGGGGTTATTGCATACCCTGACGCTTGCTGGGGGTTATTGCTTACCCTGATTCTTGCTGGGGGTTATTGCTTACCCTGACGCTTGCTGGGGGTTATTGCTTACCCTGATGCTTGCTGAGGGTTATTGCTTACCCTGACGCTTGCTGGGGGTTATTGCATACCCTGACGCTTGCTGGGGGTTATTGCTTACCCTGATGCTTGCTGGGGGTTATTGCTTACCCTGACGCTTGCTGAGGGTTATTCCTTACCCTGACGCTTGCTGAGGGTTATTGCTTACCCTGATGCTTGCTGAGGGTTATTGCATACCCTGACGCTTGCTGGGGGTTATTGCTTACCCTGACGCTTGCTGGGGGTTATTGCTTACCCTGACGCTTGCTGGGGTTATTGCTTACCCTATCACTTGCTGGGGGTTATTGCATACCCTGACGCTTGCTGGGGGTTATTGCTTACCCTGATTCTTGCTGGGGGTTATTGCTTACCCTGACGCTTGCTGGGGGTTATTGCTTACCCTGATGCTTGCTGAGGGTTATTGCTTACCCTGACGCTTGCTGGGGGTTATTGCATACCCTGACGCTTGCTGGGGGTTATTGCTTACCCTGACGCTTGCTGGGGGTTATTGCTTACCCTGACGCTTGCTGAGGGTTATTCCTTACCCTGACGCTTGCTGAGGGTTATTGCTTACCCTGACGCTTGCTGAGGGTTATTCCTTACCCTGACGCTTGCTGGGGGTTATTGCTTACCCTGACGCTTGCTGGGGGTTATTGCTTACCCTGACGCTTGCTGGGGTTATTGCTTACCCTATCACTTGCTGGGGGTTATTGCATACCCTGACGCTTGCTGGGGGTTATTGCTTACCCTGATTCTTGCTGGGGGTTATTGCTTACCCTGACGCTTGCTGGGGGTTATTGCTTACCCTGATGCTTGCTGAGGGTTATTGCTTACCCTGACGCTTGCTGGGGGTTATTGCATACCCTGACGCTTGCTGGGGGTTATTGCTTACCCTGACGCTTGCTGGGGGTTATTGCTTACCCTGACGCTTGCTGAGGGTTATTCCTTACCCTGACGCTTGCTGAGGGTTATTGCTTACCCTGACGCTTGCTGAGGGTTATTCCTTACCCTGACGCTTGCTGAGGGTTATTGCTGAAAATTATTATTGCTGGACCTTTTACATACTGGGGGCCATTGCTGGCCCTGACATTTTATAAGGGTTATTATTGCTGCCACCAACCCCAAAAAGGGGCTAATTTTACTCTCACAATCTTTTCAGAGTACCCCAAGCCCTATTTTATGTAAACCATAGGAAAAGTGGCATAATAGAAGCCCTAAATAGCAGCCAATTTATTGCCTATGCCCACAAGTGCATGGTAGATGGCTCACTATACACAATGCATATTTCATAACCTTAACCTTTGCCTAACCCTAGCTATAACCCTAACCCTAGCCATGGCCCTAGCCTTATCCTTAACCCTAACCATAACCTTAACCTTTGCCTAACCCGAACCATAACCCTAGCCCTAACCCTAGCTATAACCCGAACCATAACCCTAGCCCTAACCCTAGCCATAAGCCTCGCTATAACCATAACCATAACCCTAGCCATCACTGCGGCAGGAAAAGGAATTGTGTCACACCATGTATGTTATCATTGGTCAAAGCCAAAGTCACAACAAAGTTGCACTCATCCAAAGTCGCATCAAGTTGCACTGTAATGTTGTAATTGTTAGCCTTGCCCCCCCCCCCCCCACCCCACCAACATCATTCTGGCCTATGTACCAGGTCCTGCAGCCTCGTGGGATACTTACATCACATCTCCCAGGATGCTGCAGGATCAGCACACAAAGCGGTTGGTGGGGCAGTCTGGAGGGCAGGCTGGAGGTGGGACTGGCGCGTCATTGGAGCTGGCTGCTTACACCCGCAAGAGGCAGAAAGCTAAAGAGGACCAAGATGGCAGAGTGGGACTCGCTGTGTGACACCTGAACAGTGGATCATAGCGGGACAACACTGGATTTGCTCTGCAGGTGAGGCTGTGCTTTTAAAAGCAATATAGGTAAAGGAAAGAAAAAACATGGGGGGGTGGGAGGAGTTTAGTTCCACTTTAACCACTTCCTGCCCACCGTCAAATGTGGAGCGGTGCGGCTCTTGTTCTGGGACGACGTCATATGACGGTGCCCCAGAACGGCCCTCTCGTGCCCCCCGGCGCAACCCCTGATCTCGGTAAAGAGTCTGTGACGCGGCTCTTTACCCATGTGATCGGGTGTGTCCAATCACAGCCGGTCACATGTAAATAAGGAAGCGCCATTGATCGGCTCTCCTCGCCTCACACTGCCAGAGTGTAAGGAGAGGAGAGCCAATAAGGGGCATCTCCTCTCAGGGGAGACCAATATAGGTAATCAGGGCATTGATTACAGTGAAGCCCCAGCAGTGCCCATCAGTGACACCAATCAGTGCTCATCAGTGACACCAATCAGTGCCCATCAGTGACACCAATCAGTCCCCATCAGTGACACCAATCAGTGCCCATCAGTGACACCAATCAGTGCCCATCAGTGACACCAATCAGTGCCTATTAGTGATGCCAGTCAGTGCTGCCTTTCATTGCCCATTAGTGCCTGCTCATCAGTGCTGCCCATCAGTTCCGCCTATCCGTGCCACTTATTATTGCCCTCCAGCGCTGACTATCAGTGCCCATCAGTGGCCATTAGTGCTGCCTATCAGTGCCGCATATCAGTGCCCATCAGTGTGGCATATTAGTGCCTCCACATCCGTGCCACCTCATCAGCACACATCAGTGAAGAAGAAAAATTACCTATTTACAAAATTTACTGACAGAAACTAACTAAAACTTTTTTTTTTCTCAAACTTTTTGGTCTTTTTTTCTTTATTTTTGTAAAAAATAAAAAAAAAACCCAGCAGTGATTTAATACCACTAAAAGAAAGCTCTATTTGTATGAAAAAAAATGATAAAAATTCCATATGTGTACCGTGTTACATGACCGCGCAATTGTCATTCAAAGTGCGACAGCGCTGAAAGCTGAAAATTGGCCTGGACAGGAAGGGGAGTGAAAGTTCCCAGTAGGCGAGGGGTTAAGGCAGCTAAAATTAAAAATAAATCTTGTGAGCCACACTGGTCCTATGCCCAACATGTACTACCTCCAGCTGCGTGCGCTGATCACGTTTCACATAAAGTGCAAAGGTATAATTAGAAAATATGCGCTGCGCTTGAGTAACCCAAAAAATAAAACAATATATAAAAAAGTATATATAAAAATAAAAATCCAACTATTTGCGTGTAGATCAAATGGTACAGTACTAATACATAAAGTGCAATATATGAAATAAATGTATGGAAATTAATATTAAACTAAACAATAAGGTGCATAAATAAGACAAGTGCTTATTGTTCCATAACAAATATCTTGAGTGCCCATAAAAAGTAAAAAAAGTGCTTAGTGCTCCATACAAGGCATCTTGCCTGCCATGATAAATAATTAAAAATAACAATAACAAGTGAAAAAAAGTTCTATTAGCACTCCAAATCAGTCCGTGCAGGTGATGTCCAACTGTGATATCAATCATCATGCCCAGGGGCGCTGCTAGGTGGCAAAAAGACCAGGGGCTTCAGCCCGAAGTCCAAGGCCGGAAACGGGGGGGGCGTGTGTACACATGATGCAGGCCTTTTTTTTTTTGGCTGGGCCGTGACCTACCTGACCTACATACACTGACGGTAGTGAACTACCTACACTGACATTTACATTCACTGACCTACCTGCACTGACCGTAGTGACCTACCTACACTGACCGTAGTGACCTACCTACACTGACATTTACCTACACTGACATTTACCTACACTGACCTACCTACACTGACCATAGTGACCTACCTACACTGACCTACCTGCACTGACCGTAGTGACCTACCTACACTGACCATAGTTACCTACCTACACTGACCTACCTGCACTGACTGTAGTGACCTACCTACACTGACATTTACCTACACTGACATTTACCTACACTGACCGTAGTGACCTACCTACACTGACCTACCTACACTGACCATAGTGACCTACCTACACTGACCTACCTGCACTGACCGTAGTGACCTACCTACACTGACCATAGTGACCTACCGACACTGACCTATCTGCACTGACCGTAGTGACCTACCTACACTGACATTTACCTACACTGACCGTAGTGACCTACCTACACTGACCTACCCACACTGACATTTACCTACACTGACATTTACCTACACTGACCTACCTACACTGACATTTACCTACACTGACATTTACCTACACTGACATTTACATACAATGACATTTACCTACACTGACCTGCCTGACCCACATACACTGTCTGACCTACCTCAGCTCAGCCGTGGTGTGCGGTGTCACAGCAGCCAGGCAGTCAGACAGTCAGAGGAGGAGCCGAGGAGGAGAGGAGAGCTGGCCGCCCGAGCGCTGAGCGGGGATCTCACAGTGGCGCGGCGGCCGCATTGTAATTCCCACCTTCTGGAGCCTGCAGCGCCTATGATGGATGTCACACGTTCCGCGGTCCCAGCATTGGACCAGGGGGACGTCCATCATAGGCGTTGCAGGCTCCAGAAGGCGGGACCTGATACGGCACTCGGCCAAACTTCGGCGGCGCTCGGGATCAGATTGGTCCTGGCGCTCGCTGCTCGGGCCTTATAATTAAGAGGCGCATGCCTGAGGCTCGGGGCTTTTCGGGGGCACATTCGGGGCTTCAGCCACGTCTAGCCACCCCCTCCCGACGCCCCTGATCATGCCGAAGTATCCTGAGTGTTGCAAACCATGCTCCGGTGTACTTCAGTTGCCCCCTTAAGCTAATATGCTCACCTCCGAGCGTGTGACCCAGCTGCTACCCTGAGTCAAAACACGCTTTGGAGCCACCCCCGGACTCAGTATTGGCATCAGATACACTCCTCCAGCTGGAAACAATGTGGCTCCATATGTATAAATGAAAGAAAAACTCTATAGTGTAATATAGCCAAGTAATTTATTATAAGAAAAAATGCTCCCCACACTGGGGTACTCACATGGTGCTGCTGCGTAAGTGCACCATCCTATAACAGCCTCCAAATGACAAAAAAATCGCTGGACGTATGGTGCGGTATGCTGTGATGGAATAATGCTGTGTGTGGTCCGTGTTGCTCTCTCCCTCCTGGCCCCTCCCCTACGCGTCTTCGACACAGGGATCACGTGTCTTCATCAGGGGGGAATGCCCCTGATGAAGACGGAGAGAGCAACACGGACCACACACAGCATTATTCCATAGAATAATAATTAGTAATTAATAATTAATAATAATAATAGAAATTTTTTTCACTTGTTATTGTTATTTTTAATTATTTATCATGGCAGGCAAGATGCCTTGTATGGAGCACTAAGCACTTTTTTTTACTTTTTATGGGCACTCGAGATATTTGTTATGGAACAATAAGCACTTGTCTTATTTATGCACCTCATTGTTTAGTTTAATATTAATTTCCATACATTTATTTCATATATTGCACTTTACGGGTTAAGGCAGCTGATTGGAAATGGAGGGTCTGCCAACGCACCGGAACACAGTGAAAATCACCCGTGGCTCTTTTTTTGTAACACAACTCACTGCAATGCACGACGATCGTTACCATTCATCATAAGCACACATTACCACAATGCGGAAACAATGGGCTCCTAATGTCTGGGAAATCACTTACTACTGCCACCTTGTGGAAGTTTGAAGTTGTATTTTGCTATAAGGGGATCTATAATCTCTCCCCCCCCCCCCATTATCAGGGGTCATGAGTGGGTGGAAGGAACAGACACTTAGCGCTCGCTCTTATAGCCTGTTAGAATGAGGCCTAATCCATTAGCAATTAATGGCCCTGATGGTATCCAGCTGGTTGGGCCCCTGAGCCCGGGATATCCCGGCCATCGCACCCAGCAAATGGCAGATTAAGCTCCTGGTTAACAGCTGCGATTCTCCAGAATGTGGCAGCATAGTGACAAACCTGCTGCCTGGGCCAAAGCGGCTTCATGCGGCTTGTTTACCAGTCTCATGTCATGTAAGACGATCCCCATGCATACGCAGCGCCGAGGTCACACAGAGACTCAAACTATCGCAATCCAGGGATGAAAACATCAGGATATTCCATTTTATGACATTATTATTTATGGGGAGACAGACTACATGGATTGTAATAGGGCAGCTTCCGTCAGGGCCTCTTATGCAGTATCTCACAAAAGTAAGTACACCCCTCAGTCACATTCTTGCAAATCTTTTCTTGTATCTTTTCATGTGACAACACTGAAGAAATGACACTTGTCTACAATGTAAAGTAGTGAGTGTACAGCTTGTATAACAGTGTAAATTTGCTGTCCCCTCAAAATAACTCAACACACAGCCATTAATGTCTAAACCGCTGGCAACAAAAGTCAGTACACCCCTAAGTGATAATCTCCAAATTGGGCCCAATTAGCCATTTTCCCTCCCCGGTGTCATGTGACTCGTTAGTGTTACAAGGTCTCAGGTGTGAATGGGGAGCAGGTGTGTCAAATTTGGTGTTATCGCTCTCACTCTCTCATACTGGTCACTGGAAGTACAACATGGCACCTCATGGCAAAGAACTCTCTGAGGATCTGGAAAAAAAGAATTGTTGCTCTACATAAAGATGGCCTAGGCTATAAGAAGATTGCCAAGACCCTGAAACTGAGCTGCAGCACGGTGGCCAAGACCATACAGCAGTATAACAGGACAGGTTCCACTCAGAACAGGCCTCGCCATGGTCCACCAAAGAAGTTGAGGTCACGTGCTCAGCGTCATATCCAGAGGTTGTCTTTGGGAAATAGACGTATAAGTGCTGCCAGCACTGGGGGGCTACAGATCATTGAGGGAACCATGAATGCCAACATGTACTGTGACATACTGAAGCAGAGCATGATCCCCTCCCTTCAGAGACTGGACCGCAGGGCAGTATTCCAACATGATAACCACCCCAAACACACCTCCAAGACCACCACTGCCTTGCTAAAGAAGCTGAGGGTAAAGGTGATGGACTGGCCAAGCATGTCTCCAGACCTAAACCCTATTGATCATCTGTGGGACATCCTCAAATGGAAGGGGGAGGAGCGCAAGGTCTCTAACATCCACCAGCTCTGTGATGTCATCATGGGGGAGGGGAATAGGACTCCAGTGACAACCTGTGAAGCTCTGCTGACCTCCATGCCCAAGAGGGTTAAGGCAGTGCTGGAAAATAATGGTGGCCACACAAAATATTGACACTTTGGACCCAATTTGGAGATTTTCACTTAGGGGTGTACTGACTTTTGTTGCCAGTGGTTTAGACATTAATGGCTGTGTGTTGAGTTATTTTGAGGGGACAGCAAATTTACACTGTTATACAAGCTGTACACTCACTACTTTACATTGTAGACAAGTGTCATTTCTTCAGTGTTGTCACATGAAAAGATAGAAGGAAAGATTTACACAAATGTGACTGAGGGGTGTACTTACTTTTGTGAGATACTGTAGGTCTTCATATCACTGACCTTTCTGTAGAACCCTTAGTAATAAATACATCTCTTGCACGTCGGTCGCTTCCATCCCTCCATTCCAATCTTTGCTGTATAAATGACAAATTTAAAATAGAAATAGAGGAAAAGACGGCATTTCCTGGCTCTGCAGTTTTTATTGTATATAGAATAATGTTGTCATCCACCCCACCCCACCCCCATTCTGGGGGTTCTGCCCCCCCCCAGCCAATAATCGTTCCCGGAACTTTGCAGCCGTCCCACATTGTTCTTATTCTACAATTGCTGGCCTCTGTTGCAGCCCACCGCCTGTCAGACCCGGAGCACAGAGCGGGGAGGAGTCTCAGAGCACATTCCTTGGCTCTGTGCTGCAGGTCTGATAGGTGGTGACAGGGTGTGACAGAGGCCAGCAACTCCATCATTCATATAGAGAAGAAAACTGACACAGGCAGGCGGTCACCGCTTCTCCACCCCAGGCACCACCCCAGGCACCACCCCAGGCACCACCCCGGGCACCAACCAGCAGAATAGCAGATGGAATGCAATGCCAAAGTTGCATGAGTACAATTCAGGCAGGGAGGGGGGATTTGTGGTGGAGGTGGTTTTGCCATGAGGGGTGGGGGGTTGTATTAGAAAGAGGGGATCATTTTCCTTGGGAGGCGCTCTGTGCATTATCTACTCCTGACCCCTGCACTCTGTGCATTATCTACTCCTGACCCCTGCGCTCTGTGCATTATCTACTCCTGACCCCTGCGCTCTGTGCATTATCTACTCCTGACCCCTGCACTCTGTGCATTATCTACTCCTGACCCCTGCGCTCTGTGCATTATCTACTCCTGACCCCTGCGCTCTGTGCATTATCTACTCCTGACCCCTGCACTCTGTGCATTATCTACTCCTGACCCCTGCGCTCTGTGCATTATCTACTCCTGACCCCTGCGCTCTGTGCATTATCTACTCCTGACCCCTGCACTCTGTGCATTATCTACTCCTGACCCCTGTGCTCTGTGCGTTATCTACTCCTGACCCCTGCACTCTTTGCATTATTTACTCCTGGCCCCTGCACACTGTGCGTTATCTATCCCTGACCCCTGCACTCTGTGCCTTATGTACTCCTGACCCCTGCACTTTGTACGTTATCTATTCCTGACACCTGCACTCTGTGCATTACCTACTCCTGACCCCTGCACTCTGTGGATTATGTACTCCTGACCCCTGCATTCTCTGCGTTATTTACTCCTGACCCCTGCACACTACATATTATGTACTCCTGACCCCTGCACTCTTTGTATCAGGCACTCCTGACCACTGTACTCTGTACATTATGTACTCCTGACCCCTGCACTCCATACGTTATGTACTCCTGACCCATGCACTCTGTAAGTTATCTATCCCTGACCCATGCACTCTGTGCCTTATGTACTCCTGACCCTTGCACTTTCTACGTTATCTATTCCTGACACCTGCACTCTGTGCATTACCTACTCCTGACCCCTGCACTCTGTGGGTTATGTACTCCTGACCCCTGCATTCTCTGCGTTATTTACTCCTGACCCCTGCACACTACATATTATGTACTCCTGACGCCTGCACACTATGTATTATGACCTCCTGACCCCTGCACACTACGCATTATGTACTCCTGACCCCTGCACACTACGCATTATGTACTCCTGACCCCTGCACTCTGTGTATTAGGCACTCCTGACCACTGTACTCTGTACATTATGTACTCCTGACCCCTGCACTCCATATGTTATGTATTCCTGACCCATGCACTCTGTAAGTTATGTACTCCTGACCCCTGCACTCTGTGTATTAGGCACTCCTGATCACTGTACTCTGTACATTATGTACTCCTGACCCCTGCACTCCATATGTTATGTATTCCTGACCCATGCACTCTGTAAGCTATTTACTCCTGACCCCTGCACTCTGTGTATTAGGGCACTCATGACCCCTGCACTCTATACATTTCACTCTCCTAACCCCTGCACTCTGTAGGGTGTGTACTCCTGACTCATGAACTCTGTACGTTATGCACTCCTGACCCCTTCACTCTGCGTGTTATGTACTCCTGACCCCTGCACTCTTTACATTATGTACTCCTGACCCCTGTACTGTGTGCAGGGCCGGGACAAGGGGTGGGCAGGAGGGGCGGCTGCCCCTGGCGCAATGGTTTATTACAGGGGTGGGGGGCACCCTGACCCTAACCCTAAGGCAAAGGGGGGCGCAGTTTGGCATCTTTGCCCTGGGCGCTGGATGACCTTGTCCCAGCACTGCCGGGGGGTCATATGAAGGTGTGCGGGGACACCGGGGGTCATTATACCGGGGTCATATGAAGGTGTGCGGGGACACCGGGGGTCATTATACCGGGGTCATATGAAGGTGTGCGGGGACACCGGGGGTCATTATACCGGGGTCATATGAGAGTTTGCTGGGACACCGGGGGTCATTATACCGGGGTCATATGAGAGTGTGCGGGGACACCGGGGGTCATTATACCGGGGTCATATGAAGGTGTACGGGGACACCGGGGGTCATTATACCGGGGTCATATGAAGGTGTACGGGGACACCGGGGGTCATTATACCGGGGTCATATGAAGGTATACGGGGACACCGGGGGTCATTATACCGGGGTCATATGAAGGTGTACGGGGACACCGGGGGTCATTATACCGGGGTCATATAAGAGTGTGTGGGGACATGGGGGGGTCATTTTACCGGGGTCATATGAGGGTGTGCGGGGACACCGGGGGTCATTATACCGCGGTCATATGAGGGTGTGTGGGGACATGGGGGGGGGTCATTATACCGGGGTCATATGAGGGTGTGCGTGACACCGGGGGTCATTATACCGGGGTCATATGAAGGTGTGCGGGGACATCGTGGGGTCATTATACCTTGGTCATATGAGAGTGTGCGTGACACCGGGGGTCATTATACCGGGGTCATATGAAGGTGTGCGGGGACATCGTGGGGTCATTATACCTTGGTCATATGAGAGTGTGCGGGGACACCGGGGGTCATTATACCGGGGTCATATGAAGGTGTACGGGGACACCGGGGGTCATTATACCGGGGTCATATAAGAGTGTGTGGGGACATGGGGGGGTCATTTTACCGGGGTCATATGAGGGTGTGCGGGGACACCGGGGGTCATTATACCGCGGTCATATGAGGGTGTGTGGGGACATGGGGGGGGTCATTATACCGGGGTCATATGAGGGTGTGCGGGGACACCGGGGGTCATTATACCGCGGTCATATGAGGGTGTGTGGGGACATGGGGGGGTCATTATACCGGGGTCATATGAGGGTGTGCGGGGACACCGGGGGTCGTTATATCGGAGTCATATGAGAGTGTGCGTGACACCGGGGGTCATTATACCGGGGTCATATGAAGGTGTGCGGGGACATCGTGGGGTCATTATACCTTGGTCATATGAGAGTGTGCGGGGACACCGGGGGTCATTATACCAGGGTCATATGAAGGTGTGTGGGGACATGGGGGTGTCATTATACCAGGGTCATATGAGATTGTGTGGGGACACCGGGGGTCATTATACCGCGGTCATATGAAGGTGTACGGGGACACCGGGGGTCATTATACCGCGGTCATATGAGGGTGTGTGGGGACATGGGGGGGTCATTATACCGGGGTCATATGTGGGTGTGCGGGGACACCGGGGGTCATATGAGGGTGTGTGGGGACACCGGGGGTCATATGAGGGTGTGTGGGGACACCGGGGGTCATATGAGGGTGTGTGGGGACACCGGGGGTCATATGAGGGTGTGCGGGGACACCGGGGGTCATATGAGGGTGTGTGGGGACATGGGGGGGTCATTATACCGGGGGTCATATGAGGGTGTGTGGAGACACGGGGATCATGGAGAAGGTCAGGTGAGGAGGACGATCTTTGAACACAAGGAACAAAGATGTCTCTATGAGGGGTTGATGGGTCATAGGGAGGTCAGATAGAAGGTTCTATGTGGAATGGAAGATGAACTCCCCGATAAAACTATCTATATCATATCTGTCTATCTATCTGTCTATCTGAGGCCTGATGACATCACAGCGGCCCTCACTCGCCCTCCAGGAGGAAGCCGCCGTTCGCTCGCCGTGTGCCATAAATAGGACTTCACACGTTGCGGTTTATCTTTCTATAAATAGCTCTCGGTATATTTTTAGCACTGATTTAGTTTTTGGCGTTTCCATGAACTCAGCAGGGAAAGTCCGGCGGGTCACAAGTGGAATTTTTAGAGGAAAAGGGAAAGTTTCCAGATACGCTCCATGTGAAAAATCTCCGCAGATCCCCGGCGCTGTCACGGAACAATCACTCGTCGTCTATGGAAGACGGATGGAACTGGAGTGTATCCAGAAATAAAACCTTCTTTTAGCTGAGGGTGGGGGGGGGGGGGGGGGTTTTGGACCCCATGCCGGCTTATCATTGCTGTCTGTGTCCCCGCTGGGGAGATGCGCCCTCTATGTGTCTGGTGTCACCAATACAGGAGGCACTGATTCTGGGGACTTAGTGGTTTACTTTGGAGGGATTTCCTCTCACTTCCTGTTGTATTTTCCAAGCTTGAAGCGAGAAGAAATCTCCCCAACGGGGGCACAGATGCCACATAAACCTAACAAGGTTCAAATGATAACTGAAGACACAACTGTGGGCTGGCATAACGTACGACTGAGCTGTGCCTTATGAATGTTCCCTATCATGCAGGACGCAGCTTTTCATGCTATCACTCGCTGTAGCTGAAGCCTCTTCAGGGTTTGATATTCCTGCATGTTGGTAGGCAGGATGCCCAAGTAGCACCAATTCCTCCTCCATTCTAGGGCTTCACTAGCAGAAAGCATTCACTGATCATCATATTATCTCTCACTCATCATGAGAAAATCAATATTGTCTGCCCCTCTATTTAATTTCTATAAGAGGCGGAGTGGACGGGTTCGAGTTTACTGATAGCGATACATCTGGGTCCAAAGTACTTAAGAATGGGATTCTCGCTGATTGGACGGTCAGCTCTTTGCTGCTGCGACTTTCCATTCCTCTGGCCACTCATGTATTGGTAAGAATGCTCCAATAATTACACCCATTTGACTGGAAGCGAGGAGGGACCTCGATGGAGGAAACAGGGAGGGACCCCAGTGGAGGACGTGGGGGGAGGGGTGCCACTATGGAGGATGCAGGGAGCGATCCCAATGGAGGTTGCAGGAGGTGCCAATATGGAGGATTCAAAGGGGTGCCGCTATGGAGGATGCAGGGGGGTGCTACTATGGAGGATACAGATCAGTGCTGCTTTGGAGGATGCAGGGGGGTGCCACTATGGAGGACGCAGGGGGGGTGACACTATGGAGGACACAGGGGGGGTGACACTATGGAGGACGCAGGGAGGGACCCCGATAGAGGTTGCAGGAGGGTGCAAATATGGAGGATGCAGAGGGGTGCCGCTATCGAGGATGCAGGGGGGTTCCGCTATGGAAGACGCAGGGAGGTGCCGCTATGGAGGACGCAGGGGGGGTGCCGCTATGGAGGTTGCAAGGGGGTGACGCTATGGAGGACGCAGGGGGGTGCCACTATGAAGGACACAGGGGGTGCTGCTATGGAGGACGCAGGGGAGTGCCATTATGGAGGACACAGGGAGGGACCCTGATGGAGGATGCGGGGGGGTGCCACTATGGAGGATGCAGGGGGTGCCACTATGGAGGACGCAGGGAGGGACCCTGATGGAGGATGCGGGGGGAGTGGAGCTATGGAGGATGCAGGTGAGGTGCCACTATGGAGGATGCAGGGGGGTTCCACTATGGAGGATGCAGGGGGGTTCCGCTATGGAGGATACCAGTGTGCCACTCTGGAGGATGCAGGGGAGTGTCGCTTTGGAGGACGCAGGGGGGTGCCGCTTTGGAGGACGTAAGGGGGTTCTACTATGGAGGTTGCAGGGGGTGCTGCTATTGAGGACACGGGGAGTGCCACTATGGAGGACGCAATGGTGTGCCGTTATGGAGGAAGCAGGGGGGTGCCGCTATAGAGGACACAGGGGGGTGCCGCAATAGAGGACACAGGGGGGGTGCCACTATGGTGGACACAGGGGGGGTGCCACTATGGAGGACGCAGGGGTTGCCACTATGGAGGACAGAGGTACCACTATGGAGAATGCATGGGGTGCCCCTATGGAGGACAGAGGTGCAACTATTGAGGATGCAGGGGGTGACAATATGGAGGATGCAGGGGGTGCCGCCATGGAGGACAGAGGTGCCACTATGGAGGACACAGGGGGTGCCGCTATGGAGGACAGAGGTGCCACTATGGAGGATGCAGGGGTTGTCTCTATAGAGGACAGAGGTGCCACTATGGAGGACACAGGGGGTGCCGCTATGGAGGACAGAGGTGCCACTATGGAGGACACAGGGGTTGTCTCTATAGAGGACAGAGGTAGCACTATGGAGGACACAGGGGTTGTCTCTATAGAGGACAGAGGTGCCACTATGGAGGACGCAGGGGTTGCCGCTATAAAGGACAGAGGTGACACTATGGAGAATGCAGGGGGTGCCGCTATGAAGGGGCCTTGGGAAGTCATTAAAGATTCACATAATTCTAATTCCACAAAAACAGATGAAACTTTACAAACACCACAAACGGCTCATTAATTCCTCGATATCATTTCATCTCCCAGAACGGAATCCCCCGAGATCCTGATTTCTACACATGAAAGAGACCCCCAATGCACCGACATCTGTAATCATCAGAATCCGGAATATTTCTTCACTGCACAATTCTGTCCCCATAGAGACTAAGGATGGAGAGAAACCTGGAGAGTGAGAAGAGACCCCGATATATAATAATATGTAACATAATGTATAGAAATGTATCACAATGTATCATAAACCATAATAGTGTGTGACTGTGGAGGGACATTAGAGTGTACATTTTTGTTTATTAAAAATCTTACAAACACATAACATAATAAAAACATATTTACATATATACAGAATAAATAAAATTATATATAAAAAAAACAAAAAATAGCTTACTTCAGCATAAAAAAAAAACTTATTTGCCAGAATAAACATAAACAGAACTAAATATTCAGACCAAGATATATTTTGTTGTTATTATTATTATTATTATTATTATGAAGCACCACAACAAAGCCCTAACCTAAACACCCACCTAAACACCCCCTCAGGCTAAGAAACCATTACACATGTAACCCATGCATGCGGCCATTTTCCAAAAATCTGATCTTATAAAAATCTAGGGGGCGTGAAAGGACAGAAAGAAAAGCCGCACCCCCAGAGACTGACAGACAACAGCTACGGAGACCTGACATTCCTCCACGCCTTTGTCCAGGCCCCCGGGCCCCCACCTGTCCTTCTCAAGACCCCGAATCTTCCCAACCTCACCCAGAATGTTGTGCACCACCACCTCGACAGGAAGGACTGGAAACCTGACACCGTGCACTCCACGTGAAGTAATGGACTGCTAAGCTAACCAGAGAAAGTGTCTCAAAATCAAAATCCCGATGAGTCTCAAAAGACCCGTACAACCATTCCGCATAACTCAGAAAAGGGAATACCCAAAGCCCCCATCCCCCCACCCCCTTATAGAATTTTATATTGAAGGGGCACTGAAGCAATAAATGGTCCATCATCTCCTCTACCCCACCACACTCCACTCTTGGACAACCACGGTTCTCCGCAGAGCGATGCTTCAAGTTGCCCTTCACATAGAGTCTGCCATGGAACGAGAGCCGGGCCAAATCCCGAAACTTTAAGGGGATTCTCTCCAGATTAATCAAACGCAGACCCTCCTTCTTAACAGGGCCTGGGCAATCCCTCAAGGCCAGTGGCTCGCTAAAAGCAGATTCAACAGCCTTCCTCTCCAGGGCCTTCCTAGGAAGAGACTTAATTTCCTCCGCCATCACTCGCCACCGCTGAAGCATTTTCAGGCACGGAGCAACGTAAGTCGGGAGCTCACCATGTCGGACCCTCAGGCTTTCCACTGGCCTCCATTCTACCAGCTTCACAGAAAAGGCCTAAACCAGGACTAAAAAATATGCCAGAGCTATATAAATGTATAATAATAATAATAGTGTGTGACTGTGGGGGAGGGGACATTAGAGTGTAAGCTCCTCTGTACAGAGACTGATGTGACTGGCTCAGTGTTCTCTGTACAGCACTGCAGTATATGTCAGAGCTATATAAATGTATAATAATAGTCAAAGCCGGTACAAGGGGGGGGGGGGGGGGCAGAGGGGGCGCGTGCCCTGGGCGGTACTATTTACTGGAGGAAGGGGGGCGCAGGTGAAGTGCTGGCCATGTGCTTCTAAAATCTGGCTGGACACACCAGCCCCTAATATCTACACCTGCAACTATGTGCCAAGTGCGCTCCTGCACCCGGCACAAGCCTAGAACAGACCAGCACTTCACTTATTCACCCCCTGTCAGAGGAGATACTCCCCCTGACAGGCACTTCGTATTCCCTGCCCCGCGTCACACACTGAGAGGCTGGCTGGAGGCGGGATGGGAGCAGTGGCATTGTTATGTGGGTGCCGTGGGGGGGGACCGCTCCCGGGTGACATAAAGGAAGCTGGCAGTTGTAGTGGGTGCTGTCAAGACCCCCTCCCTCCGCCCCCATCAGTGAAGCGGTGACAGCGGAGGTGTAACAGGGGGGAGGCGAGCTGTGATATCAGAATGTTTCCCCCGCTCACCCGACTTTTCTCCTGTCAGCAGTGCGGGAGAAGAGAGCGGCTCTCTCATTGGGACTCACTCTGAGTCCTTTTCCCTCCCCATTGGCCAGAGCGTAGGGCCAATCACAGCAGACTACTGGAGCATTATGGGACATGTAGTCCTAAAAGATTGGCGACCCATTGTTTTCAACAGGGAGGAGACTACAGCTCCCAGCATGCACTCTGTTGCGGGAAAAAAGAGAGAGAGAGCCCAGAACCCAGAAACAAGCTGGGGGAATGAGTGCTATACTGTAACTGTTCCAAAAGACAGAAACAGAAAGAGAGGAGTGTACCGGGGGAAGCCAAATGGATAGCCACCCTGCTAACCAGAGAAAGCCACGCTGCTAACCAGAAAGAGTCACACTGCTAACCAGAGAGAGCCACGCTGCTAACCAGAGAAAGCCACACTGCTAACCAGAGAGAGCCACGCTGCTAACCAGAGAAAGCCACGCTACTAACCAGAGAGAGCCACCCTGCTAACCAGAGAAAGCCACACTGCTAACCAGAGAGAGCCACGCTGCTAACCAGAGAGAGCCACGCTGCTAACCAGAGAAAGTCACGCTGCTAACCAGAGAAAGCCACGCTGCTAACCAGAGAGAGTCACGCTGCTAACCAGAGAGAGCCACGCTGCTAAGCAGAGAGAGCTAGGCTGCTAACCAGAGCCGCACTGCTAACCAGAGCCACCAGAGAGAGCCACGCTGCTAACCAGAGAGAGCCACGCTGCTAACCAGAGCCACCAGAGAGAGCCAAGCTGCTAACCAGATAGAGCCACGCTGCTAACCAGCCCAGCACACTGCTAACTAGCACCACCAGAGAGAGCCACGCTGCTAACCAGAGCCACCAGAGAGAGCCACGCTGCTAACCAGAGCCACCAGAGAGAGCCACGCTGCTAACCAGAGGCACCAGAGAGAGCCACTCTGCTAACCAGAGAGAGCCACCTTGCTAACCAGAGCCACCAGAGAGAGCCCAGCTGCTAACCAGAGAGAGCCACACTGCTAACCAGAGCCACCAGAGAGAGCCACACTGCTAACCAGAGCCACCAGAGAGAGCCACACTGCTAACCAGAGCCATCAGAGAGAGCCACTCTGCTAACCAGAGAGAGCCACCCTGCTAACCAGAGCCACCAGGGAGAGCCAAGCTGCTAACCAGCCCAGCACACTGCTAACTAGAGCCACCAGAGAGAGCCATGCTGCTAACCAGAGCCACCAGAGAGAGCCACGCTGCTAACCAGAGCCACCAGAGAGAGCCACGCTGCTAACCAGAGCCACCAGAGAGAGTCACCCTGCTAACCAGAGCCACCAGAGAGAGCCAAGCTGCTAACCAGAGAGAGCCACACAGCTAACCAGAGCCACCAGAGAGAGCCACACTGCTAACCAGAGCCACCAGAGAGAGCCACTCTGCTCACCAGAGAGAGCCACACTGCTAACCAGAGCCACCAGAGAGAGCCACACTGCTAACCAGAGCCACCAGAGAGAGCCACTCTGCTAACCAGAGAGAGCCATGCTGCTAACCAGAGCCACCAGAGAGAGCCTCCAGGGTGCCCCCTTATATCTTCCAGAGTGCTCCCATACATCCTCCAAAATGCGTACGTCACTGCCTGTTTCAGGTGCATGCTCCCACCCACCTACTCCCCTGTGAACTTAATTTAATTTGTATTGTTTTAAATATTTTCTTGTTTTGAAATGGGGGGGGGGGGGGGGGCGCAGATTGCCATCTTCGCCCTGGGCACCAAATGACCTTGTCCCGGCACTGATAATAGTGTGTGACTGTGGGAGAGGGGACATTAGAGTGTCAGCTCTTCTGTACAGAGACTGATGTGACTGGCTCAGTGATCTCTGTACAGCACTGCAGTATATGTCTGAGCTATATAAATGTATAATATTAATAGGGTATGGCTGTTAAGGGACGTTAGAGTGAAAGCTCTTCTGGTGCAGAGACTGATGTATCTTTCTTTCTAATTTCTGATGATTATATTGGAGAGTTCATACCAGTGATGATTTTCTGGACAGTTTTGTATTCGGGATTTCACTTGATGACGGTAGAGTGATCACATTCTATTTCTTCTATTTTTATACTATGAAACAAAATTAAAAATGTTTTTTTTTTTTTTGCTGGTAGTATCCTGTGTGGCACGATGAGGGTTAACACTGGGCAGAATTTGGGCCGTATGAAATCTATGATGGAAAAGTGAACGGGATCAGACACTATATCACGCCACTGACATTAACGCGTCCAATTATCCTCCTGGATTCGGCTCAAATAAATTCAAAGATGTGTCTAAAATTAACTTCCTGAAAGAAATCCTCCCTCCCGGATCATCATCTCAGAAAACTTTCCAGGTGCCACTTTCCAAATTTAGCGCCGGGGGGGGGGGGTGGTGAAGGGAGCGCCATGTCTGTGGTCGGGAGGGGTGAGGTGATTCGGGAGAGTTGGGATCAGGTGATCTGGGCACACAGAGAGGTCACCGGAAAATTACTGACACTCCAAATATTACCACAGCTGGGCAGGAACTCCGTCACCTCTGTAAATATCCAAAACAGAAACATCCCAACGGCCAACACACAGCCAGATACACCTCAATACGGGAGATCACACCACGGCACAGGACTCTTGTCTCATGATACGGAGGCCTGAGGAACCCCAAAACTGTGTGTGTGGTGTGAACACAATGCCACCCTTATTTTCCCTAAGATTCCAAAGATGGTAACAAGACAGTCATGTTTGTGGTAATCAGTCATGGAAGACAAGACAAAAAACAACCCAGTTAAAAGAAATGCAGAGGCATCATAGACCTCAACTAGACAAGGACTTCTGAAGTGGCCCAGTCCTAAATGGTCTGGAGGGCAGTTTAAGGAATCAGGGCTGGTGCAAGGATTTTTGACACCCTAGGCGAAACCTAATTTTGCAGAACCCATGGCCCCGCCCCTGACTCCACCCTTTTGCCTTGCCCATGTGACAGGAGTCGGCGCTATACAGTAAGCATCAGCTCTGCTTCTTCTATTGCCGGCTCCGTTCTTCAGTCGGGAACCCGCAATCTGGGCTTGCCGACCAACCATTCCAGAAAAGGAGATGGCGAGCCACTTTAGAGGGCCAGTGGTTGGGCTTCCTTTCTGTTGGGAGACGCGGGACATGTCCTCCAGGCTCCAGTGCTGTGCTGCGCCTCTAATTACACTCGGTCGGACGGAGTGGCTGCCTGAGACTGAGTTAGTTACAGGCTGCAGCCTGCAGAGCATGCAGACGTGGAGGGAAACCAGCGGCTGGGTGCCCTAGGCGGCTGCCTAGTTTGCCTAGTGGTAGCACCGGCCCTGTAAGGAATATAGATTTGTGAGGATGGGGCATAAATCTAGACTGACCTACAGCTGAACGCCATAGAATGAATATTCATACATTCCCATAATTCTTACTGTAATGAAGTTACCTTACTAAAAAGTTATTACACTGAATATAAAAAGATACAATCAGACACCAGACCTGCCTATATAAGGTCCAGAAGGCTAAAAGGAAACAATAGACTTCCTAGAAGAAATACTCACTTATCAGCTATAATATTCTAAACACTGACAGGTAAAGTGAATAACATTGATTATCTGGCATCTGAAAGCGGGTGGGATATATTAGGCTGCAAGTGGAAATGTTGTTCCTGAAGTTGATGCATTGAAAGCAGAAAAAAAGGGCAAGTGTAAGGATTTTGGGGCCTTTGACAAGGGCCAAATTGTAACGTCTAGATGACTGGGTCAGAACAACTCCAAAACTGCAGCTCTTGTGGGATGTTCCCGGTCTGTAGTGGTCAGGACAGACCAAAAGTGGTCCAAGGAAGGAAAACCGGCCAACCGGTGTTAGGGTCATGGGCGGCAAAGGCTGATTGATGGAGGTCTGGAGAAAAGGCTCATTGATGGGGGGTGAAGGCTCATTGATGGAGGTGGAAAGGGAAGGCTCATTGATAGAGGGGGGGGCTCATTGATGGAGGTGGGGGGGGGGGTCATTGATGGAGGTGGGGGGGGCTCATTGATGGAGGTGGGGAGGGAAGGCTCATTGATGGAGGTGGGGAAGTAAGGTTCATTGATGGAGGTGGGGGGGCTCATTGATGAAGGTGAGGAGGGAAGACTCATTGATGGAGGTGGGGAGGGAAGGCTCATTGATGGAGGTGGGGAGGGAAGACTCATTGATGGAGGTGGGGAGGGAAGACTCAGTGATGGAGGTGGGGAGAGAAAGCTTAGTGATGGAGGTGGGGAGGGAAAACTCATTGATGGAGGTGAGGAGAAAAGGATCATTGATGGATGTGGGGAGGGAAGACTCATTGATGGAGGTGAGGGGGAAGGCTCACTGATGGAGGTGGGGAGGGAATACTCAGTGATGGAGGTGAGGAGAGAAAGCTTAGTGATGGAGGTGGGGAGGGAAGGCTCTTTGTTGGAGGTGAGAAGGGAAGACTCATTGATGGAGGTGGGGAGGGAAGACTCATTGATGGAGGTGGGGAGGGAAGACTCATTGATGGAGGTGGGGAGGGAAGACTCAGTGATGGAGGTGGGGAGAGAAAGCTTAGTGATGGAGGTGGGGAGGGAAAACTCATTGATGGAGGTGAGGAGAAAAGGATCATTGATGGAGGTGGGGAGGGAAGACTCATTGATGGAGGTGAGGAGAAAAGGATAATTGATGGAGGTGGGGAGGGAAGACTCATTGATGGAGGTGAGGGGGAAGGCTCAATGATGGAGGTGGGGAGGGAAGGCTCCGTGATGGAGGTGGGGAGAGAAAGCTTAGTGATGGAGGTGGGGAGGGAAGGCTCTTTGTTGGAGGCGAGAAGGGAAGACTCATTGATGGAGACAGGGAGGGGTATATGGGGTGTATATGCAGTGTATATGGGGTGTTGTATATGCAGTGTATATGGGGTTATGTGGGGTTTATAGAGGGGTATAAGGGGATATATACATTGTATATGGGGGCTATATGCGATGTATATGGGGGTATATACAGTGTATGACGAGGGTATATGGAGTGTATATGGGCGGATATTTGGGGTGTATATGTGGGTATATACAGTGTATATTGGGTGAATATGCAGCGTATATGGGAAATATATGGAGTGTATATGGGGGTTATACAATTTATATTGGGAATATATGGGGATATATACAGTGTTTATGGGGTGTAAATGGGGGCTATATGTGGTGTATATGGGGTATAAAAGGCAAGTGTAAGGATTTCAGGGCCTTTGACAAGGGCCAAATTGTAAGGTCTAGACGACTGGGTCAGAACAACTCCAAAACTGCAGCTCTTGTGGGATGTTCCAGGTCTGTAGTGGACAGGACAGACCAAAAGTGGTCCAAGGAAGGAAAACTGGCCAACCGGTGGCGGGGTAAGACTCATTAATGGAGGTGGGGCGGGAAAGCTCACCTCTGCTTCCTCTATTGCCGGCTCCATTCTTCAGTCGGGAACCCGCAATCTGGGCTTGCGGACCCACCATTCCAGAGAAGGAGGTGGCGAGCCACTTTAGAGGGCCAGCAGTTGGGCACCCCTGCTGTAAGGATTGCATTGTGTGTAAGGCAGAGCTGGCTGTACTGAGACGATCACCAGAGAGTCTCAGAGAGACAGACAGGTCGGTCACTGATGATCATAGAGGTGCACAGCGGCAGGGGATGCTTCCATTCTGTAATTACACTATCGGTCGGATGGAGCGGCTGCCTGAGACTGAGTTAGTTACAGGCTGCAGCCTGCAGAGCATGCAGACGTGGAGGGAAACCAGCGGAAACCAACGCAATAGAATGAATATTCATACATTCCCATAAATTCTTACTGTAATGAAGTTACCTTACTAAAAAGTTATTACACTGAATATAAAAAGATACAATCAGACACCAGACCTGCCTATATAAGGTCCAGAAGGCTAAAAGGAAACAATAGACTTCCTAGAAGAAATACTCACTTATCAGCTATAATATTCTAAACACTGACAGGTAAAGTGAATAACATTGATTATCTGGCATCTGAAAGCGGGTGGGATATATTAGGCTGCAAGTGGAAATGTTGTTCCTGAAGTTGATGCATTGAAAGCAGAAAAAAAGGGCAAGTGTAAGGATTTTGGGGCCATTGACAAGGGCCAAATTGTAACGTCTAGAATAGATGACTGGGTCAGAACTGCAGCTCTTGTGGGATGTTCCCGGTCTGTAGTGGTCAGGACAGACCAAAAGTGGTCCAAGGAAGGAAAACCGGCCATGGGCGGCCAAGGCTGATTGATGTAGGTGGGGAGAAAAGGCTCATTGATGGGGGGTGAAGGCTCATTGATGGTGGTGGAAAGGGAAGGCTCATTGATAGAGGGGGGGGGCTTATTGATGGAGGTGGGGGGGAGGTTCATTGATGGAGGTGGGGGGGGCTCATTGATGGAGGTGGGTAAGTAAGGTTCATTGATGGAGGTGGGGGGGCTCATTGATGAAGGTGAGGAGGGAAGGCTCATTGATGAAGGTGGGGAGGGAAGGTTCATTGATGGAGGTGGGGAGGGAAGGCTCATTGATAGAGGTGGGGAGGGAAGGCTCATTGATGGAGGTGGGGGGCGCTCATTGATGGAGGGGGGCTCATTGATGTAGGCGGGTCGAGGCTCATTGATGGAAGGGGGAGGCTCATTGATGAAGGCGGGGAGGGGAAGGCTCATTGATTAAGGGGGGGCTCATTAAAGGAGATGGGGAGGGAAGGCTCATTGATGGAGGTGGAATAGGGAGAGAAGGGTCATTGACGGAGGTTGGGAGAAAAGACTCATTGATGGAGGTGGGGAGGGGGCAGGCTCATTGATGGAGGTGGGGTGGGGAGAAAAGGCTCATTGATGGAGGTGGGGAGGGAAGACTCATTGATGGATGTGGGGAGGGAAGACTCAGTGATGGAGGTGGGGAGAGAAAGCTTAGTGATGGAGGTGGGGAGGGAAAACTCATTGATGGAGGTGAGGAGAAAAGGATTATTGATGGAGGTGGGGAGGGAAGACTCATTGATGGAGGTGGGGAGGGAAGACTCATTGATGGAGGTGGGGAGGGAAGACTCAGTGATGGAGGTGGGGAGAGAAAGCTTAGTGATGGAGGTGGGGAGGGAAAACTCATTGATGGAGGTGAGGGGGAAGGCTCACTGATGAAGGTGGGGAGGGAAGACTCAGTGATGGTGGTGAGGAGAGAAAGCTTAGTGATGGAGGTGGGGAGGGAAGGCTCTTTGTTGGAGGTGAGAAGGGAAGACTCATTGATGGAGGTGGGGAGGGAAGACTCATTGATGGAGGTGGGGAGGGAAGACTCATTGATGGAGGTGGGGAGGGAAGACTCATTGATGGAGGTGGGGAGGGAAGACTCATTGATGGAGGTGAGGAGAAAAGGATAATTGATGGAGGTGGGGAGGGAAGACTCATTGATGGAGGTGAGGGGGAAGGCTCAATGATGGAGGTGGGGAGGGAAGGCTCCGTGATGGAGGTGGGGAGAGAAAGCTTAGTGATGGAGGTGGGGAGGGAAGGCTCTTTGTTGGAGGCGAGAAGGGAAGGCTCATTGATGGAGACAGGGAGGGGTATATGGGGTGTATATGCCGTGTATATGGGGTGTTGTATATGCAGTGTATATGGGGTTATGTGGGGTTTATAGAGGGGTATAAGGGGATATATACATTGTATATGGGGGCTATATGCAATGTATATGGGGGTATATACAGTGTATAACGAGGGTATATGGAGTGTATATGGGCGGATATTTGGGGTGTATATGTGGGTATATACAGTGTATATGGGGTGAATATGCAGCGTATATGGGAAATATATGGAGTGTATATGGGGGTTATACAATTTATATTGGGAGTATATGGGGATAGATACAGTGTTTATGGGGTGTATATGGGGGCTATATGTGGTGTATATGGGGTATAAAAGGCAAGTGTAAGGATTTCAGGGCCTTTGACAAGGGCCAAATTGTAACGTCTAGACGACTGGGTCAGAACAACTCCAAAACTGCAGCTCTTGTGGGATGTTCCAGGTCTGTAGTGGACAGGACAGACCAAAAGTGGTCCAAGGAAGGAAAACTGGCCAACCGGTGGCGGGGTAAGGCTCATTAATGGAGGTGGGGCGGGAAAGCTCATTGATGGGGATGGGAGGTGAAGGCTCATTGATGGAGGTGGAAAGGGAAGGCTCATTGATGGGGGGGCGGCTTATTGATAGTGGTGGGGGAGGCTCATTGATGGAGGTGGGGGGGCTCATTGATGGAGGTGGGGAGTGAAGACTTACTGATAGAGGTGGGGGGGGGGGCTCATTGATGGAGGTGGGGAGGGAAGGCTCATTGATGGAGGTGGGGAGGGAAGGCTCATTAATGAAGGCGGGAAGGGGAAGGCTCATTGATGGAGGTGGGAAAGAAAGGCTCATTGATGAAGGTGGGGGGTAGGGGGGGGCTCATTAATGGAGATGGGGAGGGAAGGCTCATTGATGGATGTGTGATGGGGAGAGAAGGGTCATTGACGGATGTGGGGAGGGAAGACTCATTGATGGAGGTAGGGAGGGTAGACTCATTGATGCAGGTGGGGTGGGGAGAAAAGATTCATTGATGGAGGTGGGGAGGGAAGATTCATTGATTGAGGTTGGGAGAGAAAACTTAGTGATGGAGGTGGGGAGGGTAGACTCATTGATGGAGGTGGGGAGAAAAGGATCATTGATGGAGGTGGGGGAGGGAAGACTCATTTATGGAGGTGAGGGGGAAGGTTCATTGATGGAGGTGGGGAGGGAAGCCTCAGTGTTGGAGGTGGGGAGAGAAAGCTTAGTGATGGAGGTGGGGAGGGAAGACTCTTTGTTGGAGGTGGGAAGGGAAGGCTCATTGATGGAGATGGGGAGAGGTATATGGGGTGTATATGCAGTGTATATGGGGGTTATATGGGGTGTATATAGAGGGATATATAGGGTGTATAAGGGGATATATATGGTGTATATGGGGGCTATATGCGGTGTATATGGGGGTTTATACAGTGTATGATAAGGGTATATGGAGTGTATATTAGTGGATATTTGGGGTGTATATGTGGGTATATACAGTGTATATGGGGTGAATATAAAGCGTATATGGGGAAATATATGGAGTGTATATGGGAGTTATACAAATTATATTGGGAGTATATGGGGGCTCTATGTGGTGTATATGGGGTATAAATGCAGTTTATATGAGGGGTATATGGAGTGTAAATGCGGTTTATATGTGATGTGTATATGGGGGCTATGCAGTGTATATGAGGAGTATATGGTGATATATACAGTGGATATTGGGTGTACATGTGGTGTATATGGGGTGTAAATGCAGTTTATATGGGGGGATATGGGGACTATACAGTATATATGGGGAGTATATGGGGGTAATGTATATACAGTGTATATGGGGTATATATGGCGGGTATATGTAATTTATATGGGGGAATAGTGGGTGTAAATGTGGGGTATATGTGGTGTACATGTGGTTTATATGTGGGGTATATGGGGTGTGAATATGGTTTATATGGGGGGTATATGAGGTATATTTGGGGTACAGGCATCTCTGGCACCCACTTTTGGGGCACTCAGAGAACCTTCATTGCTCCTCAGCTCCCATCTAGGACTGCCCCAAGACTTGGAGGGCGGTATGAGGAATGCTGGGATATGAAGGCTCAGAGAGATCACATTCATCATCCCATTGTGTGGAGTGACCTGAGATAATCGTAATTCTTTGCTGCGTCTGTTGGAATGGAGTAGAAGGTGGCAGCGGGCCAGGGCTCCCAGCAAGGAAGCGGGACGCAGACAGACAGACAATGGGCACCACCTGCTACAACTGGCACACAGCGCCTTCCATGAAGAGCCAACAAAAGTTCTCACCAGCCACAACTTTTTACGGTTTCCATCCCGGAATACAAATTATCGATAGGAAGAGATGTGATCTCAGTGGGGCCTGGGTTCTCATGGTGTGGAGGACTGAAAACCAGAATAAAACCTGCACAGAATGAAGGGTTCTTCTCTTATTGGTGGAGAAATTACCCATACGCCAATATTCCCAGTGCCCAGATGACTACCACGGGGAGCCGTACTGAGATGAATCAGAAACTGGAACATCGAAGCCCAGATGAACGTCCTGTGTATGAGATGGTGGGAAAACTCTGGGGTACAAATATACAACACAGTGGCTTAGAGGTTAGCACCCCCCCTGCCTTGGTGAACTGGGGTCTTTAGGTCATATCCCAGCCAGGAAAATATCTGCATGGAGTTTGTAGGTTCTGCTTGTGTGGGTTTCCTCCCACACTCCATAGACATGCCGGTAGGTTAATTGGCTCAACTAAGTGTGCCCACGATGGTTGCTTCACCTCCTAAGACCCAGGGGAGAAAAGTGCTATAGAATTTGAAGAACCAGGAAGAACATGCAAACATCTTTTGGTTTTGTTTCCACCAATGTGGCAAAGCAGAACTTAAAGTCTCAGTTGGTATTTTTGTGACCTCCATGTATACCTGGATCACCTGAATGGGTCCTTCAATAATGACACCCAACGTCATGGGAGGAAAGGAACCCTGAAGAACTAACGGCAGACCATTCCGCATGAAATGTTTGCTCTGGAAATGTCCAAAACCAAATTTATTTCTTTGTTTTTATAATTTTGGGAATAGATTTGTGAGAGGCAATCTCTTTAGTGTGAGGGGAAGTCCCCCCTATAGATAGCTGTCCCCACACTAGAGTCCCCATTAAAAGATTTCCCTACTATTCCTGTTCTGGTGACAACATTTTCCCATCACTTCCTGTCTCTGTGACACCGGGACAAGATGGTGAATATTGTCTGCAGGGACACAGACAGTAATAAAACCTGACAGAGAGTCTAATGCTACCAAAAGTTAAAGCTGAACTCAGGGAAAACTAAAAGTCCTCCATTGGTAGTGGAGCTGTGGCTGCACTGGAAGGGTGACCTGCTCGGAAAAAAGACTTTCACTTACCTGATTCTCCGCTCCCACCGGCAAACAGAGCTCACCTTTGCTCCACAGGGGACTGTTCCTTGGTGTCCGCATGTTTAATGCAGGACCATACAGAGAGGAGTGAGGCTCATACAGGTATAAAGAGATGAGTGAGGACCATGCGAGTATAGAGAGAGGAGTGAGGACCATATAGGTATATAGAGAGGAGTGAGGACCATACAGGTATAGAGAGAGGAGCGAGGACCATACAGGTATAGAGAGAGGAGCGAGGACCATATATTTATAGAGAGAGGAATGAGGATCATATGAGTAATATGAGTATAGAGAGAGGAGTGAGGATCATATAGGTATAGAGAGAGGAGTGAGGACCATGCAAATATAGAGAGAGGAGTGAGGACCATATAGGTATTGAGAGAGGAGTGAGGACCATATAGGTATTGAGAGAGGAGTGAAGACCATACAGGTATAGAGAGAGGAGTGAGGACCATATAGGTTTAGAGAGAGGAGTGAGGACCATATAGGTTTAGAGAGAGGAGTGAGGACCATACAGGTATAGAGAGAGGAGTGAGGACCATATAGGTTTAGAGAGAGAAGTGAGGACAATATAGGTTTAGAGAGAGGAGTGAGGACCATATAGGTTTAGAGAGAGAAGTGAGGACAATATAGGTTTAGAGAGAGGAGTGAGGACCATATAGGTTTAGAGAGAGGAGTGAGGACCATATAGGTACAGAGAAAAGAGCGAAGGACTATACGAGTATAGAGAGAGGAGTGGGGATCATATAGTATAGTTATAGAGAGAGGAGTGAGGACCATACAGGTACAGAGAGAGGACCGAGGACCATAAGGGTATATAAAGAGGACCGAGGTATATATAGGTATAGAAAGAGGAGTGAGGACTGGTGGGTCAGGACTGGAATATGGTCCGTATAATATACAGTGGGGACGGAAAGTATTCAGACCCCCTTAAATTTTTCACTCTTTGTTATATTGCAGCCATTTGCTAAAATCATTTAAGTTCATTTTTTCCTCATTAATGTACACACAGCACCCCATATTGTACACACAGCCCCCCATATTGTTCACACAGCACCCCATATTGTACACACAGCACCCCATATTGTACACACAGCACCCCATATTGTACACACAGCACCCCATATTGACAGAAAAACAGAATTGTTGACATTTTTGCAGATTTATTTAAAAAAAAAAAAAAAATGAAATATCACATGGTCCTAAGTATTCAGACCCTTTGCTGTGACACTCATATATATAGCTCAGGTGCTGTCCATTTCTTCTGATCATCCTTGAGATGTTTCTACACCTTCATTTGAGTCCAACTGTGTTTGATTATACTGATTGGACTTGATTAGGAAAGCCACACACCTGCCTATATAAGACCTTATAGCCCACAGTGCATGTCAGAGCAAATGAGAATGATGAGGACAAAGGAACTGCCTGAAGAGCTCAGAGACGGAATTGTGGCAAGGCACAGATCTGGCCAAGGTTACAAAAAATAATTCTGCTGCACTTAAGGTTCCTAAGAGCACAGTGGCCTCCATAATCCTTAAATGGAAGACGTTTGGGAAGACCAGAACCCTTCCTAGAGCTGCCCGTCCGGCCAAACTGAGCTATCGGGGGAGAAGAGCCTTGGTGAGAGAGGTAAAGAAGAACCCAAAGATCACTGTGGCTGAGCTCCAGAGATGCAGTCGGGAAATGGGAGAAAGTTGTAGAAAGTCAACCATCACTGCAGCCCTCCACCAGTCGGGGCTTTATGGAAGAGTGGCCTGACGGAAGCCTCTCCTCAGTGCAAGACACATGAAAGCCCGCATGGAGTTTGATAAAAAAAACAACTGAAGGACTCCAAGATGGTGAGAAATAAGATTCTCTGGTCTGATGAGACCAAGATAGAACTTTTTGGCCTTAATTCTAAGCGGTATTTGTGGAGAAAACCAGGCACTGCTCATCACCTGTCCAATACAGTCCCAACAGTGAAGCATGGTGGTGGCAGCATCCTGCTGTGGGGGTGTTTTTCAGCTGCAGGGACAGGATGACTGGTTGCAATTGAGGGAAAGATGAATTCGGCCAAGTACAGGGATATCCTGGACAAAAACCTTCTCCAGAGTGTCCACAATGACCCTAAGCACACAGCTAAAATAACGAAGGAGTGGCTTCACAACAAGTCCATGACTGTTCTTGAATGGCCCAGCCAGAGCCCTGACTTAAGCCCAATTAAGCATCTCTGGAGAGACCTAAAAATGGCCATGCACCAACGTTTACCATCCAACCTGACAGTACTGGAGAGGATCTGCAAAGAGAAATGGCAGAGGATCCCCAAATCCAGGTGTGAAAAACTTGTTGCGTCTTTCCCAAAAAGACTCATGGCTGTATTAGATCAAAAGGGGGCTTCTACTAAATACTGAGCAAAGGGTCTGAATACTTAGGACCATGTGATATTTCAGTTTTTCTTTTTCAATAAATCTGCAAAAATGTCAACAATTCTGTGTTTTTCTGTCAATATGGGGTGCTGTGTGTACAATATGGGGTGCTGTGTGTACAATATGGGGTGCTGTGTGTACATTAATGAGGAAAAAATGAACTTAAATGATTTTAGAAAATGGCTGCAAAATAACAAAGAGTGAAAAATTTAAGGGGGTCTGAATACTTTCCGTCCCCACTATATATATATATATATATATATATATATATATATATATATATATATATATATATATATATATATATATAATGCCCTGAGTTGGGTGTATCATGTATTGGGGACCTCAGGGACAGGAGTTGCCCACCTGGGGCACATAAAGGGCAGAACCTGTAACCTTCACTATTGAAGCCATTCACAGTTTACGGGGGGCACTTTGGCGTTTTCACATTGGGTACCAAAGGGTTCTGCCCACTGAGCCCACCTCTGGCCCCCAATCTCTGGGCTGGTGGGGGATCACAGGGGGCCCAGTAGCTACGTGTCCGGCTCCACACATCTGTCCCAATCTGACCTCCTGTCCTGTTAGCTCAGTATCTGGAAATAGCCGACTCGGAGTCGGGATAATCTGCGGAATCCAGTTAAAGGGTTAGTTACTAATTCAGGTGCGATGAGAATTTCAATAAGTGATGAGCGCAGAGCCAAAATAATCACCGGCAGGAGGGGGACACCTAATCCTCAGGTAATGAAGACAGGTGATGAGATTAGGGCCATAGAGCCACGCCCACAGCAACAGTAAGCAACGACCGCTAATGCCGTAGGAATTTACTTCTACTGAAGAAATTTCATTACCATCAAATATTAAAGTGTAAAGAACTGTGATGAGATCCGGCGCAATAACCCCAAGCAGCCAATCAGATATCAGCATATTACCGGAAAGCTGTTTTGGGTTCCTGCATTGTATTCTACACAGTCACCCCCCTGACTCATCCCGAGAAGATCTGATGAAATGTTCTGAAATCTCCGAAAATTGCCAGATGACCGAGATTGTCAGACCGCAAAATACACATTCCATAGAGGGGAGGGGAGAATAATAGTGTGTGACTGTGGGGGGGGGGGGGGGGGGGGGGCATTAGAGTGTAAGCTCCTCTGGTACAGAGACTGATGTGATTGGCTCAGTGTTCTCTGTACAGCACTGCGGTATATGTCAGAGCTATATAAATGTATAATAATAATAGTGTGTGACTGTGGGACAGAGGAACATTAGAGTGTAAATTTTTTGTTTATTAAAAAAATCATACAAACATACAGCTTATTAATAAAAACATATTTACACAAAAATAAACAACAACTAAACAAAAACAAGCCTGCTTACATCAGCAAGTAAAGAAAACCGTTTCCTGACAAGATAACATATAAAGAAACATATTTTAATGACAACAAAAAAGAGACTACAAACCCCGAACCTCAACTTAAACACATTCCAGGCTAAGAAACATTTTGAGATTTAATCGCCATCAGGATGTGATTCCAAACCCCCCTCATTAACCCCTCCCCCCACATCATTCACCCCGACTTCCACATCATTCACCTTGCATTCTGCACCAGCCACTCTCATTCCCTTCCCATCTCCCCGCCACTATCATCCAATCCATCCCTCACTCCACCCCTCTGTGTCTGCCGATCTCCAGCCACACTTCTGCCATGCCAAGGAGGAGGGGTTGGCACCACCATACACACTGGTCCAGCACCCTCCACTGCCTTCACTACACTAGGAGAAACAATAGGTGCAGACACAGACTTGACAACCACACTTTCTGACACTGACTGGGAGACCACAGACTGGGGGGGACACTGACACCACAGACGGCCTCACAGACACAGATTCTGACAGAACAGAGACACTAGGATCTTCTGGTGACAACCTCTGCCAACCCAGACTCTTCTCTATCCAGACGGAAAAATTCCTCCACCAACTCTGGCTTATTGTGCAAAGCCTCAGGGCATCGGCTATAAGGGTGACCAACCTTATATCATAGGTTACATTTAATGATGTTACAGTACCTTGCCAGATGCCCCAGTTCCTGGCACAAAGAGCACTTCTGTTCTGGACATTTAGAGGAGAAATATTCCCTTGACTTCACATTTATGGCACACCTTAGGTTGACCAGGGTAGAAGACAGTAATCCTATCTCTACCAATAAAGGCAAAGGAGGGCAAATGCTGGACCACATTCCCACATACACTCAACTTCATTGACACTGACCACCCACCCGTCCAGATTCCTCTATCATTCCCAATCTTTTTTAGGGATCACAACGTTTCACCAAACCTCCTCAACCAGACCCATAAATCCTCAGGGGTATAGACTCATTCCTTGTCAATATAGTCACATTTTTTATCAAGGGCTGTCGTGAGATAACTTTGGGGACAAGCCCCTTCCAGTCCGGCTGGCCCCCATATACATGCTCATACCGCTCCAAAAATAGATCCAGCAATTCTGGACGCACAAATGACAAATCATATTCATAGGAACCAGCCGGACTGATAAGAGCATAAATATCCTCCGCCTTAAATCCCATGGCTAGGATCTTATCCACAACCACCCTCCTGATAGGTGGAATACCTCCTCCTTCCCACCTGAGCTGTACCACATTCCAGCGTTTAATGGAAGAAGGTGCTTTAGGTGAAAGTCGCACAACTGGCTCCCTTCCACCACCAGCAGCATGACTTTGTCCCGGCACAGCCTTAGCATAATTCCTAACTGGGACAGATGACACATTAACTGGTTGCAAAGGAACCTCTGAAATCTGGTTTGGTAAATTACCCACCACTTGATCTTCCCTCCTCCCCTCCAGCACAACAGTCCCGCTCACCATAGTCCCATGAGTACCACAGATACCAGCAGTCCCGTTATCAAGTAAAGTATTCTGTTTAGAATAATCACCAGCAGTTTCAGCGTTCATACGGCTCTCCTGCTCTGCAGTTTCCATGTTCATGCGACATTCCTACTCTGCACTGTTAGTGTCCATGTGGGACTACTCGCAGCCAGCTAATCCTGCATTCCCTGCTGATTGCAAGGATCTGTAGGCAGGTGCAATCTCAGGAAAGTCCTCCACACGCTGAGAGAGATTTTCAGCAAGCACTCCTTTACCATGATCCTCATCTGACGAGTCGGTGCCGCTCAAGGGAGATTCCATTTCTGTAATGGCCTGCAGAAATCTTCCATTTTCCTCAACCTCCTCCTGAGATGACACAGGTTGCTGGGGAGGGAGAGGGGCAGATACTGACTCAGATATGACAGATCCTGAGACAGGGGTAGTACTGGGGCCACCATGTGAAGCAAGCCACTTCCTTAACCCCATTCCATACTGTCGCCATTGATCTGGCATCCACCCTCTGGCTGGTACTGGCACAGGCACTTTCCTTCATCTGTTGCACTCTCTCCTCATTCTCACACTTTTCTCTGAACACACTGCTGCTCTCCTTCAGAGAGGAGACCAACTTCTCCTGCTTTTTTAATGCCTCTTCCAGAGACTTCAGCTTGGAGACTTCCCTCTTACTGTTTCCAGACTCACTATGCAGGGATTTCTTTTTCCTGAGATCTTCTTTCATGACAGCAAGTTTCTGTTCCTCCTTAGCAATGCAGCAAAGTCTGTTCACCACTTTATCCTGGAAGACTGGTAAAGCCTCCCCTTGCATAGGGACAGGCCCAGGATCCATTGCAGCTTGAGCACATGGAGTAGGCCTCAGTGTCTCTGCAGAGCCTCCACCTTTGTCTCCCCCTACCCACTGCATGGTGGTTGGGGGAGAGGCCTGCAGGACAGGCTTGATGTTTCCTCCAACTGAGAGCAAAGCATAGTGAGCCAACAGCACCTTGCAAAATAGCACCACCTGGTGGAAAAGCTCCTCTGGTGCAGAGACTGATGTGACTGGCTCAGTGATCTCTGTACAGCACTGCGGTATATGTCAGAGCTATATAAATGTATAATAATAGTGTGTGACTGTGGGGGGTCATTAGAATGTAAGCTCCTCTGGTACAGAGACTGATGTGACTGGTTTAGTGTTCACCCAGCAATCACTCAGCGTTTACCCAGCGTTCATTCAACAATCACCCAGCATTTGCTCAGCGTTCACCCAGCATTCACCCAACAATCACTCAGCATTCACCCAGCATTCACCCAATGTTCACCCAGCAATCACTCAGCGTTTACCCAGCGTACATTCAACAATCACCCAGCATTTGCTCAGCGTTCACCCAGCTTTCACCCAACAATCACTCAGCATTTACCCAGCATTCACTCAGTGTTCACCCAGCATTCACTCCGTGTTCACCAAGCATTCACCCAGCAATCATACAGTGTTCTCCCAGCATCCACTCAGCATTCATCCAGCATCCACTCAGCGTTCACCCAGCAAACCACTCAGCATTCATCCAGCATTCACTCAGTGTTCACTCAGCATTCACCCAGCAATCACTTAGTGTTCACTCAGCAATCACTCAGTGTTCACCCAGCATTCACTCAGTGTTCACCCAGCATTTACCCAGCAATCACTCAGTGTTCACCCAGCATCCACTTAGCGTTCATCCAGCATTCACCCAGTAATCACTCAGAAATCACTCAGTAATCACTGAGCGTTCACCCTGTAATCACCCAGCATTCACCCAGAAATCACTCCGTGTTCACTGAGCGTTCACCCAGCAATCACTCAATGTTCCCTCTCAGCATTCATACAGAGTTCACCCAGCATTCACTCAGTGTTCACCCAGCAATCACCCAGCATTCACCCAACAATAACTGAGTGTTAGCTAAGCATTCACTGAGCGTTCACCCAGTGGTTGGAATAAGGACAGACATGAACAGATGAAATATATAAAGTGGTGACCAGGAAGGGTGACATTGGCTCTCCTCAGTCCTTTGGGAAAACAAGAATTTCTCCAATAAGAAATCTGAAGCTCTGGATGACGGTTCTGGACGGAGTCCAATTCCCACAGCCGTCCTGACTGCGCTGTACAATCTGCTGACTCTGCAGGTCCTTCCCTGTTCATAGACTAGAAATGTTCTTTTCCCAAAATAAAGAGAAAGGATCCATGATCTGATCTGTACAAAGGATGATGATCCAGAATCTGAGGTACAGGGTGGTGTGGAGAGGACATAGCAGACCATGCCTGGGGCCCTGCAGAACTGGGGGCCCGGAACAGCCAGGTGACACCCAGCTCACCACCTCTAGAAGGGCCCCTCACCGCTCCCAGAGAAGTCTTTTTTGTACTTTTTTCCAATTTTTGTATGTTTGTTATTAAAGGATGTAACCCAAATTCATAAAATAATCCCTGGTGATTCTGCCATGAAGGCCCTTTCTTAGGCACTTCCTGTTATAAGGTCACAGCACCCTGTCTCTATCTCTCAATTGTTCTTCTATGTGGTCATCCCGTTGTCACCTCGTCACGTGTCCCATTGGTGGAGACCATAAGAAGCCGTGCTGACACATATTGCACAAGTATGGCCTACCATTGTCACAGTAAGGTCCCCATCCCCCAATACTTCTCCTGCTCATCTGCATCTTTTTCTAAATTATAAATTGTTCTGAGCAGTGGCCATTGTTCCTTTGTTGGATTTGGTGAAGACACACACTGGAGCTCTTTAGCTGCCTTGAGCAATGTTGGGATTCCGGTATGTTGCTGTACCTCTTTCCCCACACAAGCGGGGTGCCTCTTTACAAGAACTGGCAATTATTTCTTTACAAGAACAGGCGGAGCAAAGAATATGAATTGCTTTATTTTCCTGGTAGAGAACACCAAACACGGATGTGTCTTCCTGAACGTGAAATGCCTGCAGGGGTGAAATGACAGAAACTGCTTCACCTCCCCCATCCCCAGATTTCATCTTCCGAGTTTTCATCAGTGTAAGGTAAACAGGGAGAAATACAAACAGGTGAGTGTGGTGAGGTGACATGAGATCTGATGTTTACTGAACATATTTCATGTTACAAAGTATCGAGAAATCATGAAGTCCTATGGTTGTGAAATAAAAGATCTGAGTTTAAGACATCAAAGAAGATCCCTCATAGAGGATCCTTCCTTGAAGACCCATCATAGCAGATACATCATAGGAGATCCATCATAGGAGATACATCACAGGAGATCCATCATAGATGGTCAATTAAAAGAGATCCACCCTAGAAGATCCTTCATAGAAGATCTATGCTAGAAGATCTATCGTAGAAGATCCATCATAGATGGTACATCAAAAGAGATCTATCCTAGAAGACCCATCATAGGAGACTCATCATAGAAGATCCATCATAGAAAATCCACCATAAATGATCCATCATAGGAGACCCATCAAAGAAGATCCATCCTAGAAAACCCATCATAGGAGATCCAACAAAGAAGATCCATCATAGAAGACTCATCATAGAAGATCCATTATAGAAGATCCATCATAGGAGACCCATCAAAGAAGATTCATCCTAGAAGACCCATCATAGGAGATCCAACAAAAAAGCTCCATCATAGAAGACTCATCATAGAAGATCCATCGTAGAAGATCAATCATAGGAGACCCATCAAAGATCCATCCTAAAAGACCCATCATAGGAGATCCATTAAAGAAGATCCCTCATAGAAGATCCATCATAAAAGATCCATCATAAAAGATCAATCACAAGAGATCCATCATAAGAGATCCATCATAGAAGACCCATCACAATAGATCCATCATATAGAGATCTATCCTAGAAGATCCATCATAGAAGATCTATGATAGAAGATCCATCCATTAAAAGGGATCCATCCTAGAAGATCCATCACAGGAGATTTATCAAAGAAAATCCATAGATTTAAGAATTATGCTAGAAGATTCATCGTAGAATATCCATCATAGATGGTCAATTAAAAGAGATCCATCCAAGAAGATCCATCATTGAAAATCCATCATAGGAGAATTATCAAAGAAGATCTATCATACAAGATCCGTCCTAGAAGATCCATCATAGAGGATCCATTATGAGAGATCCTGCTACGAAAGCTCTTTCTCAGGCACTTCCTGTTATAAGGGCACAGCACCCTGTCCCCATCTGTTAATTGATCTTCTATGTCACAGGTGTCAAACTGGCGGCCCTCCAGCTGTTGAGGAACTACAAGTCCCATGAGGCATTGCAAGGCTTCATAGTTAAAAGCACGGTGGGAATTGTAGTTCTACAACAGCTGGAGGGCCGCCAGTTTGACACCCCTGTATCTATTTGGTCACCCCGTTGTCATCATTGGTGGAGACCGTAAGAAGCCGTGCTGACACGTTGCACAGGTATGGCCTACCATTGTCATCATAAGGTCACAGTGCTCTGTCCCCATCTCCCAATTTCTCTTCTGCATTGTCACCCTGTACCCATCCCCCATTACTTGTCCTGCTCATCTGCATCTTTTTCTAAATTATAAATTGATCTGAGCGGTGGCCATTGTTCCTGTGTTGGATTTGGTGAAGACACACACTGGAGCTCTTCAGCTGCCTTGAGCGATGTTGGGATTCCGGTATGTTGCTGCACCTCTTTCCCCACGCAGGTGGAGTGCCTCTTTCTAAGAACATGTGGAGCAAAGAATATAAATTGCTTTATTTTCCTGGTATAGGATGTCACCAAACACGGATGTGTCTTCCTGAATGTTAAATGCCTGCAGGGGTGAAATGACAGAAACTGTTTCATCTCCCCCATCTGCAGATTTCATCTACCAAGTTTTCACTGGTGTAAGGTAAACAGGGAGAGATACAAACAGGTGAGTGTGGTGAAGTGACATGAGATCTGATGTTTAAATATTTCATGTTACAAAGTATCGAGAAATCATGAAGTCCTATAGTTGTGAAATAAAGGATCTGAGTTTAAGACATCAAAGAAGATCCATCCTAGAAGACCCATCACAGGAGATCCATGATAGGAGATACATCACAGGAGATCCATCATCAAAAATCCATCATAGATGGTCCATTAAAAGAGATCCGTCATAGAAGATCCTTCATAGAAGATCTATGTTAGAAGATTCATCGTAGTAGATCCATCATAGAAAATCCATCATAAAAGATCCAACATAAAAGATCCATCATAGGAGACCCATCAAAGAAGATCCATCCTAGAAGACCCATCATAGGAGATCCAACAAAGAAGATCCATCATAGAAGACTTATCATAGAAGATCCATCATAGAAGATCCATCATAAAATATCCATCGTAGAAGATTCATTATAGATGGTACATCAAAAGAGATCTATCCTAGAAGACCCATCATAGGAGACTCATCATAGAAGATCCATCATAGAAGATCCAACAAAGAACATCCATCACAATAGATCCATCATAAGAGCTCTATCCTAGAAAATCCATCATAGAAGATCCATCATAGAAGATCTATGCTAGAAGACCCATCGTAGAAGATCTATCATAGATGGTCCATTAAAAGAGATCCGTCATAGAAGATCCTTCATAGAAGATCTATGCTAGAAGATTTATCATAGAAGATCCATCATAGATGATCCATCATAGAAAATCCATCATAAAGGATCCAACATAAAAGATCTATCATAGGAGACCCATCAAAGAAGATCCATCCTAGAAGACCCATCATAGGAGATCTAACAAAGAAGATCCATCATAGAAGACTTATCATAGAAGATCCATCATAGAAGATCCATCATAAAATATCCATCGTAGAAGATTCATTATAGATGGTACATCAAAAGAGATCTATCCTAGAAGACCCATCATAGGAGACTCATCATAGAAGATCCATCATAGAAGATCCAACAAAGAACATCCATCACAATAGATCCATCATAAGAGCTCTATCCTAGAAAATCCATCATAGAAGATCCATTATAGAAGATCTATGCTAGAAGACCCATTGTAGAAGATCTATCATAGATGGTCCATTAAAAGAGATCCATCCTAGAAGATCCATCATAGGAGATTTATTGAAGAAAATCCATCATAGAAGATCTATGCTAGAAGATCCATCGTAGAATATCCATCATAGATGGTCCACCAAAGAGATCCATCCTAGAAGATAAGGGCCCACAGAGGGGCCGATCCATGCAGATAACCCCAGCTGGAGAATTGTGAAAAGAGAAGCCGTTTCATTGGCTGCATGGATCGGCCCCTCCCCTCTTCACCGAACACGACGAACGAGAGGAGATGTAGCTGAACACAAGGGGAAAGCTCTCGTGGCGGTGCCGGCGGCCATTTTGCTGGAGCCAGGAGCCAGAACTGCTGCAGAGCCAAAGATTACCATTTTTCCATGGACAAAAGGCAAAATCCTGAATCGGGATGGCCTCCGATCGAGACGAGGGTCCCAAATTCAGGATTGTCTTGGGAAAATCGGGACTGTTGGCAACTATGATTCTGGGACACTGTATTGTCCTGGAATGAAGGTGCCCGGTACTGACCTACAAAATGCGGGAATGTCCCAGGCAATGCGGGACTGTCCCGGTCACCCTACTGCAGCACCACTAAGCATTATGCAGCAAACATGGCCGCCACCATGACCATAGCTGTATTCCATAACTAGAAATTACTTTTTCTTAAACATTAACAAATACACAATTGTCGCACACAAATTATTTTCCGAGGTTCCCCCCTCCCTCCCAAACAAAGCAACCACCCCCCCCCCACTGGACTTTTTTCTGCTGCTGCTGAGCAATGCAGCCTGGTCACCTCCCCTTCCTCGGCCTGTGACTGGACAGGGAAGGAGAAACAACAGACTGATGATGTCATCACCTTGCTCTGTCCTCCTGTCAGCATGCTCCCTGTCAGCACATGTGCACTGCAAGACACCTGATAGGCCTCACGTTTGGTCCCTCTCTAAGTCTGAATGCTGCTGTAGAGGTGACATTTTATTAGTGAGTCATAGTCAATATTTCACATTAGATGCGGCTAAATTCTCATTTAACTACTTTTCCGACCGGGCTTTTTCTGGCAATTTTTGTTTACAAATTTAAATCAGTATCATGTTTTGCTAGAAAATTATTTATAACCCCCAAACATTATACATTTCTTTTAGCAGAGACCCTAGAGAATAAATTGGCGATCGTTGCAATTTTTTATGTTACACGGTATTTGCGCAGCGGTTTTGCAAACACAATTTTTTGGGAAAAAATACACTTTAATAAAGTAAAAAAAAAAAAAAAAACACAATATAAATATATATACCCCAATTTTTTTTGTATAATGTGAAAGATGATGTTGCGCCGAGTAAATAGATACCTATCATGTCACGCTTTAAAATTGCACACGCTCGTGGAATGTCGACAAACTACGGTACATAAAAATCTCCTTAGGTGACGCTTTAAACGCTTTTACAGGTTACCAGTTTAGAGTTACAGAGGAGGTCTAGCACTACAACTATCGCTCTCGCTGGAACGTTTGCGGCGATACTTCACATGTGTGGTGTGAATATTGTTCACATATTCATGCATGACTTACCTATTCGCTTCTGCGCGCAATCACAAAGGGATGGGGGGCGCTTTAAAAAAAATTCTTACTTATTTTACTTTCTGTTTTTTTATTTTTACACTGTTCTTTTCATTTTTTGGTTAATCCCTTTTATTCCTATTACAAGGAAAGTAAACATCCATTGTAATAGAAATAAGAGATGACAGGTCCTCTTTATGGAGATCTCATGTAATAGAAATAAGAGATGACAGGTCCTCTTTATGGAGATCTCATGTAATAGAAATAAGAGATGACAGGTCCTCTTTGTGGAGAGATCTCATGTAATAGAAATAAGAGATGACAGGTCCTCTTTATGGAGATCTCATGTAATAGAAATAAGAGATGACAGGTCCTCTTTATGGAGATCTCATATAATAGAAATAAGAGATGATGACAGGTCCTCTTTATGGGGACATCTCATGTAATAGAAATAAGAGATGACAGGTCCTCTTTATGGGGATCTCATGTAATAGAAATAAGAGATGACAGGTCCTCTTTATGGGGATCTCATGTAATAGAAATAAGAGATGACAGGTCCTCTTCATGAAGATCTCATGTAATAGAAATAAGAGATGATAGGTCCTCTTATGGAGATCTCATGTAATAGAAATAAGAGATGACAGGTCCTCTTTATGGAGATCTCATGTAATAGAAATAAGAGATGACAGGTCCTCTTTATGGAGATCTCATGTAATAGAAATAAGAGATGACAGGTCCTCTTTATGGAGATCTCATGTAATAGAAATAAGAGATGACAGGTCCTCTTTATGGGGATCTCATGTAATAGAAATAAGAGATGACAGGTCCTCTTTATGGAGATCTCATGTAATAGAAATAAGAGATGACAGGTCCTCTTCATGGAGATCTCATGTAATAGAAATAAGAGATGACAGGTCCTCTTTATGGAGATCTCATGTAATAGAAATAAGAGATGACAGGTCCTCTTTATGGAGATCTCATGTAATAGAAATAAGAGATGACAGGTCCTCTTCATGGAGATCTCATGTAATAGAAATAAGAGATGACAGGTCCTCTTTATGGAGATCTCATGTAATAGAAATAAGAGATGACAGGTCCTCTTTATGGAGATCTCATGTAATAGAAATAAGAGATGACAGGTCCTCTTTATGGAGATCTCATGTAATAGAAATAAGAGATGACCGGTCCTCTTTATGGAGAGATCTCATGTAATAGAAATAAGAGATGACAGGTCCTCTTTATGGAGATCTCATGTAATAGAAATAAGAGATGACAGGTCCTCTTTATGGGGACATCTCATGTAATAGAAATAAGAGATGACAGGTCCTCTTCATGGAGATCTCATGTAATAGAAATAAGAGATGACAGGTCCTCTTTATGGAGATCTCATGTAATAGAAATAAGAGATGACAGGTCCTCTTTATGGAGATCTCATGTAATAGAAATAAGAGATGACAGGTCCTCTTTATGGAGATCTCAGGTAATAGAAATAAGAGATGACAGGTCCTCTTCATGGAGATCTCATGTAATAGAAATAAGAGATGACAGGTCCTCTTTATGGAGATCTCATGTAATAGAAATAAGAGATGACAGGTCCTCTTTATGGGGACATCTCATGTAATAGAAATAAGAGATGACAGGTCCTCTTCATGGAGATCTCATGTAATAGAAATAAGAGATGACAGGTCCTCTTTATGGAGATCTCATGTAATAGAAATAAGAGATGACAGGTCCTCTTTATGGAGATCTCATGTAATAGAAATAAGAGATGACAGGTCCTCTTTATGGAGATCTCATGTAATAGAAATAAGAGATGACAGGTCCTCTTTATGGAGATCTCATATAATAGAAATAAGAGATGACAGGTCCTCTTCATGGAGATCTCATGTAATAGAAATAAGAGATGACAGGTCCTCTTCATGAAGATCTCATGTAATAGAAATAAGAGATGACAGGTCCTCTTTATGAAGATCTCATGTAATAGAAATAAGAGATGACAGGTCCTCTTTATGGAGAGATCTCATGTAATAGAAATAAGAGATGACAGGTCCTCTTCATGGAGATCTCATGTAATAGAAATAAGAGATGACAGGTCCTCTTTATGGAGATCTCATGTAATAGAAATAAGAGATGACAGGTCCTCTTTATGGAGATCTCATGTAATAGAAATAAGAGATGACAGGTCCTCTTTATGGAGATCTCATGTAATAGAAATAAGAGATGACAGGTCCTCTTTATGGAGATCTCATGTAATAGAAATAAGAGATGACAGGTCCTCTTTATTGAGAGAATTGGGGTCAAAAAGTCCCCAAATCTCTTTTTTACCTTTAAAAGCAAAAGATCAAAAAAACAATTTTTGGTCTTTTGTTATAAAAGAAAAAAGATTTCCTTTCAACCTGGATGGGAAGTGACGTCATGACGTTGCTCTGGTCCTCCAAGGTCATAGAGTTGATTACTCTTTGATTGCCTGTGGGAGCAGCCGGCCGCACCGTTGGATCGTTTCTCGGGCGAACCGTCGGAAACGGTAAGTCCAATAAACACCGGCGAGCAGCGGGGGTGGAGGGTTGGGGTGGACATGTCCCCCACTCTCACCACTTCGGCGGATCATGAGAAAGCCGGCTGCCGGCTGAACATAAACGATATGGGGGTTATGGATGATATCTTCAGAAGTGATACATTGTTATTTATAAATGAATCCACATCACAATGTAGCAGAAATCTTCTCTGTTATAAGCACAGGGGACAAGCTTCAGCTGCTTGCTGGCTGATGTGAGAAGAGAGCGCCACCCTCAGGAGATGACCGGCGCTGGACCAACATAGCGGAGGATCAGCTCTCAGCTCCTGTCAGGAGGGGGGAGGGGAGGTCGGGGACAATGTGGGTCAGATGTGTCATAATCAGAGCCGCGGACGGCACACAAGTCACGTCTTCCCCGGCCTGCCGGACGGGAATCGGGGACTCTCGGCTTAGCCTGACCGCGGGAAATCAGATTACTCCGGTAATACGTCTGCGGGCGCCGAGGTCAATCTGTGCGAGATGCTGGAGAGCGGAATTAGAAACAGCAGGAAAAAATCTGCTTCGGCCATCAGACTGAACGACGATCGACGTCATCAGATCCAGAGCAGCACCGAGACTGAACGACGATCGACGTCATCAGATCCAGAGCAGCACCGAGACTGAACGACGATCGACGTCATCAGATCCAGAGGAGCTCTGAGACTGAACAATGATCGACGTCATCAGATCCAGAGGAGCTCCGAGACTGCACGACGATCAACGTCATCAGATCCAGAGGAGCTATGAGACTGCACGACGATCAACGTTATCAGATCCAGAGGAGCTCTGAGACTGAACGACGATCGATGTCATCAGATCCAGAGGAGCTCCGAGACTGAATGACGATTGACATCATCAGATCCAGAGGAGCTCTGAGACTGAACGACGATCGATGTCATCAGATCCAGAGGAGCTCCGAGACTGAATGACGATTGACGTCATCAGATCCAGAGGAGCTCTGAGACTGAACGACGATCAATGTCATCAGATCCAGAGGAGCTCCGAGACTGAATGACGATCGACGTCATCAGATCCAGAGGAGCTCTGAGACTAAACGACGATCGATGTCATCAGATCCAGAGGAGCTCCGAGACTGAATGACGATTGACATCATCAGATCCAGAGGAGCTCTGAGACTGAACGACGATCGATGTCATCAGATCCAGAGGAGCTCCGAGACTGAATGACGATTGACATCATCAGATCCAGAGGAGCTCCGAGACTGAACGATGATCAACGTCATTAGCTCCAGAGGAGCTCCGAGACTGAAGGATGATCAACGTCATCAGATCCAGAGGAGCTCCGAGACTGAACGACGATTGACATCATCAGATCCAGAGGAGCTCCGAGACTGAAAGATGATCGACGTCATTAGATCCAGAGGAACTCCGAGACTGAAGGATGATCGACGTCATCAGATCCAGAGGAGCTCCGAGACTGAACGACGATCGACGTCATCAGATCCAGAGGAGCACCGAGACTGAACGACGATCAACGTCATCAGATCCAGAGGAGCTCTGAGACTGAACGACGATCGACGTCATCAGATCCAGAAGAGCACCGAGACTGAACGACGATCAACGTCATCAGATATAGAGGAGCCCCGACACTGAACGACGATCAATGTCATCAGATCCCAAGGAGCTCTGAGACTGAATGACGATCGATGTCATCAGATCCAGAGGAGCTCCAAGGCTGAACGACGATCGACATCATCAGATCCAGAGGCGCTCCGAGATTGGACAATGATCAATATCAGATCCAGAGGAGCTCTAAGACTAGGGCTGAAACAACTAATCGATTAATCGGCTAGTAACATAATGGGGTTGAAAAAGTTCTACAGTATTTTGATTTTGCAGAAAGGCACTACACTTCATTTACATGGTTCCCTATGGGACACGTTCACATCTGCGATTTTTCAGCCGCTGCGTATGTGGAAAGGAAGGTATTTTTTTAACTCAGAATGGCGCTTTTTTGGTTCAATAGACTTCAATGGAGAAGTTGCAGAATTGCATGTAATGTGTTTTTGCAGAAATTTGTGTTTTTTAATCCGCCCAACAACAAACTAGCCAAAGAAAAATGCAAAAACGCAAATCGCAGCAAAATCACGTGCCCAAAAATCAAAACGCACAGCAAAAAGCACTGCAGAAGCAGATCAAAAGAAAACGGCATAGGTGTGTACCGAGCCTTATGCTGACCACACCGATCAATTTTCAGAGGAGAATATTCAGACGGAAAATCTTTGTACATTCGCTGAATGAAAGAATTTTGTTGACATTTTCACTTGGTTTTAAAATGAATGTCATTTCTGAACGAAAACCACAAACAATGTCCGAAAATTCCCGACTGAGAAGATTTCTATTATTTACAAATGTTCCCGTCACTGAGGTTGAAAATGAATGTCGATTTGACCCCCACTAACGATTCAAAAATCGAACAAACGTTATTAAAATTACATTTTTTTTTTATAGGAAGACATGTTGTCATGTTTTTTAAGTAAAAAAATGTGATCCCTGAGTCTAATATTTACCAGATTCCCCCTCTAATAGTATATACAGTATATATCTCCTCTAATAGTATATACAGTATATATCTCCTCTAATAGTATATACAGTGTATCTCCTCTAATAGTATATACAGTATATCTCTCCTCTAATAGTATATACAGTATATCTCTCCTCTAATAGTATATACAGTATATATCTCCTCTAATAGTATATACAGTATATCTCCTCTAATAGTATATACAGTATATCTCTCCTCTAATAGTATATACAGTATATATCTCCTCTAATAGTATATACAGTATATCTCCTCTAATAGTATATACAGTATATATCTCCTCTAATAGTATATACAGTATATCTCCTCTAATAGTATATACAGTATATCTCTCCTCTAATAGTATATACAGTATATATCTCCTCTAATAGTATATACAGTATATATCTCCTCTAATAGTATATACAGTATATATCTCCTCTAATAGTATATATCTCCTCTAATAGTATATACAGTATATATCTCCTCTAATAGTATATACAGTATATATCTCCTCTAATAGTATATACAGTATATATATCCTCTAATAGTATATACAGTATATCTCCTTTAATAGTATATACAGTATATATCTCCTCTAATAGTATATACAGTATATATCTCCTCTAATAGTATATGCAGTATATCTCTCCTCTAATAGTATATACGGTATATCTCCTCTAATAGTATATACAGTATATCTCCTCTAATAGTATATACAGTATATATCTCCTCTAATAGTATATACAGTATATCTCTCCTCTAATAGTATATACAGTATATATCCTCTAATAGTATATACAGTATATCTCCACTAATAGTATATACAGTATATATCTCCTCTAATAGTATATACAGTATATCTCCTCTAATAGTATATACAGTATATATCTCCTCTAATAGTATATACAGTATATATCTCCTCATAGTATATACAGTATATCTCCTCTAATAGTATATACAGCATATCTCCTCTAATAGTATATACAGTATATATCTGCTAATAGTATTTACAGTATATATCCGCTAATAGTATATACAGTATATCTCTCCTCTAATAGTATATCCAGTATATATATCTCCTCTAATAGTATATACAGTATATCTCTCCTCTAATAGTATATACAGTATATATCCTCCAATAGTATATACAGTATATATCTCCTCTAATAGTATATACAGTATATCTCCTCTAATAGTATATACAGTATATATCTCCTCTAATAGCATATACAGTATATATCTCCTCATAGTATATACAGTATATCTCCTCTAATAGTATATACAGTATATCTCCTCTAATAGTATATACAGTATATCTCCTCTAATAGTATATACAGTATATATCTGCTAATAGTATTTACAGTATATATCCGCTAATAGTATATACAGTATATCTCTCCTCTAATAGTATATCCAGTATATATATCTCCTCTAATAGTATATACAGTATATATCTCCTCTAATAGTATATACAGCATATCTCCTCTAATAGTATATACAGTATATATATCTCCTATTAATATGAGCACGTTCATCATTATATTCCTACAAAAAGTATTATTGTCATTACTATTAATATTATTTATTTTATTATTTGTTAATATAAAATGTTCTCCATGCTGTTATATTATACATTATTATTGTTACTATGATTTGTTATCATTATTATCTGTTATAATATTCTAAATTGTTGTTATAATAATAATAATAATTATTATTATTATTATTATTATTATTATTATTATTATTAATAATAATAATAATGATTATTGTTGTAGTAATAATATTAAAAACTGATATTGTTATTATTAGTTATTATATTATAAAAAAATATTAGTATTAATAATTATATTTTATTATTATTATATTATTACTATAATCATTACATTATTATGTGAAAGTTGTTATTATTATTATTATTATTAGTTATAATATTAAAATGTATAATAATAATAATTATTGTTATTAATAGTTATATGATATTATGCATTATTATTTTATTAGTAGTATCATTGTTATTATTATTTTATAATTTTCTTATGATGATTGTTACTATGATTATGATTTATTATATTAAATACAGTTATGAATTGTTTTTATTGTTAGTTATATTATTTTTAATGGTTATTATCATTAATTTTATTATACTATTATAAATTCTTGTTGTTATTATTATTATTATTATTATATTATTGTTATAATATTATTATTATTATTATTAGTTATAATATTACAATGTATAATAATAATAATATTATTTATTATTATTATTATTATTAATTGTTATTATATGATGTTATGCATTATTCTTATTTTACTAGTAGTATCGTTGTTATTATTATTTTATAATTTTCTTATGGTGAAGGTTACTACTAATATTATTTTTTTTTTATTATATTGAATAAAATTATGAATTGTTATTATTATTAGTTATATTATTTTGAATGGTTATTATCATTAATATTATTAGTTATAATATTATACATTCTTGTTATTATTATTATTATTATTACTATTATATTATTGTTATAATAATAATAATATTATTATTATTAATAATAAATGTTATAATTATTAGTTATAATATTATAAATTGCTGTTACTATTATTATAAATTGTTATTATATGATATTATGCATTAATATTTTATTAGTAGCATTGTTGTTAATATTATTTTATTATATTATATATTTATAAATGATTGTTACTATGATTATGATTTGTTATTATATTTTTATAAAATTATTAGTTACTAGTATTATTATTAGTTATATTATTATAAATTGTTATTATATGATATGATGAATAATTATTGTATTAGTGGTTGTTATTATTATTATTATTATTATTAATAAATGTTATCATTATTAGTTCTAATATTATAAATTGTTGTTGTTATTATTATAAATTGTTATTATATGGTATTATGCCTTATTATTTTATTAGTAGCATTGTTGTTATAATTATTTTATTATAATGATTGTTGTTTTGATTATTTGTTATTATGTTTTATAAAATTATTAGTTACTATTATTATTATTAGTTATATTATTATAAATTGTTCTTATATGATATGATGAATAATTATTTTATTAGTAGTTGTTATTATTATTGTATTCTTTTCTTATGATGATGCTGAGCCTCCCCCCGGCTCGGCTCGTCTACGTCTGAGGTCTCCTATCTCTGATTTGGGAAGATTTTGTATCCATGACTGATGATGATGGCCACTGCCGGCCTCTACAGGGAGAGTGATTGGGGGGCCCCTGAAGGTTACAATGGGGCCCCAGAATTCATAGCTACATTCTGGCAGTTTCCCTTTTTCCTCTATCCCACCGACTTCAATGTGGTGAGATTTTGCAGAAATCACCCGAATTTTCCCCCCAAAATTTGATGCAAAATTTGATGCAAATGAAAACTCCGGATCCTCCTTTAATCCATCCTTCCGGTAATTCTGACAACGTAACCGCCGATGCCTCGTACACGCGGTCGGATTTTCCGACGGGAAATGTTCGATGGGAGCTTGTTGTCGGAAATTGCGACCGTGTGTGGGCTCCATCGGACATTTGCTGTCGGAATTTCCAACCACAAATGTTTGAGAGCAGGTTCCGACAAAGTTTGTTGTGGGAAATTCCGATCGTGTGTACACAATTCCGACGCGCAAAGTTCCACGCATGCTCTGAATCAAGCAGAAGAGCCGCACTGGCTATTGAACTTCATTTTTTCTCGGCTCGTCGTACGCGTTGTACGTCACCAGCGTTCCTGGCGATCGGAATTTCCGACAACATTTGTGTGACCGTGTGTATGCAAGACAAGTTTGAGCCAAAAAATCCACGGGTTTTGTTGTCGGAATGTCCGATCAATGTCCGATCGTGTGTACAGGGCATAATAGTCTCGGGTGAAGCTGAAGACTAAAGGGGTCAGCAAAGAGTTAAATCTCACCGCCTTAAAGTAGAACTCCAGAAAAACCATCTTTTCTTAGGTATTGGATGGAGCTGAAGGGATGAGAACCCCAGTCAGGTGTTTTTTTTCCACTTTTATTGGGGTTTCTGCTACTATTGCCCAACCCCCCCCCCCCCCCACACACACACACACCTCCTGTGTAGTCACCAAGACAGGACACACAATATAGAATATACAGTATACAATCTACAATATATACTATACAATAAATAATAGACAATATAGAACATACAATACAATATATAATATAAAATACAGACTATACAATATAAATCATACTATATACAATATATAACCTCCACCCTCTTCTGGCCCCGGCACAGGCCGCCTGTGGCTTTTCCTTGGAGCTGGTTCTCCTGGCCCGGCCCCTGTGTGGTTTGGCAGGGGCCCGAATACCTCCGAGCGATGAATCTGCAGGTCACGGAGGGCAGAGAGGCAGAAGGCTGCCAAGTTTCCCCGAGGGGAGAAGCTGAGGATGGAAGCGGTTATGGATTCCAGTAACTGGAGAAGCAGCCGGCTCTTCCTGAATCACTGAGACAGAAATGGCATTAAAAGGATCAACACACCCAGACCTGAGATCATAGTGTCTGGTGCATGCTGGGAAGTTCCCACCATCCCTGTGCTGAGTTAATTTTGTTTATTGAAAAATCTTACAAACAACAACTTATATACAATAAAACCATAATAAATAAATAGCATATTTACAAAATAATTGAATATGATAATACAAAACAAGAACATAATAAATGGTGCAAACCAAATTGCGCACAACACAATCCCTACGGGAGAGCCAGGCTAAGGAACATCACCGTCACCATGCATGGAGCCTTTTATCAAAAATATATTTGATCTTGAAAATCTAGGGGAGTGAAACAAGAATACAAAGAAAAGCCGCACACCCCGAGATCAACAGGCAGCAGCTACAGGTTCCTTTCTCCCAGGAGATCGGCATAGTATGACCTGACAACCTCCAGGATCCCTGACCTAGACTTCGTCAGAGAGCCCGTAGTGTCCTTCAGGCCATTGACCGTCTTAACTGCTACGCTCTGTTTACAGTTCTGGTAAGGGTCAGGCGTGCCGGTCATATTGATGTCTCCTAAGGAGGAGCTTCACCTCAGAGATCGCCCCACAATCTCCTCCATTCGAAACAAGGTGGTCAAGTTTCCTCCGCAAACGCTGGTAGGTGATATACTTATCTTGCTGCTTCTTTCTTCCTATGGCCTTGAAAAGCCCAACAGGATACCTGTTTAACAAGCTCCCACCATTCTGACTTGCTGTTGCAAAAGTCTAGGATCATTACCTGTGCTTGAAAAAAATCCTCAAAGGATTGTCTTACTCTCTCGTCTTCCAGGAGGGCCGAATTCAATCTCCAGATACCCCTCCCCCTAGGTGGCATGTCTGGGGCATTCAGAGTCACAGATAGAATACAGTGATCAGAAAACTCCACTGCCCGACACACAGGTGCCAAAAAAGCAGAGTCTCCCTTTAAAAAAAAACCTATCTATCCTACTCTGACTATTACCTCGCTGAAAAGTGAACCCCGTGCTGTCTGGGCAGCGCTTAATGTGCGCATCTACCAGACCTGCTTCCCTAACTATCGCATTAAGAAAAAGGGTGTCATAGCCCAGCTTATCTCTGAAACCTCTCCTGTCTTTAGACCTAGTAATGGTGTTGAAATCACCTCCAAAGATAACCTGCTGGGCGGTAAAAAGAAAAGGCTTAATCTTTGTAAAGAGGCATTTCCTGTCCCACTTCGTCTGGGGACCATAGATGTTAATCAGGCGCAGGTCCTGCCCCCTCACAGAGACCATGCTTCTCCCAATCTCTACCTCAATTACCCGCCGACACGTTACCATATCAGAAAAAAGGACCGCAACCCCACTGTAAGGCTCTGCCACAAGAGACCAAAATGAGGGACCATGTCTCCACTCTTTGCCAGATGTATATCGGCCAGACTACTCAGATGGGTTTCTTGCAAAAACAAAATGTCAGCATCAAACTCGCTGAGCAAAAATAAGGCCATATGACGAGCACTTACTGATCTTAAGCTGGCGACATTAATGGTTGCCACTTTTAACAGAGTGGGAACTGCCATTAGGGTAGTTGAGGCAGCTGTTTCTTAGCCTGACTACTCCCTCTCCCTGGAGAACCAGCGCGCTTCGTTGCACCCTGGCACTCATCCATAGAGGATGCAGAACTCAATGAGTCCCATTCATCGTCATCATCTGACAGGACCCCAAACTTATTTTCTAAAGGCAAAACTTTAGGATTTAAGGTAACTGAACCCCCTTTTTTCCTTCTTTTGCCCCTCCTCCTCCTACCCTCCAACCACTCCATATCATCCTTAGACAAACCAGACTCAACAGCCTCCCCGCACCTATCCTCCCCTTCACCCCCCCCCCCCCTCCCTTCCCTTATCTACCACCAGGCCAGCCTCTCCACCATCCTCCCCACTCCTCTGCACCCCACGATCCTCAATAGAAACCCTGCAGCGTTGGGGGAGGGGGACTGGCACCACACCTGACACACCTGCCTCAGCACCTCTTGCTGCCTCTGCAATTTTAGAAGACACAGAAGGATTGGACACATTCTCGGCAACTGATACCTTACCTACAGAAGACACGGGCACACTAGGTAAACACACAGACTGGGAAGACACAGACTGCCTGTAGCACTACAACCCTCAGCAAGCCCATTGTTATTAAAGTTCACACCATCCTGCACACACACTGTACCTGCACCTGCTTGCTGCGCTGTCTGCGTTGTTATGGCTGATGGTGGGATCAGACTTCCTCCCAGTTACTGCAGACCTAATGGTGGATCTTGCTCTCTCCATGGGTTTTTCTTCCACAGGGATAGGAATGGTGTCCATCTTCTCCTCATCATCCCGGGAAGCCGCATCCGGAGGTAATTCCAGCTTATTGATGAAATCCAGCATGCCAGAAACCTCAACCTCCTCAGATGTTCAATATTGCTGGGGAGGGAGGGGGACAGAGGCCTCCACCATTGAGGACTCAGCAGATGTCTGGGGTGTTGAAGAGCTGGGCCCACTTTCTCACTCACTGCTGAGTCTGTCTGTACCTGCATCTCCTCACTGGTCTCCTCACCCTCCATGCAGGAAGCGGCTCCTCTCATTTGGCTAAACAGTTCTTCATTTGTATAGTTTTCTTTAAAAGCTCCACTACTCTCCTTCAGAGAACTCACCAATTCTTTCTGCTTCCGCAGAGCTTGTTCCAGGTCTTTCAACTCAGGCCTCAGAGCCGGTCTTTTCTTGCTAAACACTTTGGCACAAATGAGTTCAGCAAGTTCCCGGGTCTGTACACCTGCTGTGCCCATTATGAGGGGTTCCCACCATCCCTGTACTGAGTTCCCGGGTCTGTACACCTGCTGTGCCCATTATGAGGGGTTCCCACCATCCCTGTACTGAGTTCCCGGGTCTGTACACCTGCTGTGCCCATTATGAGGGGTTCCCACCATCAATGTGCTGAGTTCCCGGGTCTGTACACCCGCTGTGCCCATTATGAGGGGTTCTCACCATCCCTGTGCTGAGTTCCCGGGTCTGTACACCCGCTGTGCCCATTATGAGGGGTTCTCACCATCCCTGTGCTGAGTTCCCGGGTCTGTACACCTGCTGTGCCCATTATGAGGGGTTCCCACCATCCCTGTGCTGAGTTCCCGGGTCTGTACACCCGCTGTGCCCATTATGAGGGGTTCCCACCATCCCTGTGCCGAGTTCCCAGGTCTGTACACCCGCTGTGCCCATTATGAGGGGTTCCCACCATCCCTGTACTGAGTTCCCGGGTCTGTACACCCGCTGTGCCCATTATGAGGGGTTCCCACCATCCCTGTGCTGAGTTCCCAGGTCTGTACACCCGCTGTGCCCATTATGAGGGGTTCCCACCATCCCTGTGCTCCCTTCCTGTTCAGTGTCTCCGGTGGAGAGGTTGACCCTCTTCCTGTTCACTGTCCCCTTTAAAGAGATTGATTCACTTCCTGTTCAGTGTCCCCAGTAGAGAGATTTTCTCACTTCCTGTTTGGTATCCCCATTGGACAGATTGATTCACTTTCTGTTCAGTGTCTCCAGTGGAAAGATCAGCTCACTTCCTGTTTGGTTCTCAGTTTTTAGGAGTGCGGCCCTCATATTTCTCCCTTGACTCACCATTTCATTCCAGTCAGTGATAATTACCCCCCATTGTGCGGCTGATCAGTTTATTGTAACCCGGCACTTCCTAACATAGCTGGAACAATTCCTAACCATCCACAATCGGTCAACAATCTTATTTATGGTTTTCTAGAATCCCCCCCAACCCCCCAATCTATCATAATTCATCCCCACCCAGACTTCCAACAACTTCAAATCTATGTGTCAGGAGACCCCTCATACCTGCTGGGAGCCCTCTGGAGCTGATCACAAGAACCTGAGCCAGTTGGAAGACCCCCAAAGCCATTAGAAGCCATTAGAAGCCCCCTGTACCTGTCAAAGGACCCCTTTACTTGTCCAAAGATCCCATACCTGTCAGAAATTCCCTTTACCCATCCAGAGTCCTCATACATTTCACAAGCCCCTCATATGTGCCGGAAGCCCCCCAGACTAGTTGGATACCGTACCTGTTTAAAGCCTCACACCTTTCAGAAGCCCTCGGTACCAGTCAGTGGACCCTTTGTCCAAAGACCCCTGTACCTGTCAGAATCTCCTCTACCTATCCAGAGCCCCCCATACTTTTCAGAAGCCCCTCATACCAATTGAAGGCCTCAAGGGAGCACAGTAGACATGTTTAATTCGTTTTGTTTATAATTCAATTTTTTACAGATTTCGACAAATTCGTTATTTCGGATAATTCGGAACTTCGGATTAAATTCGTATTTGTTACGTTCACTAACAGCCAAATTTGAAAGGAAATTCCAATACTTATAATTTAATAGTCAGTTATTAGAAGTTAGTTAGTCATTATGTAGAATTTTCATTCTTTTGAATTTTCTTTCTTATTTTTGAATTTTCAAATTTACGAATATACGAATCTTTGAATTTACGAATTGCGATCATAACGAATGACCCGAAAAACTAAAAAAACAAAACGAAACAATTGAAACTAAAACAAACAAATTTTTCGGCAGTGCACATGTCCAGAGCACACCCTGGCTGACAGACCCCGCCCCCTCACCTACATTATAATGTGGATTGGGTCATATTTGGCGATACTTTCCGATACATTTCATATAAAGTCCAGCCATCCGCCATCAGAAACAATCCCATCCTGATTGTCCAACCCCCAAATATCTGATGGAGAAGACGGCAGGACGGCGTCTGTCATACACAAACCGACTATCGCACTATCCCGAGTTGTTGGAAAGGGACTGAAAACCTCAGAAATTAACTCCTCCCATTGTCACCCCCATCAGGGGACAGAGATGTGTGCTTTACTCATCCCGTCATGGTACTGTGTATAGAGGGCATTCTGCGTTTCCTTCAGACTCCACCCACAGCGTATATATATAAAAAATAGAGGATGAGCCCCCACGATCCATATAGGACCATGGTGAGGAGCTGCGCAGTGTAAAAAGCGCACTCGTTTTTCCTTCAGGCTCCACCCACAGCGCATATATTATTTTATATTTGTATAGATAGATATATATGAGAGGATGAGCCCCCCTGATCCTTCAGGCTCCACCCACAGTGCATATATTATTTTATATTTGTATAGATAGATATATATGAGAGGATGAGCCCCCCCGATACTTCAGGCTCCATCCAAGGCGCATTTTATATATAAAAATAGAGGTTGAGCCCCCGATTCACAAAAGACAACGCCCATCAGGGGACAGAGATGTGTGCTTTACTCATCCCGTCATGGTACTGTGTATGGTGGGCACTTCGTGTTTCCTTCAGACTCCACCCACAGCGTATATATATAAAATAGAGGATGAGCCCTCCGATTCATTAAAGACCACCCCCATCAGGGGACAGAGATGTGTGCTTTACTCATCCCGTCATGGTACTGTGTATGGTGGGCACTTCGTGTTTCCTTCAGACTCCACCCACAGCATATATATATAAAATAGAGGATGAGCCCTCCGATTCATTAAAGACCACCCCCATCAGGGGACAGAGATGTGTGCTTTACTCATCCCGTCATGGTACTGTGTATGGTGGGCACGTTGCGTTTTCTTCAGACTCCGCACACAGCATATAAATATATAATATATATATATATATATATATATATATATAAAAAATAGAGGATGAGCCCCCCCCCCCCTCTCCCCGATCCATATAGGACCATGGTGAAGAGCAACGCACTGTATATGGAGTGCACGCTGTGTTTCCTTCAGGCTCCACCCACAGCGCATTTTATATATATAAAATAGAGGTTGAGCCCCCCCTGATTCATAAAAGACCACGCCCATCAGGGGACAGAGATGTGTGCTTTACTCATCCCGTCATGGTACTGCATAAGTAAGTTTGCATACCTTGGCAGAAATTGTGAAATTTTGGCATTTATATTGAAAATATGACCGATCCTGCCAAAAAACTGTCTTTTATTCAAGGATAGCGATCACAGGAAGCCATTTATTATCACATATTTTTTTTGCCTCCTTTTAAAATCATAATGGTAACAGAAATCACCCAAATGGCCCTGATGAAAAGTTTACATACCCTGGAATGGGCACTGGTAGGTGGCACTAATGGGCACTGGTAGGTGGTACTGATGGGCACTGGTAGGTGGTACTGATGGGCACTGGTAGGTGGCACTGATGGGCACTGGTAGGTGGCACTAATGGGCACTGGTAGGTGGTACTGATGGGCACTGGTAGGTGGCACTAATGGGCACTGGTAGGTGGCACTGATGGGCACTGGTAGGTGGCACTAATGGGCACTGGTAGGTGTTACTAATGGGCACTGGTAGGTAGTACTGATGGGCACTGGTAGGTGGTACTGATGGGCACTGGTAGGTGGTACTGATAGGCAGCACTTGAACAAAAAAGAGCTGTATGGTTAAGGTGCCAGAAGGAAGCCTTTACTGCGCCAATGCCACAAAAAAGCCCAATGAGACATGTCAAGGTGTTGTTGGGCATAGCGTAACCAGGCTTTTTTGTGGAACTTGTGCAGTAAAAGCTTCTTTCTGTCAACTTGACCATGCAACTCTTTTTTGTTCAATTATCATCGTATTGTGCTCCTTAAAAACAACTACACCATCTTTTTCCAGGGCAGCCTGTATTTCTCCTGAGGTTACCTATGGGGGGTTTTTCTTTGTATCCCGAACAGTTCTTGTAGGAGTTGTGGCTGAAGTCTTTCTTGATCTACCTTGTTACGCAGGTCTTTTGACTGTTCTTTTCTACCTCCTCATGACTCAGTGTCTAGCCTGCTTAGTGTAGTGTGAGAGCTAACAAACTCATTGACTATTTATACACAGACACTAATTGTGATTTAAGAAGCCACAAATGTGGGAAATGAACCTTTAATTGCCATTTTAACCTGTGTGTGCCACCTTCTGTGTCTGTAGCAAGGCCAAATATTCCTGGGTATGTAAACTTTTTATCAGGGCCATTTGGGTGTGTTATCAATATGATTTAAAAAGGATCTAAAAAAACTATGTGATAATAAATGTGATTGCTATACCTAAATAAAAGACAGTTTTTTGGCACAATCAGTCATATTTTCATTATTAATGCCAAAATTTCACAATTTCTGCCAGGGTATGCAAACTTTTGAGCACAACTGTATACAAAATAGAGCATGCCCCCCCCCCCCCCCCCCCGATCCATAAAGGACCATGGTGAAGATCCACGTAGTATATTCAGCGCACTCTGCATTTCTTTCGGGCTCCACCCACAGCGTTTATATATATACACACACACAGCATCTCACAAAAGTAAGTACACCCCTCAGTCACATTTTTGTAGCTATTTTCTTCTATCTTTTCATGTGACAACACTGAAGAAATGACACTTGTCTACAATGTAAAGTAGTGAGTGTACAGCTTGTATAACATGTAAATTTGCTGTCCCCTCAAAATAACTCAACACACAGCCATTAATGTCTAAACCGCTGGCAACAAAAGTCAGTACACCCCTAAGTGAAAATCTCCAAATTGGGTCCAAAGTGTCAATATTTTGTGTGGCCACCATTATTTTCCAGCACTGCCTTAACCCTCTTGGACATGGAGGTCACCAGAGCTTCACAGGTTGTCACTGGAGTCCTCTTCCCCTCCTCCATGATGACATCACAGAGCTGGTGGATGTTAGAGACCTTGTGCTTCCACCTTCCATTTGAGGATGTCCCACAGATGATCAATAGGGTTTAGGTCTGGAGACATGCTTGGCCAGTCCATCACCTTTATCCTCAGCTTCTTTAGCAAGGCAGTGGTGGTCTTGGAGGTGTGTTTGGGGTGGTTATCATGTTGGAATATTACCCTGCGGTCCAGTCTCTGAAGGGAGGGGATCATGCTCTGCTTCCGTATGTCACAGTACATGTTGGCATTCATGGTTCCCTCAATGATCTGTAGCCCCCCAGTGCCAGCAGCACTCATGCAACCCCAGACCATGACACTCCCACCACCATGATTGACTGTAGACAAGACACACTTGTCTTTGTCCTCCTCACCTGGTTGCCCCCACACACGCTTGTCACCATCTGAACCAAATACGTTTATCTCATCAGACCACAGGACATGGTTTCAGTAATCCATGTCCTTAGTCTGCTTGTCTTCAGCAAACTGTTTGTGGACTTTCTTGTTCATCATTTTTAGAAGAGGCTTCCTTCTGGGATGACAGCCATGCAGACCAATTTGATGCAGTGTGCGGCGTATGGTCTGAGCACTGATAGGCTGACCCCCCACCCCTACAACCTCTGCAGCAATGCTGGCAGCACTCATACATCTATTTCCCAAAGACAACCTCTGGATATGACGCTGAGCACGTGACCTCAACTTCTTTGGTGGACCATGGCGAGGCCTGTTCTGAGGGGAACCTGTCCTGTTATACCGCTGTATGGTCTTGCCCACCGTGTTGCAGATCAGTTTCAGGGTCTTGGCAATCTTCTTATAGCCTAGGCCATCTTTATGTAGAGCAACAATTCTTTTTTTTTCAGATCCTCAGAGAGTTCTTTGCCACGAGGTGCCATGTTGTACTTCCAGTGACCAGTATGAGAGAGTGAGAGCGATAACACCAAATTTAACACACCTGCTCCCCATTCACACCTGAGACCTTGTAACACTAACGAGTCACATGACACCGGGGAGGGAAAATGGCTAATTGGGCCCAATTTGGAGATTTTCATTTAGGGGTGTACTGACTTTTGTTGCCAGCGGTTTAGACATTAATGGCTGTGTGTTGAGTTATTTTGAGGGGACAGCAAATTTATACTGTTATACAAGCTGTACACTCACTACTTTACATTGTAGACAAAGTGTCATTTCTTCAGTGTTGTCACATGAAAAGATAGAAGAAAAGATTTACAAAAATGTGAGGGGTGTACTTACTTTTGTGAGATACTGTATATATATATATATATATATATATATGAGGATGAGCCCCCTGATCTATAAAGGAGTGCGGTGAAGAGCGGCGCAGTGTAGAGGAATGTTCAGCCAATGGGCCTCCAGCCATAATAAGCTGAATTAATCTGCTCCGGCTCAGACCGGTAAATCCCGCGCAGTTTCCTGCCCAAGAAAAGACATTTACTGAGGAGAAAATCCTCCGGCCAAAAAAGATTGGGGAGAAGAAATTCACACGGCGGCCATAAAACATTGACTCCAAATTCTGCTGGAAAGTCAGGAAAAATCGTACAGATCGCGTGAAATATCCACCCAGAGGACCATTTATTAGAGACATAAAGACAAACTCCGCCCTCCAAATCCACAAAATCGTCTCCTAAGATCAAAGAAGTGAATAAAATGAATCCTCAGCTAACAACCAAATAGTATAAAATGTATCCACAACGTTACAATACCAATACAATATACAAACAAAAAACAAACAAAGGAATATTGCGCATGTGTAAAAATACAGAATGTAAAAAAAAAACCCTGCAAAACACAATAGTGAGATATTTACCACCAAAAAATAATAGTGTGTACAACGTGTTGCGCTACAACAAGTAATCAAGTGAATAATAACGAAATATAAAAAAGCCCAACAGTCCCATAAAAATATGTTAGGTGGATCCGACAGCTAAGATCGAAGATACACTATATTACCAAAAGTATTGGGACGCCTGCCTTAGTGCCTTTACACGCACATGAACTTTGATGTCATTCCAGTCTTAGTCCGGAGGGTTCAATATTGAGTTGGCTCCGCCCTTTGCAGCTATAACAGCTTCACCTCTTCTGGGAAGGCCGTCCGCAAGGTTTAGGAGGGTGTCCATCGTTGGACTTCAGGGGCGCCTATACTGTCGCTGCATACTATTTGGGCTATATGAACATTGTTGCCAACTGCTTTCACATTATTCAAGTTTTTGCAATTCAAAATACCCCCCCTTTGGGGCATATTGGCAGCTTTGCTGTCTTCACTAATCAATCTAGAGCCATACACATTGCAACAATTCTTATTCGAACCGATCCACCTCAAGTTATTATGTAAATATACTGCTACAGGCGCCCCTACATGGATTTTATCACAGAACCGTCCCTGTCTACCCCCTACAGCCATAGATGCGGTGCAGCCTTGGGGGCCCCTTCTGGGTTGCCTCTCCCTGCTCGGCTCCCTTGTGAGTGGTCAGAACTTTCTATAATTTGGCACAGGCACATATCATTTCCCTGAGGAAGCCAATGTGTAGGCGAAACATGTAAAAACTGATAACCTGTATTACTGGCCTACAACACCTAGCTCTACTATACACCACATGTATTGTATTAATTATATTTAATTATATTTGCGCATGTATGTACATTTTATGTGCTTGTCTTTTTTCTATATATGTAAACAGAATAAAATGTAATTGTCTTTTTTAGTATTCTTTGCTGCTTTCCTCATTGACACCGTTATAGTCCCTCTTCATCTCTCTCTACTATTTTTTACTTACTGGGATGAGGTGCCATATCTGTCGTATCTGTTGAGGATTCCCAGCCATACCCCCATTTTGCTACTCACAATGTATAAACAATCATGCACATGTCTCAATAAACAATCCCAGGCAAGAAAGATGGCATCCGTCTTCACTTCCGGTGATGCGATGACGTGACCAAGCTGCTCCGCCGTACGCGTTTCGGCGCTACATGACTTTTTCCGGGGTCATGGGTGACATGTCACGTCATCATGGCAATACAATATACAACTTACAATACAATGTGCAATATACATGGATACAATATAATATGCAAAACAGAATACTATACAATATACAGTACATTACAATATGATATACATGGATACAAAATACTATACAATGTACAATATACACTGATACAATACACAATACAAAATATAATAAAATACACAATACAGTATACAACGTACACTACAGTGTGCAATACACATGGATAAAACATACTATACAATATAATGTACAAGATGAAACAAACAATAAAATAATAACAGATACAATATACATGGATAAAATATACAATACGATACACATAAACACAATATACTATACAATACAGAATACTACACAATATACATTACAAACAATACAATACTTACAAAACACTTTTTACGATACAAAATACAATTCGGAATACTACACAATATACAATATGATATACATGGATACAATGTAGCGTTTGAAAGTGATACAAAAATCCAGAAGTACCTCCAAGTGTAAATCTTTCTTATCCGACAATCTAATTTTATGGTGACACGATTTAAACTTTATATAAAATCTCCAAATCAAGAGAAAAAACCTCGTATCCCAAAAACAAACACTGATCTTCATGCGTCCAATTCATCGCACAGTGCGCACCACTTTACAGGTTGGCCCCGCCCAGACCTCCGCCCCATGTATGCAGGGATCACCCACTTGTGGCCCTACCCCCGCACAATGTACGCTTTCTTTTACTGAGCATGTGCAGAAGCTGTGATCCCAGGACAGAGCCTGGGACACAGCACTGGAGGGACAGGATGTGGGACTAAAAACAGGACAGTTGTTTATTTGAACTATAAGACATCCAGTTTAGGTTTAAGAACTCCATGCACAAAAACTTTGCTATAAATATATTCCTCAATGGCCACAAAGGATAGAAATCCTCTCTGCGTGGACGCAATGCCTCTGCAAACCCAGATATTACCTTTTAAAAGTAGCAGTGACATCACCACTGGGCTGTACATAATCTGTACAAAGAGCTGAGGGAGGGGGCCCACCAGGCCCCACCCACTACAGAAATCTACGGGAGGGGGCGGAGACAAGACCAGCCACCCTGCACAAGGAGAGAGAGAGCAGAGTTGTGGGAGGGGTCCAGCAGGCTCCACCCACTACAGAAAACTACAGGAGGGGCGGAGACTTGACCAGTCCCCCTGCACAAGGAGAGAGAGAGCAGAGATGTGGGAGGGGTCAAGCTGGCTCCACCCGCTACAGAGAACTACAGGAGGGGGCGGAGACTAGACCAGTCCCCCTGCACAAGGAGAGAGAGGAGCAGTGAGCGCTCTTTATTACAGGAAGCTCCCGCACAGAACACCCCTGACATATATACTTATTACTCCGGAGTTCACACGTTTATCTGAATAGGGCGAAACATAAAGTGATGCAAAAAGATGGCGTTGGGGCGATCGCAGGCCTGTTGTGGGATTTGGGGGTCAGTCGTCTCGGTGACATCATCGCGCTCAATCCATGAAGCCGGCATGTAGTCCGGTACGGTGACCGCGCCGTGCGAGGAATGATTATCAGTCCCATTGTCAGCGGCACACAATGTCAGCGGCACACAATGTCAGCGGCACACAATGTCAGCGTTTGGCTGGCGTCCCGAGATATGGCGGCGGAGGATGTCAGCGCATTAATTACCCAGTAAAACCTGCGCTGCACCCCGAAGACGCGTTTCCATGGCAGGGCCGCTCTCATTTGTTTTAATTGCTCCTAATCTTGTTACTTCTAATTGACTGAACACACAGACACACCGCCGCCGCGCCGGCCCGATCGCTCTGTCAGATCGCATCTCTACAACCATCGTCACTTTTCACTTTTCATTTACAGCGCCGGCTTAATTGGTTAATTATCCGCTAATTTCTGTATTAGTGACAAGGACACGGAATCTCGCTCTCCTCTTCAGGTGACAAGGACCGCGTTCCCTGCGAACCGGCGACTGAGATCTGCTCCTGGATTCCCACCAAGGAGGTCCGATCGATCTTTATTCCGCAATCCGTATCACCCTGAACACCAACCGAGATATGGAATCCACAGACTGAGGGATAGATGACATCATACAATGACATCACACAGGGGGGACACAATGTGACATTATACAATGACATCACACAGGGGGGACACAATGTGACATCATACAATGACATCACCACACAGGAGGGACACAATGTGACATCATACAATGACATCACCACACAGGAGGGACACAATGTGACATCATACAATGACATCACCACACCGGAGGGACACAATGTGACATCATACAATGACATCACCACACAGGGGGGACACAATGTGACATCATACAATGACATCACCACACAGGAGGGACACAATGTGACATCATACAATGACATCACCACACAAGAGGGACACAATGTGACATCATACAATGACATCACCACACAGGAGGGACACAATGTGACATCATACAATGACATCACCACACAGGAGGGACACAATGTGACATCATAGATGGTGACCCTGGATGATGCCTGAACAAAGATGGTGCCGTCCTTCTGGAGAGAAATCAGATGAAGGCATTGTCGGGGGGGAGTCCTGTGATCTCTATGAGAGGTGGACACATTATCTGATGACAGGTCCCCTTGCTCTAGGATAGCAGCCGGCATTGATTGGGTTGGGCACCCCTCCCCCGGCCATGTGTGTGACGCTCCTACGAGGTGCAGTCACAGGAAGTTCTGCGCACACCGCACACCGGGAAGTGAGACCCGGGCTCAGAGCGAGTGATTCCCCATATTTATTCTCCGGCGATGGCAGACGGGATACGGAGAAGAGGAACATCCCACTGGGAGCGGCCCGCCGTCCAATCCGAGATCTTCCCATCTACGGCCCTAGAAGATGATATTCTGTCTCCCCCCCCCCCTCATCAATATGATAATGACATCATTATATAAAACCTTTCCAACAACACTGGGTCTCTGTGCTTCTCTATGCAATGCAGGTCATGGTTGGTGGGAGGGGCCAGCAGGGGGCTGTACATAGCTCAGTACTCCTCCCGGGAGCCCTCAGTCCTGATGCAAGCAGTAGGAGGAGTTATGCAAATTTCACAATGCCTTGATAGGTGGCTGTCAGTCTGCAGGGGCGGGCGTTCCTAGACAGGCCGGATCTGCATAGATAACGCCCACATATGATGCCGAGCCTCCATGATTGGAAGAACTGAAACCCAATGAATGAAAGAGGTGGAGCCAGGGGCAGGCAGGTGATAGGACGTCCTCTCAGAAAGCCACAGGACTGCGCAGCGGCGTGATCTGTCAGCGGCCGCGTCCACCGGAAGCGCTCGCTGTCAGTACCTTGTGACTTCCGTGACCAATCACAGCAGGTCACATGACAGTTGTACACAATGAATCGCTTCCTTTCCATTGTGTACAATTGTGTTGCTAGCTGTGATTGGTCACGGTGATCACGTAGTACAGAGAGGGCCAATCACAGCCCATCTGTACCGTGTGATTAGCTCTGGATAATCACAGATAGATCACAAGAAAACACACTGAATTAATCGATTTCATTCAGTAAAATGCTTCCTTATAGCAATCAAATTCACTGCTATAAGCAATCATAAAGTGTAAAAATAAAAAATCCTTCTGGCTTCCCCAGAGTAGTACAATATGGTAACATTATATTGCTCTGGTCACAGTGTGAAAAAAAGGAAGAAAATACATTTTTTGTTTTACATACTGTCACCAGTCAGACCTCTTTTACACTGTGCCTCCACTGGCGTCAGCGGTAAAGCGGCGCTATTTTTAACTGCCCGCTAGCAGCCGAAAAGGGGTTAAATCCGCCCGCAAAACGCCGCCGGAGTGGCGTTTTGACGGTGGTATCGCAGAGCTGCCCCATTGATTTCAATGGGGAGCAGCGGTGGAGGATCGATGAGTTCATCGATCCTTCACCGCTCCAAAGAAGCTGCTGGCAGGACTTTTTTCTAATGCCCTGCCAGCGCACCGCTCCGGTGTGAAAACCCTCGGGGCTCTCACACCAGAGTGAATGGAGCCGCTGTTTTAGGGCGGTTTGCAGGCGCTATTTTTAATGCTATAGCGCCTGCAAAACGCTCCAGTGTGAAAGGGGTCTTGGTGTCCCTGATCGCCGCCACACCCTTTATATGAGGACACTGCACTACACTGGTGACAGGATGTAAAAAAAAAAAAAAATTTGACTTTTTTTTTCTTCTTCATTTTCCAAAAAACATGACCAAAAAATGACAACTTTAAAAAGCTTGCCATGCCTCTTACTAATCACCTCAGACTGTCTACTTTACAAAAACGGGTCATTTTGGGGATATTTGTACTTTCTTGGCGTATTTGGGTCTCAAGAAATGATCAGGAATGATCAATTATCAGATATACAGTATCTCACAAAAGTAAGTACACCCCTCAGTGACATTTGTGTAAATCTTTTCTTCTATCTTTTCATGTGACAACACTGAAGAAATGACACTTGTCTACAATGTAAAGTAGTGAGTGTACAGCTTGTATAACAGTGTAAATTTGCTGTCCCCTCAAAATAACTCAACACACAGCCATTAATGTCTAAACCACTGGCAACAAAAGTGAGTACACCCCTAAGTGAAAATCTCCAAATTGGGCCCAAAGTGTCAATATTTTGTGTGGCCTCCATTATTTTCCAGCACTGCCTTAACCCTCTTGGGCATGGAGGTCACCAGAGCTTCACAGGTTGTCACTGGAGTCCTCTTCCCCTCCCCCATGATGACATCACAGAGCTGGTGGATGTTAGAGACCTTGCGCTCCTCCACCTTCCGTTTGAGGATGTCCCACAGATGATCAATAGGGTTTAGATCTGGAGACATGCTTGGCCAGTCCATCACCTTTACCCTCAGCTTCTTTAATAGTTAATTTAATATAATAGTTAATTTAATAGTTGGCTATATTAGTTAGTTAGTTAGTTAGTTAGTTAGTTAGTTAGTTAGTTAGTTAGTTAGTTAGGTAGTTAGTTAGGTATTCTTTCAAATTTTCGTCCTTTCAAATTTTCAGATTTTCTTTCTTTTTTTTGGATTTTTGAATTTACAAATTTTAGAATTTTAGAATTGCGATCATAACAAATGACCCAAAAAAGGAAAAAAAACACCCAAAAAACGAATGAAACTAAAACGAACACATTTTTCGGCAGTGCGCATGTCTAATCAAAACCAGAGTTGCATTGAAGTCACGCCCATCCAAAGTTGCATTAAAGTTGCACTCCATAGTCATGTGACTTTGGAGTCGTACCTGTGTGAATGGAGCCTAAAGATGCTGCAACTTGGAGCGGGTGCCATTGAAATAAATGGGTTTTGACTTTTCATGTGACTTTATGTGTCGCAAGTGGCATGGCAGGTCGCACAAGTTAGAATGGAGGCCTTCTTCACCAGAACCTGCGGTGATGGTGGAGGGCCAAGATTCAGATGACATCTCCACCTCAATATCTGATGATAATAATGAAGATACAAAGTAATCCTCAGGATTCCACTCTCTGAACCGGCAGACGTTGGTAACATTGTTTCGGAAAGGTTCCGGTAATATTATATTAGTTCCAGAAACAATGTATCCTTCAGAAGTAGGGGATCTGGGTGAAGTTCCATGTGTATCTATGAGGTATTGTGTGTCCATCGGTGGAAGTGGCCGGAGCTCTTTCTCCGGAGTGTCTGAGATTTCCAGTGAATTTCTGGTTTCCTTCTCCATCCCGGAGCAAAGGGAAGTCAGAGGACAGACGGCACAAGAGACGGTGCGCAGGGTGCGACCTCATGTCAGCGGCGTCATTATCGGCGTGGAAAGCCAAGCGTGTGTCATCCAGCCAATTAGTCACCAAGAGAAAATAACAGATTTAAATATCGCCCCAGTGAAGGTCGCGGCGCACGTTTCCCGGAGGGGGGGGGCATCGCTTGTGACGCGGCTGACATTTGGGAGAATCTGGAGATCAGCCGTAAACACGGACAACTGACAATAAATATTCTCCAGAAAAAAATTCCACACCAGACGCCCCGGCAACATCAATATTTCCAGAGACTGGAGATTCGTCGTCCAGGGCTTCTCCAAAAACAACGCGTTTCATACGAAACGTCTTCTCCGATCACCAAGACTGCCGAGGACACAAAGGAGGGTCAACAGCCAACAAGGAGGTCATCCATGGACAAGCCCAGGTGTTCCTGAGGATCCTCCAGAGTCCGGGACCGTCCCATCCTCTAGAGCCGGAGGAGGAGAAGACACTTGGAGGATGTTGGATGGGATGAAGACTGGAAGGAAAGAGATAAGAGATGAGCAGTGCCGGGACAAGGTCATCTATAGCCCAGGGCCAACATGCCAAACTGTACCCCCCCCCCCAAGATGTATGAGCATTATGTGTCAGCAAAACCCCCACCCACAAATCTTTGACACCCCAAAATCCCCCCAGCAAAAATGCCCCTCCCCCCAAAAAATCACCCCTTCTAGCACAAATCCTCTACCCCCAAGTACACATCCTCTTCCCCCACTCCAAACCCCCTCCCCAAATTTCCTCTCCTAGCATACACCCCCCCCCCCCCCCCAATCATCCCAACCAGCAAAAAAAATTCCCCTCCTAGCAAAATTCCCCACCCCCTCTATTATATCACCTCTTCTAGCACAACCCCCCCCCCCCAAATCTCCCCTCCCCTAGCACAAATCTTCCCCCATCCCCTCTCCCAACACAGATCCCCCTAAATCACCACTCCTAACACCCCCCCCCCAAATTTCCTGTCCTAGAACAATTTGTATTACTTGCCCCCCCCAATTCCTTTTCCCAACACCCCCCCCCCCCCCCAATTTACCCTCCTAGCACAAATACCCACCAATCATCCCTACCAGCACAACCCCCCCAAAGAAAATTCCCCTACTAGCATAATTCCCCTCCCCCTCTACCACATCACCTATTTTAGCACAACCCCCTCCCCCCTGGCACAAATCCCCTTTCCCATCCCCCCTCCCAACACTAATTCCCCTAAATCACCACAACTAATATCCCCCCCCCCCCCAAAAAAAAATTTCTCACCCTACAATATTTACCCCCTGCCACCCTTCAAATTCCCCCTACCAGCACAAATTCCCCACCCCCCCTCCTAGCACAACTCCCCTAAATTTCCCCTCCTAGCACAAATACCCCCCAATCACCCCTACCAGCACAAATCCACCCCCCCTCCAAAAAATGTCCCTTCCACATGATACCGCAGTGCCCAGGGCAGCTTCCCCTCCTGCCCACCCCTTGTCCCGCTCCTAAGTATGAGGACAGATTTCAGATTGTTGGTGGATCCATCAGACTGGTACAGGACAGTGACTCCAACGAGGCCGATCTCTACAACAATGGGGTGCCCATTAAACAGGGGGCCCAGATTTGAAGTTTCTCCCATATTAGACCCCCAAACGAAAGATCTGAGAGTCCAAGAGCTTCCTTCCCAAATAGGATATAGACAAGCCAACGCGTTTCAGGGGCTCGCTCTCCCTTCTTCAGGGCTCCAGTGTCTGGATGATGAAGTGCGCTCAGAGATGACCGATAACCAGGAGACTCATTGTGTTTATGGCGATCCACCAATCCTTGATGTACCAACCTGTACACAGCTAGTAACAAGCCTCCCGGTTATTGGTGGTCCCCCTCATTACCCAGACACCGAGGTCCTGAAGAAGGGAGGGCGAGGTCTTTGAGCCCCTGAAATGCGTTGCCTCTTCTATATTCTATATTTGTATCCCAGCACCACACCCTGCAGTCTTATGTTAAAGAGACCCGCCACTTTGGACCCAATTCAAAGCCAAACGGCTACCCTAAAGCAGCACTCCACCCAAAATCAAGAGAGGAACAAATAGCTGAATAAAGTTGCCATATTCGCCTTTAATCCAGAAATTTCCCACACAGTAACTGTTTTTTTTTTTTTTTGGATGTCCTCAGTCTGATGGCCAACATCTTCCACCCCACTTTACTCTGAGGCCAGGTCATCGTAGACACACCTCCACACTGTGATTGGACAGTGAATGGAGAAACAGCACAGCGATGAGCTCATCTCTCTGTCACTCTGCTCTCTCCACCTATCAGCATGCCTCTTGTTAGCACTGCAGACACCTCTGATTGGCTCCTTGTGCTGCTTCTTTCTCTCCCACTCTAAGCTCTGCTGTACAGGGACTGCAAGAGGCTGATGCCGGGTCACATGACACGTCCTGGATATAAGAAAACCATTATTAGGCCCCATTCACACCTGAGCATAGCGTATTTGAACGTTTTTCCGGCGTTTCGACGCGCGTTTTGTCGGGCATATTTGAGCGTTTCCATGCAGCGTTTTCCGGCGTTTTTGAGCTTGGGCGTTTTTTTTATTAGCCAATAGGAAAAATTACCATCTGTTTCATCATTTGTTGCTATGATTTAAGATTTTGTCATCTGCTTCCTGCTCCAAAAACGCCCAAATCTACCCGATTCGAGCTTCAGGCGTAGGGCTTCAGGCGACTTGGAGTGGACATGTGAACCACTTCCATAGAGAATAATGGATTTTTTCCCCTCAAGCGTTTTGTAGCTTCAGGCTTCAAGCTAAAAAACGCTCAGGTGTGAATGAAGCCTTTAGTGATTACAGAGCTTTCACAAAACACGTGTCGCCCTCATAGGGTGGAGCGCACATAGCAGGGAAATATGAACTCCCGGAGGTTGTAGACCAGCCGGTGCCGGAAGGTGATTCGGAAACCTGAAAAATAAAATAAGATTGACTCTGTGCCAATATCTGTGCACGGCGCCCCCCCCCCCTCCCCCAACAGCACCCCCCATGTCAGCCCCCGTTCTCTTTACACCCGCTTCCTCCACCCGGCCCATCTATAATGAATGATATTTCATTCCCGGGAATCCCGGTGAGTCAGGCTGAGCCGGATCCGGCACAAACCTCTCACAGCAGTGTGACTAATGGAGGAGAATGGGGCCCCACATAGGGCCCCACCATAGGGTCCACTACAGGGTCACACACAGGGCCCCACTACAGGGTCCACTACAGGGCCCCACACAGGGCCCCACTACAGGGTCCACTACAGGGTCACACTACAGGGTCAACTACAGGGTCCCACACAGGGCCCCACTACAGGGCCAACTACAGGGCCTCACACAGGGCCCACTACAGGGTCCACTACAGGGCCCAACACAGGGCCCACTACAGGGTCCACTACAGGGTCCCACTACAGGGTCCACTACAGGGCCCCACACAGGGCCCCACTACAGGGTCCACTACAGGGCCCCACACAGGGCCCCACTACAGGGTCCAATACAGGGTCCACTACAGGGCCCCACACAGGGTCCACTACAGGGCCCCACACAGGGCCCCACTACAGGGTCCACTACAGGGCCCCACACAGGGCCCCACTACAGGGTCCACTACAGGGCCCCACACAGGGCCCCACTACAGGGTCCAATACAGGGTCCACTACAGGGCCCCACACAGGGTCCACTACAGGGCCCCACACAGGGCCCCACTACAGGGTCCACTACAGGGACCCACACAGGGCCCCACTACAGGGTCCACTACAGGGTCCACTACAGGGCCCCACACAGGGTCCACTACAGGGCGCCACAATCCTTGCCCGCCATTGGTGGATCTCCATCCTCACATAAATAGAGAGGATGCAGATGTGACATTCCGCCATCCATCCATCACCCTCATCCATCCATCACCCTCATCCATCCATCACCCTCATCCATCCATCACCCTCATCCATCCATCACCCTCATCCATCACCCTCATCCATCCATCACCCTCATCCACTCATCCTGATCCATCCATCACCCTCATCCATCCATCACCCTCATCCATCCATCACCCTCATCCATCCATCACCCTCATCCATCACCCTCATCCATCCATCACCCTCATCCACTCATCCTGATCCATCCATCACCCTGTGGGGCTGTATAGAACGTCTCATTATATCCCCCCCAGAACCATGAAACACATCCCACCCGAGATACATAATGTATGGATGTGTCACCGATATATAAGGGGTCATCCCCACACCTCACCTCACCTCACCTCAGAGGTCTCCCCACACGTCACCTCAGGGGTCTCCCCACACCTAAACTCAGAGGTCTCCCCACACCTCACCTCAACTCAGCGGTCTCCCCACACCTCACCTCAGAGGTCTCCCCACACCTAAACTCAGAGGTCTCCCCACACCTAAACTCAGAGGTCTCCCCACACCTCACCTCAACTCAGAGGTCTCCCCACACCTCACCTCAACTCAGAGGTCTCCCCACACCTCACCTCAACTCAGAGGTCTCCCCACACCTCACCTCAACTCAGAGGTCTCCCCACACCTCACCTCAACTCAGAGGTCTCCCCACACCTCACCTCAACTCAGGGGTCTCCCCACACCTCACCTCAGGGGTCTCCCCACACCTCAACTCAGAGGTCTCCCCACACCTCACCTCAACTCAGGGGTCTCCCCACACCTCAACTCAGAGGTCTCCCCACACCTCACCTCACCTCAACTCAGGGGTCTCCCCACACCTCAACTCAGAGGTCTCCCCACACCTCACCTCAACTCAGGGGTCTCCCCACACCTCAACTCAGAGGTCTCCCCACACCACACCTCACCTCAGGGGTCTCCCCACACCTCACCTCAGGGGTCTCCCCACACCTCAACTCAGGGGTCTCACCACACCCCAACTCAGGGGTCTCCCCACACCACACCTCACCTCAGGGGTCTCCCCACACCTCAACTCAGGGGTCTCCCCACACCTCACCTCAACTCAGGGGTCTCCCCACACCTCACCTCAGGGGTCTCCCCACACCTCAACTCAGAGGTCTCCCCACACCTCACCTCAACTCAGGGGTCTCCCCACACCTCAACTCAGAGGTCTCCCCACACCTCACCTCAACTCAGGGGTCTCCCCACACCTCAACTCAGAGGTCTCCCCACACCACACCTCACCTCAGGGGTCTCCCCACACCTCACCTCAGGGGTCTCCCCACACCTCAACTCAGGGGTCTCACCACACCCCAACTCAGGGGTCTCCCCACACCTCACCTCAGGGGTCTCCCCACACCTCAACTCAGAGGTCTCCCCACACCTCACCTCAACTCAGGGGTCTCCCCACACCTCAACTCAGAGGTCTCCCCACACCTCACCTCAACTCAGGGGTCTCCCCACACCTCAACTCAGAGGTCTCCCCACACCACACCTCACCTCAGGGGTCTCCCCACACCTCACGGGTCTCCCCACACCTCAACTCAGGGGTCTCACCACACCCCAACTCAGGGGTCTCCCCACACCACACCTCACCTCAGGGGTCTCCCCACACCTCAACTCAGGGGTCTCCCCACACCACACCTCACCTCAGGGGTCTCCCCACACCTCACCTCAGGGGTCTCCCCACACCTCAACTCAGGGGTCTCACCACACCCCAACTCAGGGGTCTCACCACACCCCAACTCACCTCAGGGGTCTCCCCACACCACACCTCAACTCAGAGGTCTCCCCACACCTCAACTCAGGGGTCTCCCCACACCTCAACTTAGAGGTCTCCCCACACCTCACCTCAACTCAGGGGTCTCCCCACACCACACCTCACCTCAGGGGTCTCCCCACACCACACCTCACCTCAGGGGTCTCCCCACACCTCACCTCAGGGGTCTCCGCACACCTCACCTCAGGGGTCTCCCCACACCTCACCTCAGAGGCCACCCCCCCCCCCACATCGCACCTCAGAGGTCACTCCGCTACATTTCACCTCTGGGGTCACTCTGATGCAGCGCTCTGAAATTCCAGAACCAGAATGTTTCTGGACTTTATTACATTACATCGCTGGATCCCGGCCCCAAACCCCGCAAGGAACTACCTGCATGGAGTGTGTGTGGGGGGAGGGGGCAGGTCCTTCTATATCCTCCCACAACACCGAAATAAACTGGAGTCTGACCGCACTGTGCCCCGTGTCTGTGTGCGGAGTGCCTCTCTCAGCGACCCCTCCCAGAGATCCCAGGACTCCCCCTGACAAGGCCTTCATCTGCTTTTCTCTCCAGAAGGTCGGCACCATCTTTGTTCAGGCATCACCCAGGCTCACCATCTACTTCCTTAAGGCACTTCTTGCACCTTGATTGAACGTGCGTCATTTCTTCCAGAATTGTGGTTTCATCTGTTAAATTTGTTTACAGTCAGATGACACAACATGTGACCTCAGCATAGACCCCGCCCACAGGGAATATTGCGCTCTGTGCGTCGCCCATCGTCATGATTTGCGCCGCGTAGGCCGCACTTCTCCCGCTCGTTGGCAGTAATCGCTGCCTCGCAGTCACATGACCGGTGGCGGGCGCTCTCCAGACGCGGTGGCCCCCTTTGTGTCTCGGGCCCCGCCCCTCCATCTATTTACACTTCTGTCATTATGACTAAATATAAGCGGTGAGGTCATGAGCGCCGCCGCTTTATTGACATTTCAGGTATAAATAAAGACGGTCAGCTCGCGATTCATGATGTCATGTTCAGGTCAGCGACCAAACCCCCGAATGTAAACACGACGAGAATGGAAAAGCCACACAGATAATGGCAGCCAAACAGCCAATTAAAAACGTTGCAGCGTGTCATTATCCCGACCCGAAATCGCCGCGCAGAATTCACTTCACCGCCGGAGTAATAATATCAGACCAGCGCCCTCTGCTGCCCTCCAGGTAAGGAGGAACTACAAGTCCCAGCATACCCAGATGGCTTCCAGCGAACATCCCCCTGGGGGGGGGGGCGACACAGCGAACGCTTCAGGGGAGGGGGGTGCAGATCCCAACAACTGACCGATGTCGCTTCCTCCCCATGCTAGACGCACATGGGATAATAAATGATCGATTGATTCACAGATCCGATCAATAACTGATATTTACAGTCTGAGGGATAGTTATAGAGGAGAGAATAAAACATTCCCAAACATTCTCTGCGGGTGAATCTTCCAGGTCCAATGATTCTCCGCCAGGGAACGTCACATTCACCGCTTTATAAATATGTTTCTATGAGCTGCAGCAACACTCCAAGCAAACTGCTGAATACACAGAGATAAAATACATATATGGGGGATGGGGTACCTTTCTGTCCATCCAGTCCTGAAATATACACAGCTCTGCCACACAACAGCCCTGATTTCTGGAGACCTGATTTCTTTCTGCTGCTGTGCGGTAACAATTACAGGTCCAAACTTGGAGTTTGGGGGGGGTCATGTTCCATGGTGGTGTCTGGCAGGTCATGTCTCCTGATGGTGTCCAGCATCGAAGTCTGGGGGGGTCATGTCCCCTGGTGGTGTCTGGCCTTGGAGTCTGGGGGGGGGTCATTCTCCTGATGATGTCCAGCATCGATGTCTGGGGGGGGTCATGTCCCCTGGTGGTGTCTGGTTTTGGAGTCTGGGGGGTGGGTCATGTCTCCTGGTGGTGTCTGGTTTTGGAGTCTGGGGGGTGGGTCATGTCTCCTGATGGTGTCCAGTATCGGATTCTGGGGGGGTCATGTCCCCTGGTGGTGTCTGGCCTTGGAGTCTGGGGGGGGTTCATTCTCCTGATGATGTCCAGCATCGAAGTCTGGGGGGGAGTCATGTCCCCTGGTGGTGTCTGGCCTTGGAGTCTGGGGAGGGGGGTCATGTCTCCTGATGGTGTCCAGCATCGAAGTCTGGGGGGTCACAAACCCTGGTGGTGTCTGGTTTTGGAGTCTGGGGGGTGGGTCATGTCTCCTGATGGTGTCCAGCATCGGATTCTGGGGGGTCATGTCCCCTGGTGGTGTCTGGCCTTGGAGTCTGGGGAGGGGGGTCATGTCTCCTGATGGTGTCCAGCATCGAAGTCTGGGGGGTCACGAACCCTGGTGGTGTCTGGTTTTGGAGTCTGGGGGGGGTCTGGCCTTGAAGTTTGGGGGGTATGTCCCCTGATGTTGTCTGGCCTCGGATACTGGGGGGGTCATGTCCCCTGGTGGTGTCTGGCCTTGGAGTCTGGGGGTAATGTCTCCTGATGGTGTCCTGCATCGGAGTCTGGGGGGGTCATGTCCCCTGGTGGTGTCTGGTTTTGGAGTTTGGGGGGGGATCTGGGGGGTCTGGCCTTGAAGTTTGGGGGGTATGTCCCCTGATGTTGTCTAGCCTTGGAGTCTCGGGGGGGGGGGGTCATGTCCCCTGGTGGTGTCTGGCCTCGGAGTCTTGAGGGGTCATGTCCCTGGTGGTGTCTGGCCTCGGAGTCTTGGGGGGTCATGTCCCCTGGTGGTGTCTGGCCTTGGAGTCTGGGGGAGTTATGTCCCCTGGTGGTGTCTGGCAGGTCATGTCTCCTGATGGTGTCCAGCATCAGAGTCTGGGGGGTTCATGTCCCCTGGTGGTGTCGGCCTTGGAGTCTGGGGGGTTCATGTCCCCTGGTGGCGTCGGCCTTGGATTCGGGGGGGTTCATGTCTGCTGGTGATGTCCGGATTTGGAGTCTGGGGGGTCATGTCCCCTGGTGGTGTCTGGCCTTGGAGGCTGGGGGGGTCATGTCCCCGTGTTCAGCCTCTGAGTCTACGGGGGTCACCACAACACATCTGAAATCTCCGACGAGTCTCACTACCAAGAAGGTTCCAGAGAGAGAAAAGCAACAAGACATTAAATGGCCAGAAAATGATTTTTCAAGAATTGATTAGAACTTCTTGTAGACCTCAGCTGAGGGAGGTTCTGTTTCCGCTCCCCCCCCCATTCTATCTATTATCAGCAATTTCCACCTATCATAATGACAGCTGGGTAGGCTCTTCCAAATGCTGCCTCTGGTCACATGACACCCACAGATAGTCTGCCGGTGTCACTGAAGAAATACAATATAATGATACGCGGCTACATTGTATTTATTTTTATTCATTGTATTTCATCCATCCATGGATCTGCATACTGGGTCACCTCAGAAGCTTCAAAACTTAGAATTTTGATTTTCTTTTATTGGAATATTTTTCTATTTTATCCCCAATCAGCTGGAGCAACTTCTTCTTCCCCTTCACCCCTTAGCTATTGTTTTTCTGCTTTTTATTTCTTTTTTCCACATGTAATCTTTGTTTGTCATTCTCATTCATTTTCATTAGTTTTTTTTTTTCAGGAAAAATGCACCAAACTGAAGAAAGTTGGTTTTCTTTGTCGTATTTTGTACCATAAACATCATGTCAGTGTCATTGGAAGCAATGCGGGGGATGGGCTTCAACGTCACACTATATGCCTACACCCAGTGCCAGGACAAGGACATCCAGAGCCCAGGGTGAACATGCCAAACTGCACCCCCCCCCCAAAGATATATGAGCATTATGTGTCAGCAACCCCCCCCCCCCCCCAAAAAAAAACTGAGCACGAATCTGCATAATTACCCTGTAAACATAAATTCCCCCTCCTCCTCCCAGCACAAATCCACCCTCCTGCTGAAATCCCCCTCCCCCAAATCACCCCAGCACAAATGCCCCCCCCCCCCCCCAAAAAAAAAAAAAATCACCCATCCTAGCACAAATCCTCTACACCTAAGATTTCCCCTCCAAGTACACATCCTGACCCCCCAATTCCAAATCCCCCCTCCCAAAAAATGTCCCCTCCTATCACAAATACCCCTTAATTATACCTACTAGAACATAGCCTCCCCCTCCAAAAAACACCCCTCTAACACAAATCATTCACCCCTAAGATTTCCCTTCCAAGTACACATCCTCACCCCCCCCCCCATTCCAAATACTCCCTACTAGCACAAATTCCCCACCCCCCCCCCATACACACACACACACACACACACACACATTTCCCCTCCTATCACAAATACATACCCCTCAATCATCCCTACTAGCACAAATCCCCCCTGCACCCATTTCCCCCCCCTACCACAGTTCTCCCCCCCCCCAACACATCACCTCTTCTATCACAAAACCCCCCTTATCCCCCCTCCCGGCACCAATCCTCTTCCCCCATCCCCCTCCCAACAGAGATGCCCCTAAATCACCATCTACCAAAGGTCCCCTCCTAGAGCCATTCTTATCCGCTGCCGCCCCCCAAATTCCCCCTCCCAACATAAATCCCCCCCCCAATTTCCTCACTGTGCCCTCCCTCCTCACATGATATCACAGTGCCCAGGGCAGCCGCCCCTCCTGCCCCCCCCCCTCTTGTCCCAGCCCTGCCTTCAGCCAACTAGCGCCCTCTCTAGGAAGTCATCCATGTGACCGGTGGGACAGCCAATCACAGTGAGGACGTGATCGGGGTAAAAGAGGGAGATGGCCGGAGTCACTGAGAACTGTTTATTGATCATTGATCAGGTAATGCAGACCCTGGGTGTGATCAATACACACTGATATACACCCCCCCCCCTGTGCCTGACACCTTCCCCGACTCTGCACCTCCCTCTCCCTGATAATACGGGACAGAGGTGGAGATTTACGAAGAAGCTGATTGGAACTCCAGAGAAGATCATCGTTCCAATGACAGCGATCACCAGCCATAGCCATCATCGGATGGAACTGTGCTCCGGCGTGTAACGCCAAAATCTGTCTTTGGCGCAATTAGGTGCTGAAAGGTTTAACGCCCCCCCCCCACTTCCATTGTTACCCAATTCCCTGCGACAAGAAGATCAATATTGTATAAATGGATGGCGGTTCTGGGAAATGACGGAAGTCGCGTCAGGTGACGGACCGCCACGAAAAGCCGAGCAAAATCGCCGAAAACGCCCAGCCAGCATCGCCCCATCACATCGGTCACTGGCTGCCCTCAGCGCATCACTGCGCCAACCATGGCGGTGTCACGTGATCCTTTCTCTGCTTCTCTACATCTGCCAGCTGCCGCAGATTGGTGGTTGATGAGGCCGAGTGGAAAGCTGATGTGGAGTTCAGAGGTCGGTCAGTGCATCTCGCCTTCCACTGAAAAGGTGCCAGCTGACATTTTTGCGGCGCCTTGGCGACCGGGCACCCGGGATTTGTGTGTCGCGCAATGGCGGTGCGCGCCGATATCAGATCGCGTTATCACCAGAGGGGGGGGGGGGGGCAAGGCTTCACATGGGGCCCCCCGGGGCAACTGACATCATTCACTAAGTGATATTTACACCAGCGGGGGGGGCGGCCATTAAAGCGCCACGGATTATGGCGGTGACATGCGGTCCCCCCTGCGGGAGACGGAGCGCGGCTGGCAGATATGTGTGGGAAGAGATCTGAGATGCCATCAAGTCAAAGTCAAGAGACGCGTCCCCCCACCCCCCCCCCCCCCAAGGATGATGTCATGTTCTATTTATACACCGAGCTGTGCTGCCTGTCACTGGAGCGCCCTCTACTGACCGCACACCTTCCCAGCACTGGGGGGACCGGGAACAGCGCAGGGCCAACGGCCACCCTCATACAACCTGATGTGTCCCCAACTGCGATGTGTGACAATAATCACGCGCCACCCATCGCCATCCGCCATGACATCACCCCCAAAATATACCGATCAGAAAATACCAGAATATCAAAGTAATACGGAAGATGGAGGAGATCTCATGGAATTTATCCCCCCCAGCATAGGTGTGCGCAGCTTATTGCATTAGGGTGTGCACCCCAAAGCTCAAACCGGCGTGTGTGTAATAATAAAAATTTTATATATAAATATTATACACACACACTCTTAATAAATGTAAAAACAGTAGGGCCGGTGTCAGTAGAGCAATGCCACTAGGGCAGAGGTTGGTGTCAGTTGGGCATTCTCAGTCTTTTTTTATTATTTTGATTTTGTATTTTTTTTTACTATTTTATTTTTATTATGTTTTAAACATTTTTTATTTTTCTTTTACTATTCTTTTAGGAGCCCGTTGGGGGGCTTTTGTAAAATATCAGCAGGGGAAGCTGCACTGGACAGGGTGATTAGGGTGTGCCCAGGCACACCCGGCACACCCCCTGCGCACGCCTATGCCCTCCAGTCTTATATCCTCCCCCCAGTCTTATATCCTCCCTCCAGGCTTATATCCTCCCCTCCCAGTCTTATATCCTCCCCCCAGTCTTAATATCCTGCCCCCAGTCTTATATCCTCCCCCCAGTCTTATATCCTCCCCCACAGTCTTATATCCTGCCCCCAGTCTTATATCCTCCCCCCAGTCTTATATCCTCCCTCCAGGCTTATATCCTCCCCTCCAGTCTAATATCCCCCCCCAGTCTTATATCCTCCCCCCAGTCTTATATCCTCCCCCCAGTCTTATATCCTGCCCCCAGTCTTATATCCTCCCCCCAGTCTTATATCCCCACCTCCAGTCTTATATCCTCCCCTCCAGTCTTATATCCTCCCCTCCAGTCTTAATCCTCCCTCCAGGCTTATATCCTCCCCTCCAGTCTTATATCCTCCCTCCAGGCTTATATCCTCCCTCCAGGCTTATATCCTCCCCTCCAGTCTTATATCCTCCCCTCCAGGCTTATATCCTCCCCTCCAGTCTTATATCCCCCCCAGTCTTATATCCCCCCCCCAGCCTTGCACAGTTGTACCAGCTCCTCTCCTGGAGTGGAACGGCTTCTTCTGATTTCACTGCACACTGTGAGCTTCTCATAATGTGCATTAGAAGCTGCGGCAAGTCAGATAGAGCCCCGCCTCATTTCCTGGGCTGAGAACGCCCCAGCATCATCCAGCACTTTCTTCCACGCCTGACTGTTCCTGACCCCTCCCCTTTCTCCCAGCCAGACCATCCCTGACCCCTCCCCTTCCTTCCCAGCCTGACTGTCCCCTCCCCTTCTTCCCGAGCCAGATTGTCCCTGACCCCCCTTTTCTGACTGTCCCTGACCACTCCTCTTTCTCCCCAGCCAGACTGTCCCTGACCCCCTCCTCTTCCTTACTGTCCCTGACCCCTCCCCTTTCTCCCCAGCCAGGCTGTCCCTGACCCCTCCCCTTTCCTGTCTGTCCCTGACCCCTCCCCTTCCTGACTGTCCCCGAACCCCCTTTTCCCTTTTCCTTACTCTCCCTGACCCCTCCCCTTTCTCCATAGCCTGACTGTCCCTGACCCCTCCCCTTCCTGACTGTCCCTGACCCTTCCCCTTCCTCCCCAGCCTGACTGTCCCTGACCCCTCCCCAGCCTGACTGTCCCTGACCCCTCCCCAGCCTGACTGTCCCTGACCCCTCCCCTTCCTCCCCAGCCTGACTGTCCCTGACCCCCCCTTCCTCTGCCGCCAGACTGTCCATGAGCCCTCCCCTTCCTGACTGTCCCTGACCCCTTCCCTTTTCCCCCAGCCAGACTGTCCCATGACCCCCTCCTCTTTCTGACTGTCCCTGACCCCTCCCCTCCCAGACTGTGCCTGACCCCTCCCCTTCCAGACTGTCCCTGACCCCTCCCCTTCCTGACTGTCCTGACCCCTCACCTTCCTCCCCCAGCCAGACTGTCCCTGACCCCTCCCTTCCTGACTGTCCCTGACCCCTCCCCTTCCTCCCCAAGCCTAACTGTCCCTGACCCCTCCCCTTCCTCCCCAGCCAGGCTGTCCCTGACCCCTCTCCTTCCTGACTGTCGCTGACCCCTCCCCTTTCTCCCCAGCCAGACTGTCCCTGACCCTCCCCTTCATAACTGTCCCTGACCCCTCCCCTTCCTCCCCAGCCAGACTGTCCCTGACCCCTCCCCTTCCTGAACTGTCCCTGACCCCTCCCCTTCCTGACTGTCCCCGAACCCCCTTTTCCTTACTGTTCCCTGACCCCTCCCCTTTCTCCATAGCCTGACTGTCCCTGACCCCTCCCCTTCCTGACTGTCCCTTCCCCTTCCTCCCCAGCCTGACTGTCCCTGACCCCTCCCCAGCCTGACTGTCCCTGACCCCTCCCCAGCCTGACTGTCCCTGACCCCTCCCCTTCCTCCCCAGCCTGACTGGCCCTGACCCCTCCCTGACTGTCCCTGACCCCTCCCCAGCCTGACTGTCCCTGACCCCTCCCCTTCCTCCCCAGCCTGACTGTCCCTGACCCCCCCTTCCTCTGCCGCCAGACTGTCCATGAGCCCTCCCCTTCCTGACTGTCCCTGACCCCTTCCCTTTCCCCCAGCCAGACTGTCCATGACCCCCTCCTCTTCGTGACTGTCCCTGACCCCTCCCCTTTCTCCCCAGCCAGACTGTGCCTGACCCCTCCCCTTCCAGACTGTCCCTGACCCCTCACCTTCCTCCCCATCCAGACTGTCCCTGACCCCTCCCCTTCCTGACTGTCCCTGACCCTCCCCTTCCTCCCCAGCCTAACTGTCCCTGACCCCTCCCCTTCCTCCCCAGCCAGACTGTCCCTGACACCCCTCTCCTTCCTGACTGACGCTGACCCCTCCCCTTTCTCCCCAGCCAGACTGTCCCTGACCCCTCCTCTCCTCCCCAGCCAGACTGTCCTGACCCCTCCCCTTCCTGACTGTCCCTGACCCCTCCCCTTCCTGACTGTCCCTGACCCCTCCCCTTCCTCCCCAGCCTAACTGTACCTGACCCCTCCCCTTCCTCCCCAAGCCAGACTGTCCCTGACCCCTCTCCTTCCTGACTGTCGCTGACCCCTCCCCTTTCTCCCCAGCCAGACTGTCCCTGACCCCTCCTCTTCCTGACTGTCCCTGACCCCCCCCCTTTCCTGACTGTCCCTGACCCCTCCCCTTTCTCCCCAGCCTGACAGTCCCTGACCCTTCCTCCCCCTTCCTGACTGTCCTTAACCCCTCCCCTTCATCCCCAGCTGACTTTCTCCGACCCCTCCCCTTCCTGACTATCCCTGACTCTCCCCGACCCTCCCTTCCTAACTGTCCCTACCCCCCCTTTCCTGACTGTCCCCTCCGCTTTCTTCCCCGCCAAACTGCCCCTGACCCCTCCCCTTCCCTTCCCAGCCTGACTATCCCTGACCACTCCCCTTCCTGACTATCCTGGACCCCTCCCTGACTGTCCCTGACCCCTCCCCTTCCTTCCTGACTGTCCCTGACCCCTCCCCTTCCTCCCCAGCCTGACTGTCCTTGATCCCTCCCCTTCCTGACTCTCCCTGACCTCCCCCCTTCCTGACTGTCCTTGACCCCTCCTCTTCCTCCCCAGCCAAACTGTCACGGACCCTTCCCCTTCCTCCCCGCCTGACCTGTCCCTGACCCCCCTTTCCTGACCCCTCCCCTTCCTCCCCCGCCAGACTGTCCATCACCCCTCCTCTTCCTGACTTTTCCTGACCCCTCCTCTTCCTCCCCAGCCAAACTGTCACTGACCCTTCCCCTTCCTCCCCCGCCTGACTGTCCCCGACCCACCTTTCCTGACCCCTCCCCTTCCTCCCCAGCCTGACTGTCCCTGGCCCCCCTTTCCTGACCCCTCCCCATTCATTGGATTTTAGCTCTTCCAATCATGGAGGTTCGGCATCACATGTGGGTGTTACCGATGCAAATCCAGCTGGCCTAGGAATGCCCCACTCCCTCCAGTCTGACACCCACCCATCAAGGCATTTTCATATTTTCATAACTCCTCCCACTGCTTGCATCAGGGCTGAGGGCTCCTGAGAGGAGTTTGTTGTTGTTGTGAGAACACATAGGTGATAGCAGCAGCTTCACGTTCTCATTAATTTGTGTAATTTAACATTCATCCACTCACCACTAGGTGGCAGCACGCAACTATTGTTTTTTGGTTTTCCTAAGAGGAGTACTGAGGCCGGGGGCTGGGATGTTTTCAGGAAGCTCTGTACAGCCCCCTGCCGTCTCCTCCCACCAGCCATGATCTGTCTGCATTGCATAGAGAAGCATAGAGACCCAGTGATTACATCACATGTAACGCAATTGGAAAGTTTTTTTTTTTTAATGATGTCATTATCATATTGATGAGGGGGGAGGGGGGCCCAGGGAAAGCAAAATCTAAGCAGATTAAACCAGCTTTAGTCCTGATTCACAATGATGCGATGCGGGAAACGCAGCAAACCCTGTATGTTTCCTGCAGCGCATTGCAATCGCACAGCGTCCATGCAGTCTGCTGCAGGTGTCAACGTTAAATCAATGACACCCCTGAAACAGCTCGCAAAACGCAGTGCGATTGCCAGAATCGGATCGCATTGGGTCTGAACATGCATGTGATGCGATTCAGGTGCAGGGAAAAAAAGTGTCCACCATTTTGGTGTGGATGCGATGCGATTCAGGTGCGGTCCTGCACCATTTTGGTGTGAAAGCGATGCGATTCAGGTGCGGTCCTGCACCATTTTGGTGTGGGTGCGATGCGATTTGAGCCATACAGAACATATGCCTCAAATCGCACTGCACAGACATCGCATGCGATGTGCGCAGGAATGTGGTGAGATTCCTGTATGAATCACACTCGGCGTCCCGCAACGCATCAAAGTGTCAACGCAAAACAGCCGGATGTTTCCAAATGTAGCGAATATAACCGATTATTAACACCGACAGAGGAAAACACAGCAGATTGGAGATCTGCGGAACATTCCGGGAATCTTTTCTTTGAAGAAGCTGATTGGATGAAGTTTTAGGAGTTTTTTTTTTTCCTTCTTCTGGATTCTCAGGATGGGTGGAGCTTTTATTTATTGATTGATTGCATTTAATGGCTTGTTTATTTTATCAGCCCGACTCTGTGACAATGAGGGGTGGGGTCAGGGGTGGAGCCAGGGGGTGGGGTCAGGGGAGTGGCTGGTGGGAGACAGATTCCTGGATTGGGGTAAAGAGAACATCGGGGGAGTTGCAGCCGATTTGAGCACCTGTACCTGTCTCCTCCTCTATTATAATATACACCGATCAGCCATAACATTATGACCCCCCCACCATGGACCCCACTAGACCTCTGAAGGTACTCTGTGGTATCTGGCACCGAGCCGGCACTAGCAGATCCTTCAAGTCCTGTAAGTTGGGAGTTGGGGCCTCAGTGGATTGGTCTTGTTCCTCCAGCACATCCCACAGATGCTCGATTGGATTGAGATCTGGAGGATTTGGAGGCCAAGTCAACACCTCCAACTCGTTGTTGTGTTCCTCAAACCATTCTTGAATTCATCAGACCAGGGCACCTTCTTCCATCGCTCTGTGTTCCGGTTCTGATGCTCACGTCCCCGTTGTAGGTGCTTTTGGCTGTGGACACGGGTCAGCATGGACACCCTGACCGCTCTTCGGCTATACAGCCCCTCATACACAACGACCTGCGATGACCATCAACTTCAGGGACAACATGTTCACTCGCTGCCTCGTATATCTCACCCATTTTCAGGTGCCATTGTCACCAGATAATCAGTTTTCTTCACTTCACCGGTCAGAGGTCAGAATGTTATGGCTGATTGGTGTGTACAGAGGGGGGAGGGGTGTATATACTTTCACTATTTTACCAAAAGTATTGGGACGCCTGCCTTTACACACACATGAACTTTAATGGCATCCCAGTCTTACTCCGTAGGGTTCAATATTGAGTTGGCTCCGCCCTTTGCAGCTATAACAGCTTCACCTCTTCTGGGAAGGCCGTCCACAAGGTTTAGGAGGGTGTCTATGGGAATGTTTGACCATTCTTCCAGAAGAGCATTTGTGAGGTCAGGCGCTGATGTTGGATGAGAAGGCCTGGCTCGCAGTCTCCTCTCTAGTTCATCCCAAAGGTGTTCTATGGAGTTGAGGTCAGGACTCTGTGCAGGCCAGTCAAGTTCCTCCACCCCAAACTCACTCATCCATGTCTTTATGGACCTTGTTTTGTGCACTGGTCCAAATCATTTGGTGGAGGGGGGATAAAGTGTCGGGGGTGGGGGTTGGATTATGGTGTGGGGTTGGATTATGGTGTGGGGGGAGGGGGGATTATGGTGTGGGGGGTTGTTTTTCAGGGGTTGGGTTGGCCCCTTAGTTCCAGTGAAGGGAACTCTTAAGGCGTCAGCATACCAAGACATTTTGGACAATTTCATTCTCCCAACTTTGTGGGAGGAGTTTGGGGACGGCCCCTTCCTGTTCCAACATGACTGCCCACCAGTGCACAAAGCAAGGTCCATAAAGACATGGATGAGCGAGTTTGGGGTGGAGGAGCTTGACAAGACATACCAAATGTCTTGTTATGCCGACACCTTAAGAGTTCCCTTCACTGGAACTAAGGGGCCACACCCAACCCCTGAAAAACAACCCCCCACTATAATTCTCCCTCCACCAAATGATTTGGATCATTGCACAAAGCAAGGTCCATACAGACATGGATGAGCGAGTTTGGGGTGGAGGAACTTGACTGGCCTGCACAGAGTCCTGACCTCAACCCGATAGAACACCATTGGGATGAATTAGAGTGGAGACTGCGAGCCAGGCTTTCTTGTCCAACATCAGTGTCTGACCTAACAAATGCACTTCTGGAAGAATGGTCAAACATTCCCATAGACACACTCCTAAAGCTTGTGGACGGCCTTCCCAGAAGAGCTGAAGCTGTTATAGCTGCAAAGGGCGGAGCCAACTCAATATTGAACCCTCCGGACTAATGCTGGCCATACACTATACAAAAAATCGGCCGAAAAATCGTTCGTATAGACACTTCGTTCGTTTTTCGGCAAGTTGATGGGCACAAATCGATAATCGTTTGTGACGTTTTTGTGGTAAAAAAACGAACGGGAAGTTTGGTAAATTTCTGCAGAACGTACGATAAATTGCAAGGTTAATGTGTTTCCCGTCCGAACTTTCTGCACTAGGTATATGTAAAAAAATGAACAAAAAATTATTTATTCATGTCCACTGAACAATTTATCGGTCATTATATGATGGCACGATCGTTTGCGGTCACGGTCGAGCGTTCGTTTTTCGAAAAGGGGTTCGGCCGATTTTCTGTATAGTGTATGGCCAGCATAAGACTGGGAGGCCATTAAAGTTCATGTGTGTGTAAAAGGCAGGCGTCCCAATACTTTTGGTGATATAGAGAGTGTGTGTATATATATATATATATATATATATACACACAGTGGATATAAAAAGTCTACACACCCCTGTTAAAATGTCAGGTTTCTGTGCTCTAAAAAAAATGAGACAAAGATAAATAATTTCAGAACTTTTCCACCTTTAATGTGACCCATAAATTAACAACAAACTGAAATCTTTTATGGGGGGAGGTAAAAATAAAAAGCTAAAATAATATGGTTGCATAAGTCTGCACGCCCCCTTATAACTGGGGATGTCGCTGTGTTCAGAATGAAGCAATCACATTCCAACTCATGATAAATAGGAGTCAGTACACACCCGCCATCATTTAGGCCAATTTCATACTGGGGCGTTGGCGGCGGTAAAGCGCCGCTGCTTTTAGCGGCATTTTACCGTCGTATTTGTGGGTGCATTCGGCCGCTAGCGGGGCGCTTTTACCCCCCTTTAGCGGCCGAAAAAGGGTTAAAACCACCCCAAAGCACTGCTTCAGCAGCGCTTTGCCAGCGGTATAGCCACGCTGCCCCATTGATTTCAATGGGCAGGAGCGGTGAAGGACAGTATACACACCGCTCCTTCACCGCTCCAAAGATGCTGCTAGCAGGACTTTTTTTTACCATCCTGCCGGCGCACCACTCCAGTGTGAGAACCCTCGGGGGCTTTCACACTGGAGAGACAGGAGCGTCTCTTTCAGGGCGCTTTGCAGGCACTATTTTTAGCGCTGTAGCGCCTGCAAAGTGCCCCAGTGTGAGAGGGGTCTTAAAGTGTCTCTGATTAACCCCAAATAAAGCTCCGCTGTTCTAGTAGGTCTTTCCTGACATTTTCTTTGTCGCATCCTACAGCAGAAGCCATGGTCCTCAGACAGCTTCCAAAGCATCAGAGGGGTCTCATTGTTAGTAGAAGGTATCAGTTAGGAGAAGGGTCCAAAAGAATCTTCAAGGCATTAGATCTACCATGGAACACAGTGAAGACCGTCATCATCAAGTGGAGAAAATACGGCACAACAGGGACATCACCAAGAACTGGACGTCCCTCCAAAATTGCTGGAAAGACGAGAAGAAAACCAGTCAGGGAGGCTGAAAAGAGGTCCACAGCAACATTAAAGGAGCCGCAGGAATATCTGGCAAGTGCTGGCTGTGTGGTGACCACAATCTCCCGTATTCTTCATATGTCTGGGCTATGGGGTAGAGTGGCAAGACGGAAGACTTTTCTTACCAAGAAACACATCCAAGCCCGGCTAAACTTTTCAAAAACACATCTGAAGTCTCCCAAAAGCATGGGGGGGGGGGGGGGGGGAATGTGTCCTGGTCTGATGAAACCATGGTTGAACTTTTTGGCTATAATTCCAAAAGATATTTTTGGCGCAAAAACAACACTGCACATCATCAAAAGAACGCCGTACCCACCGTGAAGCATGGTGGTGGCAGCTTATCCTCAGGTTCCCATTATTCTGCCAAGGGCCACATTATTCTCAGGTACATTGTTTCTTCCAATGGCCACATTATCCTAAGGATCCCATTATTCTTTCAAGGGCCACATTATCCTAAGGATCCCATTATTCTACCAAGGGCCACATTATTTTCAGGATCCCATTATTCTACTAAGGGCCACATTATCCTCATGATCCCATTTTTCTGCCAAGGGCCACATTATTCTCAGGTACATTGTTTCTTCCAATGGCCACATTATCCTAAGGATCCCATTATTCTACCAAGGGCCACATTATCCTCAGGTTCTCATTATTCTACCAAGGGCCACATTATCCTCAGGATCCCATTATTCTACCAAGGGCCACATTATCCTCAGGATCCCATTATTCTACCAAGGGCCACATTATCCTCAGGTTCTCATTATTCTACCAAGGGCCACATTAGCCTCAGGTTCTCATTATTCTACCAAGGGCCACATTATCCTCAGGTTCTCATTATTCTACCAAGGGCCACATTATCCTCAGGATCCCATTATTCTACCAAGGGCCACATTATCCTCAGGATCTCATTATTCTACCAAGGGCCACATTATCCTCAGGTTCTCATTATTCTACCAAGGGCCACATTATCCTCAGGATCCCATTATTCTACCAAGGGCCACATTATCCTCAGGATCTCATTATTCTACCAAGGGCCACATTATCCTCAGGATCTCATTATTCTACCAAGGGCCACATTATCCTCAGGATCCCATTATTCTACCAAGGGCCACATTATCCTCAGGATCCCATTATTCTACCAAGGGCCACATTATCCTCAGGATCCCATTAATGCTTTGAGGCTATTTTTCTTCAGCTGGAACAGGGGGCCTTAGTCAAGGTAGAGGGAATTATGAACAGTTCCAAATATCGGCGGTGAATATTGGCACAAAACCTTCAGGCTTCTGCTAGAAAGCTGATCATGAAGAGGAACTTCATCTTCCAGCATAACAACGACCCAAAGCCTCCATCCAAATCAACAAAGGAATGGCCTTCACCAGAAGGTTAAAGTTTTGGAATGGCCCAGCCAGAGCCCAGACCTGAATCCCATGGAAAATCTGTGGGGTGATGTGAAGAGGGCTGTGCACAGGAGATGCCCTCGCCATCTGACAGATTTTGAGTGTTTTTTCAAAGAAGAGCGGGCGGATATTGCCGAGTCAAGATAGTGATAGACTCCTCCCCAAAAAGACTGAGTTCTGGGATAACATCAAGAGGGGCTTCAACAAAGTATTAGTGTAATGTCCTGTACACACGACCGGTTTTGCCGTCGGAATAAACTCCGAAGGTTTCTCCGACGGAACTCCGACGGAATTCCATTCAAGCGGTCTTGCCTACACACAGTCAAACCAAAGTCCGGCCGTCCAGAACGCTGTGACGTACAACACTTGCGACGGGACTAGAAAAGTGAAGTTCAATAGCCAGTAGCCAATAGCTTCCGTCTCGTACTTGCTTCAGAGCATGCGCCGTTTTTGGTACGTGGGAAAAGCAGACAGACGAGCGGGTTTCCCGATAGGAATCGGTTCCATCGGAAATATTTAGAACATGTTCTCTTTCTAGGTCCGTCAGAATTTTCTAAAAAAAGAAGTCCGATGAGGCCTACACACGATCGGAATATACGATGAAAAGCTTCCGTCGGACTTTTTCTGTCGGACATTCCGCTCGTGTGTACACGGCATACACACGATAGGATTTTCCTGACGACAAAACCGTGGATTTTTTTCCAATGGATGTCGGAACGCGGGATGACGTACAACGCGTACGGCGAGCCCGGAAAAAATGAAGTTCAATAGCCAGTGCGGCTCTTCTGCTTGATTCCGAGCGCGCGTGGAACTTTTGTGCGTCGGACTTGCGTACACACGATCGGAATTTCCGAGAACAAGTTTTGTTGTCGGAAAATTTGAGAACCTGCTCTCAAACATTTGTTGGCGGAATTTCCGGCAACAAATGTTCTATGGAGCCTACACACACGGTCGGACCTTCCGACAACAAGCTCCCATCCAACATTTGTTGTCGGAAAATCCGATCGTGTGTACGGGGCGTTGGGCAACCAGATTATTTTATTTTTTTTATTTTTACTTCCCTCCACCTAAAAGATTTCAGTTTGTTGTTCTCCTGAGTTGTACAATTTATGGGTCACATCGAAGGTGGGAAAAGTTCTGAAATGATTTGTCTTTGTCTCCTTTTTTTTACATCACAGAAACCCGACACTTTACCACCCGGGGTGTGTAGACTTTTTATATCCACTAATATATATATATATTGGGGGACACACAGTATATACAGTACATTGTATACAGTCAGTGGTCAGAATGTTATGGCTGATCGGTGTAAATGTATCATTGTATGAGATGTCTGGAGATCTATTGGGTGATATTAGTTGATCTGCAATATCAATGTATCCGGATCATCTGTTTTCTCCTCTTATCTTCTGTGATCTCCAACAGTGGCGGGAGTGGGGGGGGGTATCAGCAGGGGAAGTAGCGGGAGTAGAGGGGGGGCAGCGGTGGGAGTAGAGGGGGGGTAGCGGTGGCAGTAGAGGGGGGGGGGGGTAGCCGTGGGAGTGGGGGGGGGGATAGCGGCGGTGGCCTCCCCGGGGAGCTCATTAAAGTTTGGGGTAAAAGAATGAATTTACACTAATTACATGAAAGCAAACACTCACTGGCAGAATGCGGAGGGGGGGAGGGGGACTCCTCCTCTGTATATATTATATACTGTATCAGACTTCCCAGCCAATGGATGACGAGGGTTTATAATGAATGCGTTTCTGTAAAATAAAATCATTTTCTGCCTTTCAGTTGCTGACGGTTAGAAGCCGCTCGCCTTCTGTATCCGGGCAAAACTCTTCAGAACGTCTACATGTGGGGGTCGGAGATCGGCGCGGCGTCCCGCGGGGGAATCAGGCAATTTATTTAGGACGGGAGGGATGAACTCCAATGAAACCAGATAACCCAGGAAGGGGCCACACTATTCTACTGAGGGCCACATTATCCTGAGGATCACATTATTCTTCCAAGGGCCACATTATTCTAAGGATTCCTTTTTTCTACTGAGGCCACATTATCCTCAGGATCCCATTATTCTTCCGAGGGCCACGTTATCCTCAGAATCCCATTATTCTTCCAAGGGCCACGTTATTGTCATGATCCCATTATTCTGCCAAGGGCCACATTATCCTAAGGATCCCATTATTCTACTAGGTGTCACATTATCCTCATGATCCCATTATTCTTCCAAGGGCCACATTATCCTCAGGTACATTGTTTCTTCCAAGGGCCACATTATCCTAAGAATCACATTATTCTACTAGGGGACACATTATCCTCAGGATCCCATTATTCTGCCAAGGGCCACATAATTATTCTAATGCCGCGTACACACGAGCGGACTTTACGGCGGACTTTGCCCGGCGGACTTTTCAACGTACTTTCCGACGGACTTTCTGAATGAACGGACTTGCCTACACACAATCCACCAAAGTCCGTCGAATTCGTACGTGATGACGTACGACCGGACTAAAACAAGGAAGTTCATAGCCAGTAGCCAATAGCTGCCCTAGCGTGGCTTTTTGTCCGTCGAACTAGCATACAGACGGCGGACTTTTCGACCGGACTCGATTTCAACGGATACATTTTAAACAAGTTTCAAATCTAAGTCCGTCCAACTTTTGAGAAAACAAAGTCCGCTGGAGCCCACACACATCGAATTGTCCGACGAAATCCAGTCCGCCGGGCAAAGTCCGCCGTAAAGTCCGCTCGTGTGTACGCGGCATAAGGATCCCATTTTTCTACTAGGGGCCACATTATCCTAAGAATTCCACTATTCTTCCAAAGGCCACATTATCTTAAGGATCCCATTATTCTTCCAAGGGCCACATTATTTTCAGGATCCCATTATTCTACCAAGGGCCACATTATCCTCAGGTTCCTATTATTCTTCAAAGGGCCACATTATCCTAAGGATCCTATTATTCCACCAAGGGCCACATTATCCTAAGAATTCCAGTATTCTTCCAAGGGCCACATTATCTTCAGCATCCCATTATTCTACCAAGGGCCACATTATCCTAAGAATTCCATTATTCTTCCAAAGGCCACATTATCCTAAGGATCCCATTATTCTTCCAAGAGCCATATTATCCCCAGGTACATTGTTTCTTCCAAGGGCCACATTATCCTCATGATCCCATTATTCTTCCAAGGGCCACATTATCCTAATGATCACATTGTTCTTCAAAGTTTTTTCAGACGTTTCTACAAACGGTGGGTTTCATTGCACGCTGACACACGATACGTATTCCTAAAGGGTTACACTCACACCCAATGCATCTTTATCCTCCCGGTCCCAAGAGCTGACAATCTATTTGTAAACTGTAATTATACTACAGACAGTTCATGGCGGCGGAGTGAGGCGTTTTACGCCAACTAATGACTTCCGCACGAGACAATCGCCTCACTCGGGGTGATGAACGACCCAGTAAATTATTGTAATAAAAATCAGCTTAGCAGGCGCTGTGCGCGTCCCGCCTGCGAGCGTAAAATCTATCCTCCTAATTGCTTATTGACGGCCATGCCCCATGACATCACTGCCAGCCAATCACAGAGCTGGAAACAAAGGGGAGCTGGTATCCGTGTGTCGGTCTCCAGGGGGATGAATGATGACATTGAGGGATGATGGGAGAAGAGCCGGGGGTCATCTGAGTCTACCTGGGGGGGTGGGGGGGCTGAGCTGAGGATCGAGGTAATGTTATTACACCTCCAGGAGGTGATACATTGTAACAGGAACACCCACCCTAACATTGTTATATAAAGAGAACCTGTCACATCTCAGTTCCTCTAGGAATCAGAACATTCCGCCCTTGATAATGTGTCAGACCTCGCCTATGGAAGAGTTAAAGGACTTCAGGGGTCAGAGGTCATCTGAAGTTCCTGCCCTGACAACTGCCTGACCTCCCGCACCGCATAGTTTCCTCATTCCTGCTAACTACAGGGCTCTACTGGTAGATACTGTTATGTACACTCTGCAGCTGGGAGACAATGTGTGAGGTCAGTAGTGACATAACAATTGCTTTAAACTTCATCTCTTCATCTCTTCTACACCACCGACATAGACCCGCCTCCTCTACACCACTGACATAGACCCCGCCTCCTCTACACCACCGACATAGACCCCGCCTCCTCTACACCACTGACATAGACCCCGCCTCCTCTACACCACCAACATAGACCCGCCTCCTCTACACCACCAACATAGACCTCGCCTCCTCTACATCACCGACATAGACCCCGCCTCTTCTACATCACCAACACAGACCCCGCCTCCTCTACACCACTGACATAGACTCCGCCTCCTCTACACCACCGACATAGACCCCGCCTCCTCTAGACCACTGACATAGACCCCGCCTCCTCTACACCACTGACATAGACCCCGCCTCCTCTACATCACCAACACAGACCCCGCCTCCTCTACACCACCGACATAGACCCCGCCTCCTCTACATCACCAACACAGACCCCGCCTCCTCTACATCGCCAACACAGACCCGCCTCTTCTACATCACCAACACAGACCCTGCCTCCTCTACACCGCCTACACAGACCCGCCTCCTCTACACCACCGACATAGACCCGCCTCTTCTACATCACCAACACAGTCCCCGCCTCCTCTACACCACTGACATAGACCCCGCCTCCTCTACATCACCAACACAGACCCCGCCTCCTCTACACCACCGACATAGACCCCGCCTCCTCTACATCACCAACACAGACCCCGCCTCCTCTACACCGCCAACACAGACCCGCCTCCTCTACACCACCGACATAGACCCGCCTCCTCTACATCACCAACACAGTCCCCGCCTCCTCTACACCACTGACATAGACCCCGCCTCCTCTACATCACCAACACAGACCCCGCCTCCTCTACACCACCGACATAGACCCCGCCTCCTCTACACCACCGACATAGACCCGACCTCCTCTACATCACCAACACAGACCCGCCTCCTCTACACCACCAACATAGACCCGCCTCCTCTACATCACCAACACAGACCCGCCTCCTCTACACCACCAACATAGACCCGCCTCCTCTACATCACCAACACAGACCCGCCTCCTCTACACCACCGACATAGACCCGCCTCCTCTACATCACCAACACAGTCCCCGCCTCCTCTACACCACTGACATAGACCCCGCCTCCTCTACATCACCAACACACACAGTCCCCGCCTCCTCTACACCACTGACATAGACCCCGCCTCCTCTACATCACCAACACACACAGTCCCCGCCTCCTCTACACCACTGACATAGACCCCGCCTCCTCTACATCACCAACACAGTCCCCGCCTCCTCTACACCACCGACATAGACCCCGCCTCCTCTACATCACCAACACAGTCCCCGCCTCCTCTACACCACCGACATAGACCCGGCCTCCTCTACACCACCAACACAGACCCCGCCTCCTCTACACCACCAACATAGACCCGCCTCCTCTACATCACCAACACAGACCCGCCTCCTCTACACCACCAACATAGACCCGCCTCCTCTACATCACCAACACAGACCCGCCTCCTCTACACCACCGACATAGACCCGGCCTCCTCTACATCACCAACACAGACCCGCCTCCTCTACACCACCGACATAGACCCGCCTCCTCTACATCACCAACACAGTCCCCGCCTCCTCTACACCACTGACATAGACCCCGCCTCCTCTACATCACCAACACAGTCCCCGCCTCCTCTACACCACAGAAATAGACCCCGCCTCCTCTGCACCACTAAAACAGACCCCCACCTCTTCTACACAGTAAACTTTAGCTGTGCAATCTGCTGATCACTCTATATAATCAAACAACTGAATCAGCAGATTGAACTGCTAAGGTCTACAACACCCAGTGGCCAGCAGGGAGGAGTATGCACCTCTAAAGGGCTGCCAGTGATGTGTTCTTTCAGACAGGCAGGATGCTGTGACATTGAAGGTGAACATAAGTCCCCACCAAAGTTGATCTTAATACATAGCAAGGGCTACCAGGCAGACCCACTGATGAGGTCATCAGATGTTAAAAAAGACTTTTCTTGAGAATGAAAACCAGCATCAGGGGAAGGGAGGAACAAAGGGAAGGTAAGATATGCGTACGTTACACTTCAGCTTTAAACTCTCCCCCAAAATCGTGAGAATTTATTGACATTTCGCCAATTTTGTAAAATGCATCTGAAAGTGGAGTGAAGACTTCATTGAGGTGGTTTTGATTTTAAGGGTTCCATGAGCATTAAACATCTCCTGAGGGTTACAGTGGCTCCCCCCACCTATCCTGGACCCGTTTTACCAAAAACACCTTACCCTCATCATTATTTAAAAATAAAAAAAATAACGGCACAACATACAACTGAATACACAAATAAATAATTTAAAACCACTTCCATACCGGGCCTATTCTGGCACTTGTCTCCTACATGTAAAAATCATCATTTTTTTTGCAAAAAAATTTCTCAGAACCCCCAAACATTATATATGTTCTTTTAGCAGGAACCCTTGGGAATAAAATGGCGGGCATTGCAACTTTTTATCTCGCACGGTATTTGCGCAATAATTTTTCAAACACCTTTTTTTTGGAAAAAAAACGGTTTTATGAATTAAAAAATAACAAAACAGTAAAGTTAGCCCAATTTTTTTGTATAATATGAAAGATGATGTTACGCCGAGTAAATAGATACCTAACATGTCAAGCTTTAAAATTGCGCACAATCATGGAATGGCGCCAAACTTTGGTACTTAAAAATCTCCATAGGTGACGCTTTGAACATTTTTACAGGTTACCAGTTTAGAGTTACAGAGGAGTTCTAGTGCTAGAATTATTGCACACGCTCTAATGCACGTGGCGATACCTCACATGTGTGGTTTGAACGGCGTTTACATATGTGGGCAGGACTTGCATGTGCGTTCGTTTCTGAGCGCAAGCTACCAGGGACAGGGGCGTTTAAAAAAAATATTTTTCTTATTTTATTTTTTATTTTACTTCATTTTTTTTATTTTTACACTTTTTTTTACATTTTTATTTTTTGATCACTTTTATTCCTATTACAAGCGATGTAAACATCCCTTGTAATAGGAATCTATTGTGACAGGTCCTCTTTATGGAGAGATGCGGGGTCAATAAGACTCCACATCTCCCCTCCAGGCTGGAAAGCATGAGATTGTGAAAAATAATTCACCGATCTCATGCTGACAGCCGCGATCGCGGCTTTGTTTACTTCCGGGAAACCGGGTGTGACGTCATAACGTCGCGCCGGGCCTCCGAAGGTCATAGAGATGACTGGTTACCATCTGGTCACCGGAAATCTCTATCGTCGTCATCCAGTGCTGGCCAATTCTTTCTCCGGGCCTGGAGAAGCACCCGGATGGCGGCGGGAGGCGGGTCGTCCCCTCCCGTCGCCTATAGGAACGATCAAGCGGTGGAACTGCTGCTATGATCATTCTTATGGTGCACAGAATTGCCGGCTGGAAAGAATGATATCTGAATGATGCCTGTAGCTGCAGGCATCATTCAGATATCCACACTCAAAGTCAAGGACGTTTTTTTACTATGGCCCGGTTTTGAAGTGGTGTTTAAACAAGATATGCAAATCTCACTACATGAGAACTAAACCACCCCAATACCCCCTAGACCCCCAATACACCCCCAGAAACCCCAGACCCCCAACATACCCCCAGACCAACAATACACCCCTAGAAACCCAAGACCCTCAACACAACCCCAGAAGCACCAGACACCAATGCACCCCAGGCCCCCAATACTCCCCCAGAAACCCCAGACCCTCAACATACCCCCAGACTGTCAACACAACCCCAGAAACCCCAGACCCCCAATACACCCTCAATACACCCCCAAACCAACCAATACACACCCCAGAAACCCCAGACCCCCAATGCACCCCAGACCCCCAATACACCCTCACTACACCCCCAGAAACCCCCAATACACACCCCAGAAACCCCAGACCCCCAATACAACCTCCAAAACTTCAAGACCTTCAATACACACCTACAAACTCACAGACCCCAAAATACCCCCAATGCACCCCCCCCCCGAAACCCCAGACCCCTAATACACCCTCAGAAACTCCAGACCCTCAATACACCCCCAGAAACCCCCAATACAACCTGAGAATCCCCAGACCCCCAATACAACCTCAGAAACCCCCAGACCCTCAGTACACTCCCAGAAACCCCCAGACCCCCAATACACCCCAAGAAACCCCAGACCCTCACTACACCCCCAGAAACCCCAGACCCCCAATGCACCCCCAATACACACCCCAGAAACCCCAGACCCCCAATACAACCTCCAAAACTCCAAGACCCTCAATACACACCCACAAACTCACAGACCCCAATATGCCCCCAGACCCCCAATGCACCCCCAGAAACCCCAGACCCCTAATACAACCCCAGACCCTCAATACACCCCCAGAAACCCCCAATACAACCTCAGAAACCCCCAGACCCTCAGTACACTCCCAGAAACCCCAAGACCCCCAATGCACCCCAGACCCCTAATAGACCCCAAGAACCCCCAGGCCCTCACTATACCACCAGAAACCCCAGACCCCCAATACACCCCCAGATCCCCAAAACAACATCAGAAACCCCCAGACCCTTAATTAACCCCCAGAAACCCCAGACCCTGAATACACCCCCAGAAACCCCAGACCCCCAATGCAACATCAGAAACCCCCAGACCCCCAATATACCCCCAGACTCCCAATACACCCCCAGAAACCCCTATACCTCCAATAGGCCCCCAGAAACCATACAATTTTTTTCCAAAGGTAATTTCTCGAGCAGCAACATGAGTGAAATTGGGAATTTCTGTTTTTGGTGAAATTGGTCATTTTACAGACATTTCTCTTCCCTGGAACTGGCCAGCAGGCTGAGAGTCTAGTCCCCCCCCCCCCCCCACCCCCTGGTGATCAGCTGTAAATCATAACGCCCCGCCAAGCCTGCCAAGTGTCTGTCCCCCATTGTGCCTGGTCAGCAGGGGATTCCCATTCATGTCATTCTATAGGAATCTGCCAGCTGATGAGACAGCCGGAGAATTAATCCCCTGGATGGGAGGTCACCCTGGCAGCCGCCCAGCTCCCATCACTCCTGGAGGAAATGCCAAGGACTCGGGAAAGTCCCTTGTTGTCATCTCATGGTCAGATTGGAGGAAGGGTGAGGCTCCACAACATGGCGGCCAACGTAGAATGACTTCTTACTAGAAACCCTCCCAGAGACTCTATAGGAAGACCAATCAGAGAAGAGTTATAAAGGCCCAAAAATGCAGAAACCCCACCGCTGAGTCCAAGCGGGAGCCACAATCACAATCATATTTCTCCTTATGGTGGAGAGAAGAAACTTTGTCCCATTGGGGGTATTTATAGACGCAGAGGACGACACATGAAGGGCCCATTCACACCTCAGCGTTCTCTAGCTGGAAGATCCAAATCGCTGGAGGAGAAAAAAAATGTATTATTCCCTATTGAGTTGGTTCACATCTCCACCACAAGTCGCCTGACGCCAAACGCCTGAAGCTCAAAAAAGGTTCTGGAGCTTTTTTTGTAGCTCAAATCGGGCAAATTGGTGCGTTTTGGAAGCATTTTTGGTTCCATAGAAATGCATGAAAACGCTTGATTTGCGTGTTTTTTTTGTGCTTTAGCGTCTTTTGCCGGACATTTCTGAGTGTTTTTTTTCTGCTCAGATGCAATAATTGAATAAAATAAATAATAATAATAGTTAATAAATAAAATACACACATAAACAACAATAATCATAAATAAATGATAAATAAAAAATAAATAACAATAAAAATAAATAAATAAAATAACTCCAACCCCTAACATTAATAACTAACCTTAATATTAACCCCTAACCCTGATTCTATCTCCTAACCCTAATATAAACCCCTAATCCTATCCCCTGACCCTAATATTAACCACTATATCTATCTCCTATCCCTAAGATTAATTGCTAACCTTAATATTAATGCCTAACATTAATCCTATACCCTAACATTAACCCCTAACCCTATTAACCCCTAATACTATCCCCTAACCCTAATATTAACTGCTAACCCTATCCCCTAACCCTAACATTAACCCCAATCCTAACATTAACCCCTAACCCTAGTATTAACACCAATGCTATCCCTTAAACCTAACATTAACCCCTAACCCTAATATTAACACCAATGCTATCCCTTAACCCTAACATTAACCCCTAACCCTAATCTTATCCCCTAATCCTAACATTAACCCCTAACCCTAATCTTATCCCCTAATCCTAACATTAACCCCTAACCCTAATCTTATCCCCTAATCCTAATATTAACCCCATTCCTAACCCTTAAACCTAATATAAACCCTATCCACCAACCCGAATATTAACCCTAATATTAATATTGACAGCATACTGACAGGAACGGTACCAGCTGATTGGCGAAAAGCCCATGTGGTACCAATATTCAAAAAAAGGGCCGAGGTGTTCCTGGTAACTACAGGCCTATCAGCCTAACATCAATAGTATGTAAACTATAGGAGGGGATGATTAGGGACTATATCCAAGAATTTGCTGATGAAAACAGTATCATTAGTAGTAATCAGCGCGGGTTTACAAAGGTAGTTCCTGCCAAACCAACCTGTAAACCTTTTATAAGGAAGTGAGCTGCCACTTGGACAAGGATAGGCCGGTGTTGTATCTGGATTTTGCAAAAGCTTTCAATACAGTACCCTACAAACGCTTAAAGGATATGTAAACGTTCAGTTTTTAAAAACAATAAACATGTCATACTTACCTTCTCTGTGCAGTTGGTTTTGCACAGTGGCCCCGATCCTCCTCTTCTGGGGTCCCTCAGTGGTGCTCCTGGCTCCTCCTCTTCTCGAGTGCCCTGTCGGAGAAGCGCTCTCCCTCGTGGGGGACACTCCCGTGTCCTGCTGCTGCCTCCATTGACACAGACAGCAGGACTCGGCTCCGCCCCCCGGCTCCCATGTCATTGGATTTGAATGACAGTAGCGGGAGCCAATGGCTGCGCTGCTATCAATCTATCCAATCAGGACCCGAGACACACCGGCTGGAGCGGATGTGCTCTTCCCCGGTGCAGGAACAATCGGGCTCAGGTAAGTAAAAGGGGGGCTCTGGGGGGCTGGTGCACTACAAGAGGTTTTTCAGCACCTTTAATCAACAAGCTGAGGTTTGTATGCATGGACCATAAGATTTGTTCTTGGATGGAAAACTGGCCACAGGGGCTCACTTCTCACTCATAGAAGGTTAACAGGTTGGTTTGGCAAGAACGACCTTTCGTAAATCCATGCTGATTACTACTAATGATACTGTTTTCATCAGCAAATTCTTTGGATGTAGTCCCTTATTATCCCCTCCTATAGTTTACATACTATTGATGTTAGGCTGTGGCCAGTTTTCTATCCAAGAACAAACTTTATGAAGTTGGACCATAAGGTTTGTTCTTGGTTAGAAAACTGGCCACAGGGGCGTGTCCAAAGGGTGGTTTTTAATAAGGTGTGCTCAGAATGGATTGGGGTGGTCAGTGGGGGACCCCAAGTCTCTGTCCTGGGACCAAGTCTGTTTAATTTATTTATAAATAATATAGAGGATGGGATAAATATCTCAATCTCAGTGTTTGCCGATGACACAAAAATATGCAGGGCAAAACCATCACAGCAGGATGTGGAAACTTTACAAAAAGACCCCAATAAATGAATAGAGTGGGCAACTAGATGGCAAATGAGGTTCAACATTGAAAAATGTAAAGCAATGCACTTGGGGGGTAAAAATATAAACACAGGTTATTTACTAGGAGGAGCCGCTCTGGGGGGATTCCAGGATGGAGAAAGATCTGGGGGTCCTAGTAGATGACAGGCTCAGCAATAGCATGCAGTGCCAAGCTGCTGCAAGCAAAGCCGGCAGACTATCGGCATGCAATAAAAAGGGGATTTACTACAGAGATAAAACGATTATTCTGACACTTTATAAAACTCTGGTTCGGCCGCATGCATTTGCAGCATTTCGCCCAGTTCTGGTCACCAGTCCTCAGGAAGGATGTGCTGGAGAGAAGTTCAGAGAAGGGCAACTAAATTATTAAGGGGACTGGAGGACCTCAAATACAAGGAACCACATCAATTCTCCCCGGAGAAGAGACGCTTGAGAGGAGAGGTGATAGCGATGTACAAATACCTCAATGGGGATCCCGGCCAGTCCCAGGGAGTGTAAGAGGACACAGGGGGGGCCACACCATGAGGTTGGAAGTAGAAGCGGTTTAACCTTAAACTGTACAGGGCTTTTCACTGTCAGGGCGATTAGGATGTGGAACTCCCTTCCACAATCAGTGGTGTCAACAGGAAGTATTGATAGTTTCAAAAGACTCTTGGACGTGCATCTTATCGAACACAATATACAGGGATATGAGAAATAATTATCTACAGGACCACAGCAACACAGGCTGAACTGGATGGACTATTGTCTTCATTTAAACTTCCTAACTATGCAATTATCTAACCCCAAACCCTAATATTGACCCCTAACCACACCCCCTAACCCTAATCCACCTAACCCTAATATTAACCCCTAATCCTATCCACCTAACCCTAATATTAACCCCTAATCCTATCCACCTAACCCTAATATTAACCCCTAATCCTATCCCCTAACCATAATATTGACCCCTAACCATAACCCCTAATCCTATCCACTAACCCTAATATTAACCCCTAACCCTAATATTAACCCCTAATCCTATCTCCTAACCCTAATATTGACCCCTAACCGTAACCCCTAACCCTAATCCTATCCACTAACCCTAACATTAACCCCTAACCCTAATATTAACCCCTAACCCTAATATTAACCCCTAATCCTATCTCCTAACCCTAATATTAACCCCTAACCCTAATATTACCCCTAATCCTATCTCCTAACCCTAATATTAACTCCTAACCGTAACCCCTAACCCTAATCCTATCCACTAACCCTAACATTAACCCCTAATCCCAATGTTAACCCCTAATCCTATCCCCTAACCATAATATTGACTCTTAACTATAACCCCTAATCCTATCTACTAACCCTAATATTAACCTATAATCCTATCCCCTAACGTAAATATTAACCCCTAACCCTAACAATAACCCCTAATCCTAATGTTAACCCCTATTCCTATCCCCTAACCATAATATTAACTCCTATTCCTATCCCCTAACGTAAATATTAACCCCTAACCCTAACAATAACCCCTAATCCTAATGTTAACCCCTATTCCTATCCCCTAATGTAAATATTAACCCCTAACCCTAACAATACCCCAACCCATAACATTAACCCCTAACCCTAACTATATCCTCTTACTAAACAAGTTAACAAATGAATAAATAAATAACAACACATAAAAGCGGATGAAAAGCTGAAAAACGCAGCAAGAAATATTGGCTAATAAAAAATAAAAAAACACCAAAGCTCAAAAACGCTTTAAAAACGCTGTATACAAAAAAGCTCACAAAACGGTGGTATATAGCCAAGGACAGAGGTGGATATAGGATGGGGGAGGGGGGAGGGTATACAGTGCAGTGGAATTCTGGGCCATACATTTGTATGTTAAGGATTTTCAGGAATTATTGCCATGTAGCATCTGCGCAGTGTTCAGGGGAAGGGTGCCCAATGTTGGGGGAGAGGGGTGCCCATGTTGGGGGAGAGGGGTGCCCAGGGTTGGGGAAGAGGGGTGCCCAATGTTGGGGGAGAGGGGTGCCCAGTGTTGGGGGGAGGGGTGCCCAGTGTTGGGGAGGTGGGGGATGCCCAGTGTTGGGGGAGAGGGTTGCCCAGTGTTCTGGGAGAGGGGTGCCAAGTATTGGTGGAGAAGGGGGGTGCCCAGTGTTGGGGAGATGGGGGATGCCCAGTGTTGGGGAGAAGGGGGTGCCCAGTATTGGTGGAGAAGGGGGATGCCCAGTGTTGGGGGGAAGGGGGGTGTCAAGTGTTGGTGGAGAAGGGGGGCGCCCAATGTTGCGGGTGCCCAGTGTTGGGGGGTGCCCGGTCACCTTCGCCCCTCCACTGTCTCCCCTCTATAGGGGTGACCTCATTATGATCACACGTTCCTCTCTCGCTGGCCCTCGGTGGGTTAATCTAATCAAACACGCCCCCAGCGCCCCCCACTGCAATAAGCACTGCGGATCTGTCAGGTCGAAGGATCTGAGACTTCAGATCTGTACAGTTTGATCTTCGGACTCCTCCTACAATGTTACAATGTACAGTCTGATCTCCGGGCTCCTCCTACAATGTTACAATGTACAGTCTGATCTTCAGGCTCCTCCTACAATGTTACAATGTACAGTCTGATCTCCGGGCTCCTCCTACAATATTACAATGTACAGTCTGATCTCCGGGCTCCTCCTACAATGTTACAATGTACAGTTTGATCTCCGGATTCCTCCTACAATGTTACAATGTACAGTCTGATCTCCGGGCTCCTCCTACAATGTTACAATGTACAGTCTGATCTTCAGGCTCCTCCTACAATGTTACAATGTACAGTCTGATCTCCGGGCTCCTCCTACAATATTACAATGTACAGTCTGATCTCCGGGCTCCTCCTACAATGTTACAATGTACAGTTTGATCTCCGGATTCCTCCTACAATGTTACAATGTACAGTCTGATCTCCGGGCTCCTCCTACAATGTTACAATGTACAGTCTGATCTTCGGACTCCTCCTACAATGTTACAATGTACAGTCTGATCTCCGGGCTCCTCCTACAATGTTACAATGTACAGTTTGATCTCCGGATTCCTCCTACAATGTGCAGTCTGATCTCCGGGCTCCTCCTACAATGTTACAATGTACAGTTTGATCTCCGGATTCCTCCTACAATGTTACAATGTGCAGTCTGATCTCCTGGCTCCTCCTACAATGTTACAATGTACAGTCTGATCTCCGGGCTCCTCCTACAATGTACAGTCTGATCTCCGGGCTCCTCCTACAATGTTACAATGTACAGTCTGATCTCCGGGCTCCCTCCAGGGAATGTTGGCATATAAATATACATTTCTGGCACTTTGGATATAACGATCTTCTATTCTAATGACCTGATGAAACTTTTCACTATTTGTTTTGGAATGTCCCCTCAGTATGTCCTTTTAAGAACTTCCCCTGACTCCGCCCTGTACCCAGTAAAACATATTGAAGGAGGCGGGCCCAGGCACCACATTTTTTGGGGTGTCAGGTCCTAGATTCCTCATATGCTTTTATATACAGTGGGGACGGAAAGTATTCAGATCCCCTTACATTTTTCACTCTTTATTATATTGCAGCCATTTGCTAAAATCATTTAAGTTCATTTTTTTCCCCATTAATGTACACACAGCCCCCCATATTGTACACACAGCCCCCCATATTGTACACACAGCACCCCATATTGTACACACAGCCCCCCATATTGTACACACAGCACCCCATATTGTACACACAGCACCCCATATTGTACACACAGGACCCCATATTGTACACACAACACCCCAAATTGTACACACAGCACCCCATATTGTACACACAGCACCCCATATTGTACACACAGCCCCCCATATTGTACACACAGCACCCCATATTGTACACACAGCACCCCATATTGTACACACAGCACCCCATATTGTACACACAGCACCCCATATTGTACACACAGCCCCCCATATTGTACACACAGCACCCCATATTGTACACACAGCACCCCATATTGTACACACAGGACCCCATATTGTACACACAACACCCCAAATTGTACACACAGCACCCCATATTGTACACACAGCACCCCATATTGTACACACAACACCCCATATTGTACACACAGCACCCCATATTGTACACACAACACCCCATATTGTACACACAACACCCCAAATTGTACACACAGCACCCCATATTGTACACACAGCACCCCATATTGTACACACAACACCCCATATTGTACACACAGCACCCCATATTGTACACACAGCACCCCATATTGTACACACAACACCCCATATTGTACACACAGCACCCCATATTGTACACACAGCACCTCATATTGTACACACAGCACCCCATATTGTACACACAGCACCCCATATTATACACACAGCACCCCATATTGTACACACAGCACCTCATATTGTACACACAGCACCTCATATTGTACACACAGCACCCCATATTGTACACACAGCACCTCATATTGTACACACAGCACCCCATATTGTACACACAGCACCCCATATTGTACACACAGCACCCCATATTGTACACACAGCCCCCATATTGTACACACAGCACCTCATATTGTACACACAGCACCCCATATTGTACACACAGCACCCCATATTGTACACACAGCACCCCATATTGTACACACAGCCCCCATATTGTACACATGGCCCCCCATATTGTACACATGGCCCCCCATATTGTACACACACAGCACCCCATATTGTACACACACAGCACCCCATATTGTACACACACAGCACCCCATATTGTACACACAGCTCCCCATATTGTACACACAACACCCCATATTGTACACACAGCACCCCATATTGTACACACAGCACCCCATATTGTACACACAGCACCTCATATTGTACACACAGCACCCCATATTGTACACACAGCACCCCATATTGTACACACAGCACCCCATATTGTACACACAGCCCCCATATTGTACACACAGCACCTCATATTGTACACACAGCACCCCATATTGTACACACAGCACCCCATATTGTACACACAGCACCCCATATTGTACACACAGCCCCCATATTGTACACATGGCCCCCCATATTGTACACATGGCCCCCCATATTGTACACACACAGCACCCCATATTGTACACACACAGCACCCCATATTGTACACACACAGCACCCCATATTGTACACACAGCTCCCCATATTGTACACACAACACCCCATATTGTACACACAGCACCCCATATTGTACACACAGCACCCCATATTGTACACACAGCCCCCCCATATTGTACACACAGCCCCCATATTGTACACTCAGCACCCCATATTGTACACACAGCACCCCATATTGTACACACAACACCCCATATTGTACACACAGCCCCCATATTGTACACTCAGCACCCCATATTGTACACACAGCACCCCATATTGTACACACAGCACCCCATATTGTAACACAGCCCCCATATTGTACACTCAGCACCCCATATTGTACACACAGCACCCCATATTGTACACACAACACCCCATATTGTACACACAGCACCCCCATATTGTACACACAGCACCCCATATTGTACACACGGCCCCCCATATTGTACACACAGCACCCCATATTGTACACACAGCACCCCATATTGTACACACAGCAGCCCATATTGTACACACGGCCCCCCATATTGTACACACACAGCACCCCATATTGTACACACAGCACCCCATATTGTACACACAGCCCCCATATTGTACACACAGCACCCCATATTGTACACACGGCCCCCCATATTGTACACACACAGCACCCCATATTGTACACACAGCCCCCCATATTGTACACACAGCACCCCATATTGTACACACAGCACCCCATATTGACAGAAAAACACAGAATTTTTGACATTTTTGCAGATTTATTAAAAAAGAAAAACTGAAATATCACATGCTCCTAAGTATTCAGACCCTTTGCTGTGACACTCATATATATAACTCAGGTGCTGTCCATTTCTTCTGATCATCCTTGAGATGGTTCTACACCTTCATTTGAGTCCAGCTGTGTTTGATTATACCGATTGGATTTGATTAGGAAAGCCACACACCTGTCTATATAAGACCTTACAGCTCACAGTGCATGTCAGAGCAAATGAGAATCATGAGGTCAAAGGAACTGCCTGAAGAGCTCAGAGACAGAATTGTGGCAAGGCACAGATCTGGCCAAGGTTACAAAAAAATTTCTGCTGCACTTAAGGTTCCTAAGAGCTCAGTGGCCTCCATAATCCTTAATGGAAGACATTTGGGACGACCAGAACTCTTCCTAGAGCTGACCGTCCGACCAAACTGAGCTATCGGGGGAGAAGAGCCTTGGTGAGAGAGGTAAAGAAGAACCCAAAGATCACTGTGGCTGAGCTCCAGAGATGCAGTCGGGAAATGGGAGAAAGTTGTAGAAAGTCAACCATCACTGCAGCCCTCCACCAGTCGGGGCTTCATGGCAGACGGAAGCCTCTCCTCAGTGCAAGACACATGAAAGCCGCATGGAGTTTGCTAAAAAAACACCTGAAGGACTCCAAGATGGTGAGAAATAAGATTCTCTGGTCTGATGAGACCAAGATAGAACTTTTTGGCCTTAATTCTAAGCGGTATGTGTGGAGAAAACCAGGCACTGCTCATCACCTGTCCAATACAGTCCCAACAGTGAAGCATGGTGGTGGCAGCATCATGCTGTGGGGGTGTTTTTCAGCTGCAGGGACAGGATGACTGGTTGCAATCGAGGGAAAGATGAATGCGGCCAAGTACAGGGATATCCTGGATGAAAACCTTCTCCAGAGTGCTCAGGACCTCAGACTGGGCTGAAGGTTTACCTTCCAACAAGACAATAACCCTAAGTAAATGATTTTAGCAAATGGCTGCAATATAACAAAGAGTGAAAAATTTAAGGGGGTCTGAATACTTTCCGTCCCCACTGTATATAAAAATAATCTGAGAGCGGGGAACAGAAGTGACTGAGGTTCTGTCCATCCAGTCCTGAGATTTACACAGCTGTGCAATACAGCTCAGTCCTGCCTGGCATTAGGGGAAACCTGATTTTTGTTTTAATTTATTCTTCTGCAGTTCAGTAACACTTACAGGTTTTGCCCCCCCCGCCTGTGATTGGACGGTGAGAAGGAGAAGCAGCAGACTGATGAGCTCATCTCTCTGTCCCTCTGCTCTCTCCTCCTATCAGCATGCTCCTTGCACTAAATTGCTCATTGTGCTGCTTCTCCCTCTCCTAGTCTGAGCTCTGCTGTACAGGGTCTGATACCAGGTCATATTACTTAGCTTGTATTTAAATAAAACCCCTTTAATGATGTACGAGGGATCACAGAGCACTCTTCATTCGCCTGGAGTTCAGCTTTTACACATTTCTCCTCCAGATTTGGGGTATTTTATACAAGACAATCGTCTACAACTCCTGCAACTCCTGAAGAATCAGAACCCCCAACCCCCCCCCCCCCCCCCGGTCGTTCTGTACAAAGAGCGCACAGCGATGGCCCTGCCCTCCATACAGGCCTGGTAAGGGTAGTCCCCTCCCCCCCCGCGCCTGGGCACTCGGCCACGCCAGAGATGTCACCAAGACGTCAGCGCAGAAAATGACAAAGGTGGTAAATATGGAGCCTGCGGAGAAAATGGCCGCGCTTACATAACATCTGCCGGAGTCACACAGAGGATTCTGGGTAACTGCGAGTCGGTTCATGTGAGAAATTCTCATAAAGAGCTGAATATTCAACTCGGAATATGTAGGCAATCATAACATTCCAATATAAAACATAAAGAGCAATTAGAGGCTCTCTAGAGTCTAGACCATGTGATACTACATGTCCCAGCATGTTCTACCCACCTGAAGAACTACATGTCCCAGCATGTCCTACACACTGGAAGAACTACATGTCCAAGCATGTCCTGCCCACCTGAAGAACTACAGGTTGCAGATTGTCATACCCAATTGAAGAACTACATGTTCCAGCATGTTCTACCAGCCAAAGGAACATGTCCTAGTGTGTCCTACCCATCAACAAATACTTCATGTTCCAGCTTGTCCTACTGAAATTCTACAAGTACCAGCAAGTCTTTCCCTACAGTAGGACTACATGTTCCAGCATGACCTATCTTCCACAGGAACTACATGCCCCAGTATGTGCTACACATCAGAGGAACTACATATCCTGAAATGTCTTACCTTTCAAAAGAACTGCATGTCCCAGAATCCCATGGCCACATTGGGAGGAATCTGCGTGGACTCAACCTACTGTGGGAGTCTATTCTTTTGAGAAAAGATCATTAAGGTGATGGATGGAGGGTCAGGAAGTTGATGGATGGAGGGTCAGGAAGGTGTAGGATGGAGGGTCAAGAAGATGAAGGATGGAGGGTCAGGAAGATGAAGGATGGAGGGTCAGGAAAGTGATGGATGGAGGGTCAGGAAGGTAAGGGATGGAGGGTCAGGAAGGTGTAGGATGGAGGGTCAGGAAGGTGTAGGATGGAGGGTCAGGAAAGTGATGGATGGAAAGTCAGGAAGGTGATGAATGGAGGGTCAGGAAGGTTACGTATGGAGGGTCAGGAAGGTTACGTATGGAGGGTCAGGAAGGTTACGTATGGAGGGTCAGGAAGGTTACGTATGGAGGGTCAGGAAGGTTATGGATGAAGGGTCAGGAAGATGAAGGATGGAGGGTCAGGAAGATGAAGGATGGAGGGTATGGAAGGTGATGGATGGAGGGTCGGGAAGGTGAAGGATGGAGGGTCAGGAAGGTGAAGGATGGAGGGTCAGGAAGGTGTAGGATGGAGGGTCAGGAAGGTGAAGGATAGAGGGTCAGGAAGGTGTAGGATGGAGGGTCAGGAAGTTGATGGATGGAGGGTCAGGAATGTGATGGATGGAGGGTCAGGAAGGTGATGGATGGAGGGCCAGGAAGGTGACGGATGGCAGGTCAGGAAGATGAAGGATGGAGGGTCAGGAAGGTGTAGGATGGAGGGTCAAGAAGATGAAGGATGGAGGGTCAGGAAGGTGATGGATGGAGGGTCAGGAATGTGATAGATGGAGGGTCAGGAAGTTGATGGATGGAGGGTCAGGAAGTTGATGGATGGAGGGTCAGGAATGTGATGGATGGAGGGTCAGGAAGGTGATAGATGGAGGGTCAGGAGGGTGATGGATGGAGGGTTAGGAAGGTGATGGATGGAGGGTCAGGAAGGTGATGGATGGAGGGTCAGGAAGGTGATGGATGGAAGGTCAGGAAGATGAAGGATGGAGGGTCAGGAAAGTGTAGGATGGAGGGTCAGGAAGATGAAGGATGGAGGGTCAGGAAGGTGTAGGATGGAGGCTCAGGAAGGTGATGGATGTAGGGTCAGGAATGTGATGGATGGAGGGTCAGAAAGTTGATGGATGGAGGGTCAGGAATGTGATGGATGGAGGGTTAGGAAGGTGATAGATGGAGGGTCAGGAATGTGATGGATGGAGGGTCAGGAAGGTGATGGATGGAGGGTTAGGAAGGTGAAGGATGGAGGGTCAGGAAGGTGATGGATGGAGGGTCAGGAAGGTGATGGATGGAGGGTCAGGAAGGTGAAGGATGGGAGGTCAGGAAGATGAAGAAAGGAGAGTCAGGAAGATGATGGATGGAGGGTCATGAAGGTAATGGATGGAGGGTCAGAAAAATGATGGATGGAGGGTCAGGAAGGTGATGGATGGAGGGTCAGGAAGGTGAAGGACGGAGGGTAAGGAAGGTGATGGATGGAGGATAACAAAGGTGATGGAAGGAGGATAAGGAAGATGATGGATGGAGAGACAGGAAGGTAAGGGATGGAGGGTAAGGAACATGATGGATGGAGGGTAAGGAAAGTAATGGATGGAGGGTAAGGAAAGTAATGGATGGAGGGTAAGGAAGAAGATGGATGGAGGGTCAGGAAGGTGATGGATAGAGACTAAACAAGTTAATGGCCAAAAGGGCAGGGAGGCCATGGATGCCAAATCCAAGATGGTCACCCCAGCATATCTGGACTGAAAGAAACAGATGGGCTCCTGGCCAGGGGCATCAGACTAATAATAAAACTTCCGCTCCAGACACAGGAATAGAACAGCTGCATGTATGTGACTCACGGGTGGGAATAATTATATATATGCTGGAAGAGGTGGCATCAGCAACATGAGAACTGAAGTCTTATAAAAAAGTACGGAAGAAGCAGGCCACAATCCACGTCACAGCCACATGCTAAAATAATGATGGCGTGTTAGGACGTGGGCTGCAATGCCCAGGTGACACTGAATCACTTCTCTCCTGTCAGGACAATTTATTTGACTCCCCAACTCAGAAGATAATAAAGTTTCAGCTGTAACCAGAGAGTTTCTGCAAAGTTTGGGGCCCCTATATACAGTACTGTGCAAAAGTCTTAGGCGGGTGTGATGCTAATACTGTAAATGAAGAATGCTTTCAGAAATCAAAGTGTTAATAGTTTATTTTTATCAATGAAATCCAAATCCAATACATTTTTGGTATGACCCCCCTCCCCCCCTCCTTTTCCTTGTTCTAGGTAGACTTGCACACAGTTGTTACCCAGACAGACTCCATGATGGTGAGATCAGGGCTCTGTGAGGGCTAAACCATCCCTTCCAGGACTCCTTCTTCTTTACACTGAATATAGTTCTTAATGACATTGACTGTATGTTTGGGGTAGTTGAATAAATTTGGGGCCAATCACACTCCTCCCCTGCTAGTATGACATGATGGAGAAGTATCTGCCTGGATTTATCAGCATTATTTGCAGATATTCAGCCCAAAACTTGCAAGGAACCTCCACCATGCTTCACAGTTGGCTGCAGACACTCATTATTGTACCACCCTTCAGCCCTTCCTCCAACAAACTGCCTCTTGCTACAGCCAGATATTTCACATTGTGACTCATCGGTCCAGAGCACTTGCTGTCATTTTTCTGCCCCCCAGTTCCTCTGTTTTCCTGCATATTTTAGTTGCTTAGACTTGTTTCAGAGGCTTTTGGGCCACAATTCTTCCAGGAAGACCACTTCTGGCCAGACTTCTCCGGACAGTGGATGTGTGTACCTGGGATCCAACTGGTTTCCTCCAAACTTCTCCGGACAGTAGATGGGTGTACCTGGGTCCCATTGGTTTACACCAGACTTCTACAGACAGTAGATGGGGGTACCTGGACCCCACTGGTTTCCTCCAGACTTCTCTGGACAGTGGATGTGTGTACCCAGGATCCCACTGGTTTCCTCCAGACTTCTCTGGACAGTAGATGGGGGTTCCTGGGTTCCACTGGTTTCCTCCAGATTTCTCCGGACAGTAGATGGGGGTTCCTGGACCCCACTGGTTTCCTCCAGACTTCTCTGGACAGTGGATGGGTGTACCCGGGATCCCACTGGTTTCCTCCAGACTTCTTCAGACAGTAGATGGGGTACCTGGACCCCACTGGTTTCCTCCAGACTTCTCTGGACACGAAATGGGGGTTCCTGGGTTCCACTGGTTTCCTCCAGACTTCTTCAGACAGTAGATGGGGGTTCCTGGGTCCCACTGGTTTCCTCCAGACTTCTCTGGACAGGAAATGGGGGTTCCTGGGTTCCACTGGTTTCCTCCAGACTTCTTCAGACAGTAGATGGGGGTTCCTGGGTTCCACTGGTTTCCTCCAGACTTCTCCGGACAGTAGATGGGGGTTCCTGGGTCCCACTGGTTTCCTCCAGACTCCTCCGGACAGTAGATGGGGGTTCCTGGGTCCCACTGGTTTCCTCCAGACTTCTCCGGACAGTAAATGGGGGTACCTGGGTCCCATTGGTTTCCTCCAGACTTCTCCGGACAGTAGATGGGGGTTCCTGGGTCCCAGTGGTTTCCTTCAGACTTCTCCGGACAGTAGATGGGGGTTCCTGGGTCCCAGTGGCATAGCGTGGGGGGTGCAGGGGGTGCCGCGGCCCCGGGCGCAACATTTAGGGGGGCGCCAGTATGTGTCACTACTTGCTGCCTCCTCCTAATTTCAAGTTCCTGTGTCCCCCGCGCTCCAGCCTTCATGTTAAGTGTCCGGCGCCCTGTGATTGGGCGTATGGGGGTCATGTGAGGCGTAGGGCTGGCCTGTCCTCGATTGCTCCTGAAGTCCTGCCTCCGCACATGACCCCCCATACGCCCAATCACAGGGCGCTGGACATGGCAGCAGCCAGAGCGCGGGGGAGAGAACCAAAAATGTGAGCCGGCGGTGTCTTCTCCTCTTCCTCCGAACCGATGCAGGCCAGGATAAGAAGGTGAGAGAGACTCCCTCCTGAGAGTCATGTTACTTGCCGGGGGGGGATGGGCGAGAGAGAGACTGTAGGCAGGACAGTATAGTGGTCAGTATAGTGTAGTATAGTGGACAGTATAGTGTAGCGTAGTATAGTGTAGTAAAGTGGTCAGTATAGTGTAGTATAGTAGTCAGTATAGTGTAGTATAGTGGACAGTGTAGAGTAGTATAGTGGTCAGTATAGTGGACAGTGTAGTGTAGTATAGTGGTCAGTATAGTGGACAGTGTAGTGTAGTATAGTGGTCAGTATAGTGTAGTATAGTGGTCAGTGTAGTGTATTGTAGTATAGCATAGTTTAGTATGGAGGTCAATGTAGTGTAGTGGTCAGTATGGTGGTCAGTGTAGTGGAAAGTATAGAGTAGTGGTCAGTGTAGTGTAGTTTAGTGGTCAGTGTAGTTTAGTATGGAGGTCAGTGTAGTGTAGTATGGTGATCAGTGTAGTGTAGTGGACAGTATAGTGTAGTGGACAGTATAGTGTAGTGGTTAGTGTAGTATAGTGTGGTGGTCAGTATAAGTGTAGTATGGTGGTCAGTGTAATGTAGTATAGTGGTCAGTGTAGTGTATTGTAGTATAGCATAGTTTAGTATGGAGGTCAGTGTAGTGTAGTGGTCAGTATGGTGGTCAGTGTAGTGGAAAGTATAGAGTAGTGGTCAGTGTAGTGTAGTTTGGTGGTCAGTGTAATTTAGTATGGAGGTCAGTGTAGTGTAGTATGGTGATCAGTGTAGTGTAGTGGACAGCATAGTGTAGTGGTTAGTGTAGTATGGTGTGGTGGTCAGTATAAGTGTAGTATGGTGGTCAGTGTAATGTAGTATAGTGGTCAGTGTAGTGGTCAGTGTAGTGTAGTATAGTGGTCAGTGTAGTGTCGTGTAGTGGTCAGTGTAGTATGGTGGACAGTGTAGTATGGTGGACAGTATAGTGTAGTGGTCAGTGTAGTATGGTGGATAGTGTAGTTGTCAGTGTGGTGTAGTGGTCAGTGTAGTGGACAGTATAGTGTAGTGTAGTGGTCAGTGTAGTTCTCAGTGTAGTGGTCAGTGTAGTATAGTGGTCAGTGTAGTTCACAGTGTAGTGGACAGTATAGTATAGTGGTCAGTGAAGTGTGTAGTGGTCAGTAAAGGAATCAGGTTGGTCAGTGTTGAAATCAAGTAGGTTAGTGTAGTAGTTAGTATAGGAATCAGGGAGGTCAGTACTATTGTATTGGAAGGGGCTCGGGGAGTGCTAAAAGTCCGCAGGTTGGAGGGGGGGGGGGGCCCAAATTACTTGCCTTGCCCCGGGTGCTGACAACCCACGCTACGCCACTGCTGGGTCCCACTGGTTTCCGTCAGTTCTGTGCTAATGGTACTGCTGAACATCTTCCGATGGGGAAGGGAAGTAAGCATGATGTGTCTTTCATCTGCTGCATTAAGTTTCCTTGGCCGACCACTGCGTCTACACTCCTCAATGTTACCCGACCACTGTGTCTACACTCCTCAATGTTACCCGACCACTGCGTCTACACTCCTCAATGTTACCCGACCACTGTGTCTACACTCCTCAATGTTACCCGACCACTGTGTCTACACTCCTCAATGTTACCCGACCACTGTGTCTACACTCCTCAATGTTACCCGACCACTGTGTCTACACTCCTCAATGTTACCCGACCACTGCGTCTACACTCCTCAATGTTACCCGATCACTGTGTCTACACTCCTCAATGTTACCCGATCACTGTGTCTACACTCCTCAATGTTACCCGACCACTGCGTCTACACTCCTCAATGTTACCCGACCACTGCGTCTACACTCCTCAATGTTACCCGATCACTGTGTCTACACTCCTCAATGTTACCCGACCACTGTGTCTACACTCCTCAATGTTACCCGACCACTGCGTCTACACTCCTCAATGTTACCCGACCACTGCGTCTACACTCCTCAACGTTACCCGACCACTGCGTCTACACTCCTCAACGTTACCCAACCACTGCGTCTACACTCCTCAACGTTACCCGACCACTGCGTCTACACTTCTCAACGTTACCCGACCACTGCGTCTACACTCCTCAACGTTACCCGATCACTGCGTCTACACTCCTCAACGTTACCCGACCATTGCGTCTACACTCCTCAACGTTACCCGACCACTGCGTCTACACTCCTCAATGTTACCCGACCACTGTGTCTACACTCCTCAATGTTACCCGACCACTGAGTCTACACTCCTCAATGTTACCCGACCACTGCGTCTACACTCCTCAATGTTACCCGACAACTGCGTCTACACTCCTCAATGTTACCCGACCACTGCGTCTACACTCCTCAATGTTACCCGACCACTGCGTCTACACTCCTCAATGTTACCCGACCACTGCGTCTACACTCCTCAATGTTACCCGACCACTGCGTCTACACTCCTCAATGTTACCCGACCACTGCGTCTACACTCCTCAACGTTACCCGACCACTGCGTCTACACTCCTCAACGTTACCCGACCACTGTGTCTACACTCCTCAATGTTACCCGATCACTGCGTCTACACTCCTCAACGTTACCCGACCACTGCGTCTACACTCCTCAACGTTACCCGACCACTGCGTCTACACTCCTCAACGTTACCCGACCACTGCGTCTACACTCCTCATTGTTACCCGACCACTGTGTCTACACTCCTCAATGTTACCCGACCACTGCGTCTACACTCCTCATTGTTGCCCATTTCTTTGTACTTCTTCAAAAGAGCTTGACCAGCACATCTGGAAACTCCAGTCTGCCTTGAAATCTTTGCCTGGGAGAGACCTTGTTGATGCAGTATAACTCCCTTGTGTTGTGTTGCTGTGCTCAGTCTTGCATTGGTGAATGACCTATGACTTGAAAAGGTCGTACACAACCTCACCTTAGTAGCAGAGTTTGGCTGTTCCTCACCCAGTTTTAAGATTCCTACACAGCTGTTTCTCTTTCAGTTAATGACTGTGTTTCCCCCTACGTATGAAATTGATGATCATTAGCACCTAATTGGTATAATTGGTTAATCATACCCCTGACTCTGATCTGACAAAATGCCTGACTTTGTGGAAGTGTACAAAGTGTGCGAGTGTAAGAAATGACGTTGGTTTGAAGCCAAAGGGTGGTCATCCCAAATATTGATTTTGATTTAATTTTATTTTTTTTCTGTTTGCTCACTTTGCATTTTGTAAATTAATAAAAATAAACAATTAACATATATATTTCTGAAAGCATTCTTACTTTACAGCAGGGGTCTCCAAACTTTTTAAACAAAGGGCCAGTTTACTGTCCTTCAGACTTTAGGGGGGACGGACTGTAGTCAGTGGGAGTAAAAAAATTACATAGTGCCTGTGGTCAGTAGGCGGAAGAATTGTGCCCCATAATGGGTATCATAGGAATAGTGTCCCATTGTCTGTGTCAGTGGGAGGAATAGTGCCCCATCATTGGTGTCAGTGGGAGGAATAGTGCCCCATCGTCATTGTTAGTGAGAGGAATAGTGCCCCATCATTGGTATCGGTGGGAGAATAGTGCCCCACCACTGGTGTCAGTGGGAGGAATAGTGCCCCATCATTGGTGTCAGTGGGAGGAATAGGCCCCATCATTGGTGTCAATGGAAGGAATAGTGCCATATCATTGGTGTCAGTGGGAGGAATAGTGCCCCATCATTGGTGTCAATGGAAGGAATAGTGCCCCATCATTGGTGTCAATGGAAGGAATAGTGCCCTATCATTGGTGTCAGTGGGAGGAATAGTGCCCCATCATTGGTGTCAGTGGGAGGAATAGTGCCCCATCATTGGTGTCAATGGAAGGAATAGTACCCTATCATTGGTGTCAGTGGAAGGAATAGTGCCCCATCATTGGTATCAGTGGGAGGAATAGTGTCCCATCATTGGTGTCAGTGGAAGGAATATTGCCCCATCATTGGTATCGGTGGGAGAATAGTGCCCCATCACTGGTGTCAGTGGGTGTAATAGTGCCCCATCATTAGTGTCAGAGGGAGAATAGTGCTTTATCATTGGTGTCAGTGGGGGAATAGTGCCCCATCATTGGTGTCAGTGGGAGGAATAATGCCCCATCATTGGTATCAGTGAAAGAATAGTGCCCCATCAGTGGTGTCAGTGAAAGACTAGTGCCCCATCATTGGTGTCAGTGAAAGACTAGTGCCCCATCATTGGTGTCAGTGGGGGGATAGTGCCCCATCATTGGTGTCAATGGAAAGAATAGTGCCCCATCATTGGTGTCAATGGAAAGAATAGTGCCCCATCATCGGTGTTAACGGAAAGAATAGTGCCCCATCATTGGTATCAGTGGAAAAATAGTGCCCCATCACTGGTGTCAGTGGGTGTAATAGTGCTCCATCATTAGTGTCAGTGGGAGAATAGTGCCCCATCATTGGTATCAGTGAAAGAATAGCACCACATCGTCAGTGTCAGTGGGAGGAATAGTGCCCCATCATTGGTATCAGTGAAAGAATAGCACCACATCGTCAGTGTCAGTGGGAGGAATAGTGCCCCATTATTGGTGTCAATGAAAGGAAAAGTTCCCCATCATTGGTTTTAGTTGGAGGAATAGTTCCCCCATCCCATCATTATGGTCATTGAAAGAAATAATGTTTCAAAGTTTAAATCGCTTGATATCCTCAAGGGCTGTATAAAGCCACAGATTGGAGACCACGCCTTTACAGCATTTCTTCACACCTGCCTAAAACTTTTGCAAAGTCCTGTACATAGGGAATCAGGCCCCACAATGGAAGAGAATGCGATTCTCACTGCACCGTGGTCCATTTGTACCTAAACCATTGTACAAATCTTTGCCCTTATCAGATGTATTAGACTTGAGTGCAGCTACCCAAAGCCAGCCTGAGTGCACAAAGCCAGAGCAGCAGCGCCATCTCATGGCCAGGCAGGAAACTGCAGCCATCTCAGACTGTACGGCCGGAGGACACAGAGATATAAGATCTGGAGGAATGGAAATGCAGTCATTGTGTTGCCCAGTGCCAATCTGCTCGGTTCATTCTGAAAAATATCTGCAGGATGGAGCCCTTAGTATCCAATGAGATTTCTGCTCCCGTACTCCAATGGAAACACAGATAGACAAATCTGGCTGCTACACAAATTCCTTCCCTCACGTTTACCCCACAGATAATATTGAAAGGGTCACCCTCCCCAGAAATGATATATCAGTGTCTGTATGATCCTGGAGGGTTAAACCCTTGAAAAGTCTCTTCTATCCTATGGAGACCCTGTAGGAGAGATCTCTGACAAAAACACAAAGAAAAGAGGGCGCTCCAGCCTAGTGCATTATCTTAAGGTACATTTATTCAATCAGAAAGCATAATAAAAACTACTCACAAACTGATTGCAGTCTCTGGGTCCTGGGGAGTGGACACAAGAACCGCTGCTGGCTGACGCGTTTCGAAGGGAATCCTTCTTCATCAGAGCCAGAAGAAGGAGTCAGTTCGAAACGCGTCAGCCAGCAGCGGTTCTTGTGTCCACTCCCCAGGACCCAGAGACTGCAATCAGTTTGTGAGTAGTTTTTATTATGCTTTCTGATTGAATAAATGTACCTTAAGATAATGCACTAGGCTGGAGCGCCCTCTTTTCTTTGTGTTTTTGTCTACTACTAGGATATCCCTATCCTGGAGGGCAGCAAGGCCGAAAGCCAATATCTAAACTGATCATTTTGCAAACTCACCTGTGCGCAGGAGTATTTGTTTTCTTAGGAGAGATCTCTGCACTGAGTTCCCAGGTCTATGAGGGGTTCCCCATCATCTCTGCTGGATATGCGTTTTGCATTACTGAGAATATAACAGTGGGGGCACCCCATGGTGGGCAGGAACCATGCCAGGCACTCTGGTGGGGGTATACAGCAAGAAGGGTTTGACTAAAACTGGCAGAAATATCATTTGTGGATAAAGTAACCCTTTTATGAACCCAACTGGCAGAGGACTATAAAATTCTCATGGAAGTTCTCAGGGTACAAAGCTCTCTTAATCACTGACAGTCTCATATTACAGAATCCCATTGCTCAATCATTGGTCAGTCTTGTATGCCTAGGTGACACCAGTCGCTCTAAGAAGGTAGACACGAGGTTGGATTACTTTGACCATTGAGGTTGGTGTGATGATGTCACACATCTCCAGTGAAACCTCAATAATGTCCTGAGTCAATGGGCATGGATAAATATATGGTTTGTGCTTTTTACATGATTTTACATGATTTTGAGCTGCTCCTAAGAGGAATATGACCTGCAGTTGACCTCCTTCTGACCTGCATTTGATCTGCTTCATCTGCTTTTGCATTCTCATCGACCTGCAGTGAGATAGAAGCTGTTCTGATGGGTACAAAGACTTCTCAAAATTGACCCAACTGTTGGATGAAAACTCCTCCTGAGTTATAGAAGGGTTTGTAAGACCCGTGGTCTGTTGGCAATGGGAGACATTCGATATTGAAAGCCATACGTAAAGTGCAGGCATACTCCATCTTTACTAAACCATTTTTACATTCTCTAGGAACTTCCAGGGCTGCACACAGTTAGTTCCTCAAGTGATATTCTATGGAGCTCAACAGGTTTTCTGAGTGGGAATGTCCGAGACTCATCCCATCCCTTCTGCAGACAAACTGGTCTCCATCCTGTGGACTTACAGCTCCATCCATCCAGTAGGGCTTACACATCTTCCTCCAGGAGTCACGTCCTCTCTGTGCCTTCCAAGGGCCCAGAACCTTGGAGATATCTTTCCCTCCTCCAGGGGGGCCTCTTATTTTTGACCAGTAGATTGCACATACAAGTTAAAAGTCACTCTTCCATGCATGATGCTCTTCCATTTTTGCCAGGCCATCTCCAAGAGAGTCTCATTGAAGCTTGTGGGTAGGTTCAGCATGGTGCAAGAACAGATGATACAGAGTCCGGTTTTAGAAAGGAGAACTTTGTATTAAAGAAAAAGGCTCAACTTAACAGACAAGCCAGTGGGAGAGCACCACGCCAAAGAAACACTCTCAGTGGATTCAGATGCACTGACAGTGTCTGTCTCGAAAAGTGGAATGCGGCCTGGACAGTCCAGACCCAATGGGGAGGATTCCACAGAAGGATGGCATATCCCTAGCCTGTCCCTATTCACCAGGAACCTCTCCTAACCACTAGACACTTTCCCTGACAGACAGGGTTCTGTCCCTAACCTGTCCACTAAATAGACTCTGCCACACCTAAGATGGCCTCCAGAGTAGGGTTGCCACTTCATCCCTTTAAACCCAAACACATAATAATTACACAGGTTCTGAGGCTAATTTAACGTAGAAAGGCACTAAGTGAGTTTACAGTTGTGCTCATAAGTTTACATACCCTGGCAGAATTTATGATTTCTTGGCCATTTTTCAGAGAATATGAATGATAACACAAAAACTTTCCTTTCACTCATGGTCAGTGTTTGGCTGAAGCCATTTATTATCAGTCAGCTGTGTTTACTCTTTTCAAATCATAATGATAACAGAAACTACCCAAATGACCCTGATCAAAAGTTTACATACCCTGGTAATTTTGGCCTGATAACATGCACACAAGTTGACACAAAGGGGTTTGAATGGCTATTAAAGGTAACCATCCTCACCTGTGATCTGTTTGCTTGTAATTAGTGTGTGTGTATAAAAGGTCAATGAGTTTCTGGACTCCTGACAGACCCTTACATCTTTCATCCAGTGCTGCACTGACGTTTCTGGATTCTGAGTCATGGGGAAAGCAAAAGAATTGTCAAAGGATCTGTGGAAAAAGGTAGTTGAACCGTATAAAACAGGAAAGGGATATAAAAAGATATCCAAGGAATTGAGAATGCCAATCAGCAGTGTTCAAACTCTAATCAAGAAGTGGAAAATGAGGGGTTCTGTTGAAACCAAACCACGGTCAGGTAGACCAACTAAAATTTCAGCCACAAGGACCAGGAAAATTGTTCGGGATGCAAAGAAAAACCCACAAATAACTTCAGGTGAAATACAGGACTCTCTGAAAACATGTGGTGTGGCTATTTCAAGATGCACAATAAGGAGGCACTTGAAGAAAGATGGGCTGCATGGTCGAGTCGCCAGAAGAAAGTCATTACTACGCAAATGCCACAAAATATCCCACTTACAATACATCAAACAGCACCGAGACAAGCCTCACACCTTCTGGCACAAAGTCATTTGGAGAGATGAGACCAAAATTTAGTTTTTTGGCCACAGCCATAAACTCTACATTTGGAGAGGAGACAACAAGGCCTATGATGAAAGGTCCACCATCCCTACTGTGAAACACGGAGGTGGATCGCTGATGTTTTGGGGATGTGTGAGCTACAAAAGGCACAGGAAATTTGGTCAAAACTGATGGCAAGATGAATGCAGTATGTTATCAAATAATACTGGAGGAACATTTGCATTCATCAGCCAGGAAGCTGCGCATGGGACGTACTTGGACATTCCAACATGACAATGATCCAAAACACAAGGCCAAGTCCACCTGTCATTGGCTACAGCAGAATAAAGTGAAGGTTCTGGAGTGGCCATCTCAGTCTCCTGACCTCAATATCATTGAGCCACTCTGGGGGGATCTCAAACGCACCGTTCATGTGAGACAGCCCAAGAATTTACAGGAACTGGAGGCTTTTTGCCAAGAGGAATGGGGCAGCTTTACCATCTGAGAAGATAAAGAGCCTCATCCACAAATACCACAAAAGACTTCAAGCTGTCATTGATGTTAAAGGGGACAATACACAGTATTAAGAACTGGGGTATGTAAACTTTTGATCAGGGTCATTTGGGTAGTTTCCGTTATCATTATGATTTGAAAAGAGTAAACACAGTTGATTTATAATAAATGGCTTCAGCCAAACACTAACCATGAGTGAAAGGAAAGTTTTTGTGTTATCATTCATATTCCCTGAAAAATGGCCAAGAAATCATAAATTCTGCCAGGGTATGTAAACTTATGAGGACAATTGTAATTACCACCTTAATCAGCCACAGAACCTGTGTAATTAATATGTGTTTGGGTTTAAAGGGATGAGGTGGCAATCCTAGTCCAGCATCCAATTGGATTGGTTCCCCCAGTGACTCAGGGAACCCTGTTCTTTATGACTTCCTCTGCCTCTGCATTGCCACTGCAGTTGAGCGCCACCTGCAGTGGAGACAGCAGACTGCACCTGCTTACAAGCTCCAAGGGGACTTCTCTCTCCACCCTATTCTGCCCTCTAGAATGGGAGCATCACCTTAGTTCTTGAATGACCTTCACACCTCAGCAACAGGCGCCCTTTCTCTAGACTGGGGAGCATTTTTCACCAATCAGAGGAGAGCGCTAGTTACCTATAGTGGGTAAAGTGAAGTCTAAACTTGTAAAGACACTGTATTACCTAATTAGATGTACTAAGTATAGATCCTACATGGCCTGTCAGCCAGGGGGGCTGTACGGTGTTCCTCCAGGAGATTCTGTGGTGTTCCTACAGAGATGCCGGAACATCTCAGGGGCGGAGTTTACCCCCCCCCCCCCCCCCAGTACCGTTCCATGGTCCACCACTTTCAGACATTGTATTCTGGGTCAATGACTGAAGGGGTAATAGCAGCAACCAGAAAAGATCATCAATCACTTCACTACCGGAGAACGGACAGCTAGGCCGGGGATATCTGCCTGAGCCAAGGCACATGAACCTGACTGGGTGACTTATCCCATATCGGCTATCAGAGCTACCGATATGTGGCTGTAAACGCCATTGGTAAAGTTTATCATCTATCAGATTTTGGCAGGCGGAGTTACACTTTACATGAGTAAAGAACGGAGACAGGTTTATTTTCACTTTCTGCAGTTGGAGGACTCTCTCCCCTCAGTGGAAATTCGCCTTGTTCTTGCGCACTGGCAGTATAAGTAATCTCCAGAGAAAGTTCTAGAACCGTACAGCACACATGAGTTCTGCTCATAGGCATTTACTGATACCAAACTCTGAGCGTTTGCCGTTCTTCTGGGTTATTCTCAGACGTCTCTCTTGCAGACATTCACACAAAACAATGGGCCTCACCGGTGTTTCTCTAACAATCCTTAATAGAGATCCTGAATGTCACCTCCCTGGAGTCACCCCGGGGCAGGATTATTGACTGCTATTATCCGACCGGCTGAGAAGGAAGATGAGCTGTTTGGTCTCCAGGTTTCCTCCACATGAACCTCATTATTGTCTCCTCTCTGGACACAGTTTTCGCCTTGCAGAGTATTGATTTTCCCACGTTTCGTTCTTTCCTGTGTCAGATCGCCGAGCCCGTCTCTGTTCCTGAACGTTTGATCCTGACAGATCCATTATCCGAGGCGTTATCTGTCACTTCTGATCTGTACTCTCATCAGACTGGCCTGAGGTCTCCTTCACAATCCCACCAACCTGCCAGGGACCTCCAACCCTCTCAACACATGTATGAACATCTTATTCAGGGGGGACTCCGCTCAGCGCTCAGAAGCTAACAAAGACCAACATCCACCGACAACAGGCTCAGAAATATTCAGATGCCAATTTTAGTGCTTTGATCACATTGGTGACCTAACTCCAGGGATTATCACTGCACAAAGGGCTAACCTGCTCTAAAGTATGGCTGGTGTATTTTATTAATAAAAAATAACAGTTGTGAGCAATTCAAGTCATAAGCCCACCTGCTTAGTTTAACTTTGGTGGTTTGTCAACAGTAGGTGGTGTAGAAGGTCCTGTGTATGTCAAGGAAATTAGAGCAAGGCTCTGCCCTGATATTGGCGGCAGCTGGGGCAGTGTCCTATCCTGCTATCGGGGATGTCGGGGCAGGTTTTGCCCTAATATCCATTCAGGAGGGTCAAGTAAGTGATGGAAGAAGAAACAGGAAAGCAGTGAATGAAGGGTCAGGATGGGGATGGATGGGTAATCATGAAAGTGATGAATGGAGAGTCAGGAAGTTGATAGACCAAGGGTAAGGGAGACAACTGGCAGAGAGACAGGAAGGGGATAGATGAGGGGTCAGGAAAGCAATGGTTGGAGGATAAGGGAGAAGATGGATAGAGTCAGGAAGGTGATGGATGGAGGGTCAGGAAGGTGATGGATGGAGGGTCAGGAAGGTGATGGATGGAGGGTCAGGAAGGTGATAGATGGAGGGTCAGGAAGGTGATGGATGGAGGGTCAGGAAGGTGATGGATGGAGGGTCAGGAAGGTGATGGATGGAGGGTCAGGAAGGTGATAGATGGAGGGTCAGGAAGGTGATGGATGGAGGGTCAGGATGGTGATGGATGGAGGGTCAGGAAGGTGATGGATGGAGGATCAGGAAGGTGATGGATGGAGGGTCAGGAAGGTGATGGATGGAGGGTCAGGATGGTGATGGATGGAGGGTCAGGAAGGTGATGAATGGAGGGTCAGGAAGGTGATGGATGGAGGGTCAGGAAGGTGATAGATGGAGGGTCAGGAAGGTGATGGATGGAGGGTCAGGAAGGTGATGGATGGAGGGTCAGGAAGGTGATGGATGGAGGATCAGGAAGGTGATGGATGGAGGGTCAGGAAGGTGATAGATGGAGGGTCAGGATGGTGATGGATGGAGGGTCAGGAAGGTGATGGATGGAGGGTCAGGAAGGTGATGGATGGAGGGTCAGGAAGGTGATGGATGGAGGATCAGGAAGGTGATGGATGGAGGGTCAGGAAGGTGATAGATGGAGGGTCAGGATGGTGATGGATGGAGGGTCAGGAAGGTGATGAATGGAGGGTCAGGAAGGTGATGGATGGAGGGTCAGGATGGTGACGGATGGAGGGTCAGGAAGGTGATGGATGGAGGATCAGGAAGGTGATGGATGGAGGGTCAGGAAGGTGATGGATGGAGGGTCAGGAAGGTGATGGATGGAGGGTCAGGAAGGTGATGAATGGAGGGTCAGGAAGGTGAAGGATAGAGGGTCAGGAAGGTGATGAATGGAGGGTCAGGAAGGTGATGGATGGAGGGTCAGGAAGGTGATGGATGGAGGGTCAGGAAGGTGATGGATGGAGGGTCAGGAAGGTGATGGATGGAGGGTCAGGAAGGTGATGGATGGAGGATCAGGAAGGTGATGGATGGAGGGTCAGGAAGGTGATAGATGGAGGGCCAGGAAGGTGATGGATGGGAAGTCAAGAACTGGATGGCTGGATGGTAAGAAGTCGATGGATGGGGGTTCAGAAATCTGATAGATGGACAGTCAGGTTAGTGATGGACAGAGGTTGAATTGGCAGGGGGCCATGGATACCGCACCCAACCTTGTACCCCCCCAGCATTTCTGGACTGAGGGGGGTTCACCTCCACTACCACCAATATCAGGGCAGGACCCTGCCCCAACCACTGCTGATTTAAGGGCAGGGCCCTAATGTAGGTGACAGTTGGGAAAAGGTCCTGCCCTGATATCATTGGCATTGGGGCAAGGCCTTGTCCTGATATTGGTGGTAGTGGGGGAAATGTCCTGCCTTGATATTGGTGGTAGTGGGGGAAATGTCCTGCCTTGATATTGGTGGTAGTTGCGGAAAGGACCTGCCCAGATGTCCATGGCAGTTGTGACATGGTCCAATGCTGATATTAGTGGTGGTTGGGACTATGTTCTACCAAGATATCAGTGACAGTTGGGACAAGTTGCTGCCCTGATATTGATGGCAGTTGGGGCAAGGTCCTGCCCTGGTACTGGTGGTGGTTATGGCAAGGTCCTGCCTGATGTTAATGAAAGTTAGGGCAAGGATCTGTCATGATATTGGTGGCATTGGGAGCTCTGATCCTGGCCAAGGCTGAAAGAAGGCAGTCACAGTACTGAGCCAATCTCATATCAAACTCTCCTGCATGGTGAGGTTGGTGGGATCAAGGCCAATAGATAGGTGCTTCTGAGAAGGGCAATATATATAAGTCAGGTGGGCTGATGAGACTCAGAGGTATGTAGGGTTCTGACTGACAAAAGACACATCAATGACATTCACAAATTCACGAGTTTCTGTTCTTCTCCATCATGAGAGAGTTTCTATTTTTTTTTTTTACAAGTTTAGAGCTTTGAGGTAACCGGCTGGCTCCATAGTGTTCAGCCTGCCATGACACGGGCTTCCCCAGTCAACGTATTGAGGTGCCAACATCACAACTAGAGATGAATGAAAGTGGGAGTTTTCCCAAAATGCACAGAAGTCAAAGAAGAGGATTAAAGTAAAGTGATGGTAAATTGATAGGAACAATGAGCTCCGTCCACCTGTCCTGAATCAGTTCTTGTGCTAAAAAATTACTCTCTCATTAGCTGGGAACATGAAGAGAACATAAACAAAGTCGTTTTTCCCCCCCTTTTTTTACGTAGTTAAGGGTTAGGGGTCAAAGGTTATGGTTAGAGGTTAATTTATTTGTTTTTTTAATTATTTTTTTTTACATAATTGTATATATTTATTTTGTTAGGTTAGGGGTTAGGACTAGGAATAGGGGCTAGGATTAGGTTTAGAGGTCAATATTAGGGGTTAGGATTAGGGTTTAGTATTAGGGTTATGGGTCAATACTAGGGTTAGGGGTTAGGATTTGCGGTCAATATTAGGATTGGGGTTAATATTAGGGTTAGGGGTAAAAATTAGGGTTAGGGGTTAGGATTTGAGGTCAATATTAGGATTAGGGGTTAATATTAGAGTTGGGGGTCAGTATTAGGGTTAGGGGTCAGTACTAGGGTTAGCGGTCAATATTAGGGCTAGGGGTTAATATTAGGATTAGGAGTCAATATTAGGGTTAGGGATTCGGGATAGGGGTTAATGTTTAGGATTAGGGGGTTAATATTAGGGTTAAGGGTTAGAATATGGGGTCAATATTAGGATTAGGGGTTAATATTAGGGTTAGGGGTCAGTATTAGGGTTAGGGGTTAATATTAGGGTTGGGAGTCAATATTAGGGTTAGGGGTTAATGTTAGAGTTAGGGGTCAGTATTAGGGTTATGGGTCAATATTAGGGTTATGGGTCAATATTAGGGTCAATATTAGGATTGGGGTTAATATTAGGGTTAGGGGTAAAAATTAGGGTTAGGGGTTAGGATTTGAGGTCAATATTAGGATTAGGGGTTAATATTAGAGTTAGGGGTCAGTATTAGGGTTAGGGGTCAGTACTAGGGTTAGCGGTCAATATTAGGGCTAGGGGTTAATATTAGGATTAGGAGCCAATATTAGGGTTAGGGATTCAGGATAGGGGTTAATGTTTAGGATTAGGGGTTAATATTAGGGTTAAGGGTTAGAATATGGGGTCAATATTAGGATTAGGGGTTAATATTAGGGTTAGGGGTCAGTATTAGGGTTAGGGGTTAATATTAGGGTTAGGGGTCAATATTAGGGTTAGGGGTTAATGTTAGAGTTAGGGGTCAGTATTAGGGTTATGGGTCAATATTAGGGTTAAGGGTTAGGATTTGGGGTTAATATTAGGGTTAGGGGTCAGTATTAGGGTTAGGGGTTAATATTAGGGTTGGGAGTCAATATTAGGGTTAGGGGTTAATGTTAGAGTTAGGGGTCAGTATTAGGGTTGGGGTCAATATTAGGGTTAAGGGTCAATATTAGGGTTAAGGGTTAGGATTTGGGGTCAATATTAGGATTAGGGGTTAATATTAGGGTTAGGGGTCAGTATTAGGGTTAGGGGTCAGTATTAGGGTTATGGGTCAATATTAGGGTTAAGGGTTAGGATTTGGGGTTAATATTAGGGTTAGGGGTCAGTATTAGGGTTAGGGGTTAATATTAGGGTTGGGAGTCAATATTAGGGTTAGGGGTTAATGTTAGAGTTAGGGGTCAGTATTAGGGTTGGGGTCAATATTAGGGTTAAGGGTCAATATTAGGGTTAAGGGTTAGAATATGGGGTCAATATTAGGATTAGGGGTTAATATTAGGGTTAGGGGTCAGTATTAGCGTTAGGGGTTAATATTAGGGTTAGGGGTCAATATTAGGGTTAGGGGTTAATGTTAGAGTTAGGGGTCAGTATTAGGGTTATGGGTCAATATTAGGGTTAAGGGTTAGGATTTGGGGTTAATATTAGGGTTAGGGGTCAGTATTAGGGTTAGGGGTTAATATTAGGGTTGGGAGTCAATATTAGGGTTAGGGGTTAATGTTAGAGTTAGGGGTCAGTATTAGGGTTGGGGTCAATATTAGGGTTAAGGGTCAATATTAGGGTTAAGGGTTAGGATTTGGGGTCAATATTAGGATTAGGGGTTAATATTAGGGTTAGGGGTCAGTATTAGGGTTAGGGGTCAGTATTAGGGTTGGGGTCAATATTAGGGTTAAGGGTTAGAATTTGGGGTCAATATTAGGATTAGGGGTTAATATTAGGGGTTAATATTAGGGTTAGGGGTCAGTATTAGGGTTAGGGGTTAATATTAGAGTTAGGAGTTAATATTAGGGTTAGGGGTCGGTATTAGGGTTAATGGTTAGGATTTTATGTCAATATTAGGGTTAGGAGTCAATATTAGGGTTAGGGGTCATTATTAGGGTTAAGGGTTAGGATTAGGGGTTATTAGGGTTAAGGGTGAGGATTAGGGGTCAATATTAGGGTTAATGGTTAGGATTTGAGGTCAATATTAGGATTAGGGGTTAATATTAGGGTTAGGAGTCAATATTAGAGTTAGGGGTTAAAATTAGAGTTAGGGGTCAGTATTATGGTTAGAGGTCAGTATTATGGTTAGGGGCCAATATTAGGGTTAAGGGTCAGTATTATGGTTAGGGGTCATTATTAGGGTTAAGAGTTAGGATTTGAGGTCAATATTAGGATTAGGGGTTAATATTAGGGTTAGTAGTCAATATTAGGGTTAGGGGTTAATATTAGAGTTAGGGGTCAGTATTATGGTTAGAGGTCAGTATTATGGTTAGGGGCCAATATTAGGATTAGAGGTCATTATTAGGGTTAAGGGTTAGGATTTGAGGTCAATATTAGGATTAGGGGTCGATATCAGGGTTAGGGTTTTCTAATGTATTTATTATTATTTATATATTTTATTTACATATTTTGAATTATTTTTTATCTAATTATTGCGTCTGAGCAGAAAATTGTCAGACAAAACAAGCTAAAACACCCAATTTAAGCATTTCCATGCATTGCTATGGAACAAAAAGACGCTTCAAAAACGCACCAATCTGCCCGATTCAAGCTACAAATAAAAAAATGGTCATCGCCGGAGGCTGTTTCCATCTTCACCCGTCTTGCTTCCGGGTTCGCGGACTCCGGCTCTGTGGCTGACCAGAGCCAGGATGACGTCACTGCCGCGCATGCGCACGCGGGGGCCGCTGTTAACGGTGCAGGGTTTTGAAGGAAACGGCATAGGCGGCCGTTCCTTCACTAAATATCTCCTGAACGGCGCACATTTAGGAGATCTTTCCACCACATATAGGTGAACTTTAGTGATGGAAGTTCACATCCTTCTTTAAGACTTTATTTACGCCGCCGGCTCAGACAATCGCCGGCTCAGACAATCGCCGGCTCAGATTTATTTCCATCCTCTCCTCCAGTCTTCCGGCAGATGCATCTCCAGGAAAAGCAGAAACGCATGTTTATCGGAGAACCGGACTGATGACAGATTCCTGAAATACGTACAGGAAAACCGCGGTTTGCGAGTGACGTGTGTATACGAGCGTTTTGCAAGACGAGCAAAATTTTTTTTTTTAAATGTTAACTTGATATAGGAGGGAAGTCTCGGTATACGAGTAGCGCTGGGTAGTATGATCACAGTTTTCATATATAAAAAGTGAATAATATCCATCGTTAAAGGGGATGTAAACCTTCGTGTTTTTTCACCTTAATGCATCCTACGGATTAAGGTGAAAAAACGCCTGACAGTGACCGGCCACCAGCCGAGTCCTGGAACTTTACCCGGCGGGGGGGGGGGGACGCGCTGTCCCTCTGCCTGGGGTTCTCGGCTGTTGATTGGATAGATTGATAGCAGCGCAGCCATTGGCTCCCGCTGCTGTCAATCAAATCCAATGACGCTGGCTCGGGGGGGGCGGGGCCTAGCCGAGTCATACATTCAGCGGCTATGGACGCCGAATGCTGGACTCGGGAGCGCGCCCGCAAGGTAACCCCCTCGGGGAAGCGCTTCTCCTAGAGGGTTATCTGATGTGGGGAGGAGCCGCTGGGGGACCCCAGAATATGAGATTCGGGGCCACTCTGTGCAAAATGAGTTGCGCAGTGGAGGTAAGTATGATATGTTCGTTATTTTAAAAAAAAAAGACGAACTCTTACAAACCTTAAGGAGTCTGGTGCTCATCCACGTAAAGCCACTGGTGTATACATGGCCAGAGGTCGGGGGGGAGGGGGGCTGGTGGCTCCCAGCGCTTCCTAGAGAGCTCGGAGACACTCCCAGCCGGGTGGGGCGGGCGTGGCACCGGAAGTGACGTCAACAGTTCCCGAGTGTCTCCGAGTTCTCCAGGAAGCCATACGTGGCCCCCGGACCTCCTCTGGCCACATATACACCAGTGGCTTTACGTGGATGAGCATCAGACCCCTTAACCACTTACAGACCAAAACATTTACCCCCCCCCCCTCATGACAAGGCCATTTTTTGCGATGCGGCACTGCATCGTTTTAACTGACAATTGCGCGGTCGTGCGACGTTGCACCCAAACAAAATTGTCCTTTCTTTTGGTGGTATTTGATCGCCTCTGTGGTTTTTATTTTTTGCGCTATAAACAAAAAAAAGAGCAACAGTTTTGAATTAAAAAACAATATTTTTAATTTTTTGCTAGATTAAATATCCAAAAAGAAATTTTTTTTTAAAAAAAGCGAATTTCTTATCAGTTTAGGCCAATCTGTATTCTTCTACATATTTTTGGTATAAAAAAAAACAAAAAAAAAAAACGCAAAAAGGGTATATAGATTGGTTTACGCAAAAGTTATAGTGTCTACAAAATATGGGATTTATTTATGGCATTTTTTTTTTTTTACTAGTAACGGCGGCGATCTGCGATTTTTAGTGGGACTCGCGACATTGCTGCGGACAGATCGGACACTTTTCTGGGAATATTGGCATTTATACAGCGATCAGAACTATACAAATGCACTGATTACTGTATAAATGTCACTGACAGGGAAGGAGTTAACACTTGGGGGGCGATCAAGGGGTTAAATGTGTTCCCTGGGAGGTGTTTCTAATTATGGGGGGGGGGGGGGGACTGACTGAGGGAGACAGATCGCTGTTCCTAATCACTAGGAACAGCAAATCTCTCTCTACTCCCCTGTTAGAACGGGGATCTGTCAGTTTACATTGACAGATCCCCGTTCTGGCTCTCTTTCCGTGGTTGTTTTCGTGGGTGGCTGGCGGACACTGGGACCCCCGCCGTGCAGTGCGCGCGCCTGCCATGGCTCTTAAAGGAGCCGGCGTACACCTACGGCGATTGGCGGTGAACGAGCCGACCCGCCACGGTATAATGACGTCGGCTGTCCGGCAAGTGGCTAAAGGAGTTGTAAAGGCAGAAGGTGCGTTCTATGTATTAAAGCGGATTTCCAACGTCAAATAAATTTTTTTTTTTTTAAACGTCAAATCAATTTTTTTTTTTAAATCAATTCTGAAGTTCATATAATGTAAATGTACCACTCACTTGTTTTTTCCAATATATCCCCCGATGTCCGGTTTCTTATAAAAAACAAACTTAAATAATATGTTCTTGGCAGTTGTCATCTTGCCTGTGGGCATGTGAAGCCCACAAGCAGACAGTCCTGGGATAAGGTGCATGCTGAGCTACCAGCATGCACCGCCCATTCCCGCGCATGCGCATTATGTACTGCGCGCAGCGCCGTAAGCTTCCGATGTTGCCATCACAACGGGTGGCGTTGTCGGAAGTAGAGGTCGACCGATATGGGTTTTTCTCTGGCCGATGCCGATGCCGATATTTACAAATCGCGGTGGCCGATATGTGATGCCGATTTTTTTGGGCCGATATATTAGGCCGATTTTTTTTTTTTTTCTTTTTTTTTTACCTTCATCTCATAAAATCTAACAGTTAGACCCCTTTCACACTGGGGCGTTTTTCAGGCGCTTTTGGGCTAAAAATAGCACCTGTAAAGTGCCTGTCAAACAGCTCCCCTGCAGTCTCAGTGTGATATCCCGAGTGCTTTCACACTAAGGTGGTGCGCTGGCAGGATGTTAAAAAAAAGTCCTGCAAGCAGCATCTTTGGAGCGGTGTATACCACCACTCCTGCCCATTGAAATGAAGGCGCTTCAGGGGCGCATTTAACCCCTTCCTCGGCCGCTAGCTGGGTTATAAGCGCCCCGCTAGCAGCCGAATAGCGCTGCTAAAACGATGGTAAAGAGCCGCTAAAACTTGCAGCGTTTTACCGTCAACGCATGCCCGCTCCAGTGTGAAAGCAACCTTCAGTCATACGGAAATTTTTTTACATTTAAACATTTATTAAACAAAACAAACCTCCAATCAGTTCACTTGTATGTAGAATTTAGATAAAAAAAAATATAAAAAAACACCTCTCTTAAATATTAAATACACAAAAACAGGTAATCAAAACTTCTGGATGAAAAAAAATGGGCTAACTTTACTGCTTAGTTTTTTTTTAAATTTATTAGTGTATTTTTTTTTTTTAAATTGCATTTGAAAGACGGCTGCGCAAATACCGTGTGACATAAAATATTGCAACAACCGCTATTTTATTCCCTAGGGTCTCTGCTAAAAAAATATATATATATAATGTTTGGGGGTTCTAAGTGATTTTATAGCAGAAAATACAGGATTTTTACTTGTAAGCAACAAATGTCAGAAAAGATTTAGTCTTTAAATGGTTAAACTGAGAGCTTCTACACACGCGCTTAGTTCATTCATAATTGTAAACATTGTATCCTTCAGGGTTCTTTTTATCAGACTTGGCAGGCTGCCCAGAGAGGGGGAGAAGTCGCTTCACACAGACAACTTGCACTGACTTCTGACACAGAAGTCTTTTACAAGTCGCGCTGAAGCTATATCGGCTTTTTTTATCAGCACAATCGGCCGATGCCAATTAAGTAAAAAACACCAAATATCGGCCGATATATCGGTCGACCTCTAGTCGGAAGTGCCCGCCCCGTTGTGATGGCAACAAAGATAAACAAAGGCACACAAAGCACAGGTCATCGCGTCACTTCCGGTTTCGGAAGATCGCAATAATTAGCGGCGGCCAGGCACGGCGGCCAGACTTCTGGGAATATTGATTCCTACCTCCCAGGAGACAATGCACCGCCGGATGTGACGGCGATACCCGCGGGTGGCTAGGACAGGAATTGCCACATAAATAAAGGCTAAAAAGGTAACCCTTTTGCCGCGTACACACGATCTGAATTTTCGGCCCGCAAAAGACCGATGAGAGCATTTAGTCGGAAAATGCGACTGTGTGTACGCTCGAATGTGCCGAATTCCAGCCAGCAAAAGATTGAGAGCAGGTTCTCAATTTTTCGGTCGGGAAAAGTTCCTATCCGAAAATGCGATTGTCTGTGGCAATTCCGATGCGTAAAATTCCTACGCATGCTCGGAAACAATTGGACGCATGCTCGGAGGCATTGAACTTCATTTTCTCGGCTCGGCGTAGTGTTGTACGTCACCGCGTTCTTGACGGTCGTAAGTTCAGCGAACTTTTGCGTGACCGTGGCAAGGCAAACTTGAGCGGAATCCCATCGGAAAAGCCGTCGTATCTTTTTCCGACGAGAAGTCCGATCGTGTGTACGCGGCATAAGGAAAAAAAACAAAAACTATTTCCATTTGGTAATGTATATAATGCCAGCATGTTAATAAGATGAAGTTTGGAAATTGTGTGGAACTCCGCTTTAAGATAAAAAGCCTTCTGTGTGCAGCCCCTCCCCCCTAATTTTTACCTGAGGTCCCTCTCTGTCCAGCGATGTCCATGAGTGTCTCAGCCGTCCGAGATTCTCCCTCCTGATTGGCTGAGACACAGCAGCAGCAGTCAATCAAAGTCAGCTAGCCAATCAAAGGAGAGAGGGGGCGGGTCCGGGTCGAGGCTCCGTGTCTGGAATGGATGCAGGGAGCTGTGACTCTGCTCGGGTGCCCCCATAGCAAGCTGCTTGTTGTGGGGGGCACTGAGCAGGAGGGAGGGGCCAGGAGCACCGAAGAGGGACCCCAGAAGAGGAGGATCGGGGCTGCTCTGTGCAAATCCAATACAGAGCAGGTAAGTATCACATGTTGGTTATTTTTATAGGGGGGAAAAAATTGACTTTACAATCACTTGGATTTTTTTTTTTTTGAACATTGTGAGTGTCATTCCACTTTTTTTACATTAAAATTGTGATTGTACTACAGTACACTTAGATGGTGCTGCTCTTTTTGTTCTTTGTGTCACCTGATTAGGAGACAACCCCCTGTTAACTCATTTTTGTATGAATAAATGGTTGCGGAACGAATCATCTGAGTTTCCATTATTTCTTATGGGGAAATTTGCTTCGATATACAAGTGCTTTGGATTACAAGCATGTTTCCCGAACGAATTATGCTCGCAATCCACAGCTTTACTATATTTAAAAGACAATTGGATGGACTGGTGTCTTTTTTCCACCTTACCAACTATGTAACAATTTGAAACATTTTATAACCACCAAATATTGGTAAATAATTTTCCCGGTATCTCATGTTGTCTCCCCCACCCCCGAACCGCAGCGTTCGGATTGTTGCCTTCCGCCGGCCCGGCTCCGGAAAGTTTCTCCGAGGAGTTTTGTAGACTTTTGTCACTCTGTGGAGACTAAGGCCACAGCCATCCTCATTAGGGGAGGCATGTGCCACGGGCGGACGGGCCGCGCTCTGACGCGGGAAGACAGGAAGACTCACCGCTGACATCTCCACGCGCCGGGCTCATTATTTCAGGACATGGCGGGGCAGGAAGACGGGCAGACGCTGATTGGTGTCACAAAGTCACCTTATTTCCAGTTTATTTGCTATATTTGCCGGCTGCTTGCTGGGCGTCTCGTCTGCGCTCAATTTAAGGCGTCCGCTGTCAGCCGTCTACCCGTCACACCATATTAGATCAGAGCCACATCACCGGGCAGTTCCCCCCAAAATGTTCTTTCTGGGTGGAGCAGACAGGTGGGTGCAGGGTGGTCTGTCTACGGTCTTCCTCTCATGGCTCAGTGCCGGCTCTGGGGACAAAACACCGGGGGGGTCCGGAGACCCCGACCACCATACAGGTAAAAAAATTAATAAATACCCGCTGGTCACAGCTGACTGTCACCAATTAAATTTGGATGGTAGTTTGTGAGCTCTATGCGGACATCCTGCCTTCTCCTTGCAGCCCAAAGAGCACAGAGCAATATAAAGAGGACCTGTCATTAGTTTATATACTTGTCTTTTTCCATTTATTTTGATTTAAAATGAATGAAGGTTTTTATCTCTATGATCATCCCATGTACAGTGTCCTGTGGCTGCTGCTTCTCCACCTCTGGACAGCCGGAAGCTTCTACAGCTTACAGAGCCCTCTGTGGGGCCCGAGACCTGAAGGTTTGGGGCCGCAGAGCTTGGTCTATTGTATCCAATATAAATAATGCTTCATACAGCCCTATGGCTCAGTGGTTAGCACTATTACCTTGAAGAAATGGGGTGCCCATTTTGAATCCTGCTGATCACCAATGTAAGGAACATTCTTCCCACTGATCACCAATGTAAGGGACATTCTTCCCACTGATCACCAATGTAAGGGACATTCTTCTCACTGACCACCAATGTAAGGAACATTCTACTTACTGATCACCAATGTAAGGAACATTCTACTTACTGATCACCAATGTAAGGAACATTCTTCTCACTGATCACCAATGTAAGGAGCATTCTTCTCACTGATCACCAATGTAAGGAACATTCTTCTCACTGACCACCAATGTAAGGAACATTCTTCTCACTGATCACCAATGTAAGGAACATTCTACTTAATGATCACCAATGTAAGGAACATTCTTCTCACTGATCACCAATGTAAGGGACATTCTTCTCACTGATCACCAATGTAAGGAACATTCTTCTCACTGATCACCAATGTAAGGAACATTCTTCTCACTGATCACCAATGTAAGGGACATTCTTCCCACGGATCACCAATGTAAGAGACATTTCCCGGATTAATTGGATATTCATTATTTTTGGGGTTCCTCTGGGTTAGGATGGTGGAGACTATCCAGCAGACATCCTCTCCTATCATAGAGTGGTTTGGGCAGTACAACTGGGAAGACGCAGAAGATCAGGGACCAAAGTGTTAATGGTGGGGGGAGGAGTGCTCAGATTCCCATCACTGAGAGTTATAGGGATATAAACCTTCACTTTGCCGTTTGATTGAATCTGACAAATCACAGCTGGACTCTGATCCATTTTATAGCGCAATACAGAGGTGGAATCAAAGCCAATTGGATTTTCATTTTCCCGGCAATAAAAAGATTCCCAGCTGATGAGATTTCAGCAGAATATTTAGAGCAGGTGGAGAGTCCGGGACTGTCCCTCCTTGGTGTACTCACCACCTGCTGCCACTCCCATCCATGGATATGGGGGTTCTGGGGGGTCAGTGATGGTTGATTGATAATAGAGGTGATAGGACATCTGAGGGAAAAATATGAGAATGATGAGAATGCCGATGAATGAGAGAATGACGAGTGAAACAGATGTGAGATGACAAGGAATGTCGGGGAGAAAATACAAGAAACCTGAAAAATGGAACTCAGACAGCGGAGTCCTTACTAAACATTCCAAGTCACAGTGTGATAGTCCTGAGACCGGTGTACTACAGAGACCAGCAGACCAGAGACCGGTGAACTACAGAGACCAGCAGACCAGAGAGCGGTGCACTACAGATCCCAGCAGACCAGAGACCGGTGTTATACAGAGACCAGCAGACCAGAGACAGGTGTACTACAGAGACCAGCAGACCAGAGACTGGTGTACTACAGAGACCAGCAGACCAGAGAGCGGTGCATTACAGATCCCAGCAGACCAGTGAGCGGTGTACTACAGAGACCAGCAGACCAGAGAGCGGTGTACTACAGAGACCAGCAGACCAGAGGCCGGTGAACTACAGAGACCAGCAGACCAGAGAGCGGTGCACTGCAGATCCCAGCAGACCAGAGACCGGTGTACTACAGAGACCAGCAGACCAGAGACCGGTGTATTAGAGACCAGCAGACCAGAGGCCGGTGAACTACAGAGACCAGCAGACCAGAGAGCGGTGCACTACAGATCCCAGCAGACCAGAGAGCGGTGTACTACAGAGACCAGCAGACCAGAGACCAGTGTACTACAGAGACCAGCAGACCAGAGAGCGGTGCACTACAGAGACCAGCAGACCAGAGGCCGGTGAACTACAGAGACCAGCAGACCAGAGAGCGGTGCATTGCAGATCCCAGCAGACCAGAGACCGGTGTACTACAGAGACCAGCAGACCAGAGACCGGTGTATTACAGAGACCAGCAGACCAGAGGCCGGTGAACTACAGAGACCAGCAGACCAGAGACCGGTGTACTACAGAGACCAGCAGACCAGAGGCCGGTGAACTACAGAGACCAGCAGACCAGAGAGCGGTGCACTACAGATCCCAGCAGACCAGAGAGCGGTGTACTACAGAGACCAGCAGACCAGAGACCGGTGTACTACAGAGACCAGCAGACCAGAGAGCGGTGCACTACAGATTCCAGCAGACCAGAGAGCGGTGCAATGCAGATCCCAGCAGACCAGAGAGAGATGCACTGCAGATCCCAGCAGACCAGAGAGAGGTGCACTACAGATTCCAGCAGACCAGAGAGCGGTGCAATGCAGATCCCAGCAGACCAGAGAGAGGTGCACTGCAGATCCCAGCAGACCAGAGAGAGGTGCAATGCAGATCCCAGCAGACCAGAGAGCGGTGCACTACAGATCCCAGCAGACCAGAGAGCGGTGCACTGCAGATCCCAGCAGACCAGAGAGAGGTGCACTACAGATTCCAGCAGACCAGAGAGCGGTGCAATGCAGATCCCAGCAGACCAGAGAGAGGTGCAATGCAGATCCCAGCAGACCAGAGAGAGATGCACTGCAGATCCCAGCAGACCAGAGAGCGGTGCACTACAGATTCCAGCAGACTAGAGAGCGGTGCACTACAGATTCCAGCAGACCAGAGACAGGTGCACTACAGATTCCAGCAGACCAGAGAGCGGTGCAATGCAGATCCCAGCAGACCAGAGAGAGGTGCAATGCAGATCCCAGCAGACCAGAGAGCGGTGCACTACAGATTCCAGCAGACCAGAGAGAGATGCACTGCAGATCCCAGCAGACCAGAAAGCGGTGCACTGCAGATTCCAGCAGACCAGAGAGAGATGCACTGCAGATCCCAGCAGACCAGAGAGCGGTGCACTACAGATTCCAGCAGACCAGAGAGCGGTGCACTACAGATTCCAGCAGACCAGAGAGAGATGCACTGCAGATCCCAGCAGACCAGAAAGCGGTGCACTGCAGATCCCAGCAGACCAGAAAGCGGTGCACTGCAGATCCCAGCAGACCAGAAAGCGGTGCACTGCAGATCCCAGCAGACCAGAGAGAGGTGCACTGCAGATCCCAGCAGACCAGAAAGCGGTGACCGGATCCCAGCAGACCAGAGAGAGGTGCACTATACATTAGGGTTTAGGGATATTAATAAATTGGGGACGGGGATTTATTCCCGCATTAAACCTCCAGGATAAATGGTGTTAGCGAGTCCCAGATGAAGAATATTGTCACGCTCTTTCCATCAAAGCGGAGAGAGGTCACATCTTCCATTAAGTACATTATAGAGTGGAAATCCGGATTTCTATACTCTGCGGATTTCCTCTTCTCCAGCTTTATCTCTCAGAGCCAGGACATACTGTGACTGTTCCTAAACGCCACCAACCGCCATTGCCTTCCTAATCCTCCATATACCAGGATGTCACACCAATTACAGGATGAGGACCAGACGGCACCCCGTGTAATAGAGGGGAACCGAGAACATGGACACCGAGACCTCATCCATCCCTCTTATCAATCTGGAACCTACTGTACAGCACTACAGTATACGTCAGAGCTATCAGTCTGCACCAGGGGAGCTTACACTCTAATGTCCCCACATAGTCACACACTATTATTATACATTTATATAGCTCTGACATATACCGCAGTGCTGTACAGAGAACACTGAGCCAATCACATCAGTCTCTGTACCAAAGGAGCTTACAATCTAATGTCCCCTACCCTACCGTCACACACTATTATTATTATACATTTATATAGCTCTGACTTATACCGCAGCGATGTACAGAGATCACTGAGACAGTCATACTCTCCAGTATACCTTGCAGTAGTCACTAAAACAGAAGTGAGGAGAATCTCCCCAACAGGGACAAAGTCCAATCTGTCCACATTGTATCCAAAACTAAAAAAATACATTGTCTGGATGTAAAATTTAATATGAACCTGGAGCGAGGTGCAGACAGTAAAAGTTCTTTGAAACAATCGATGACCCCGCTAGCTGCAGGCGCTGTGATGCAATTCATCTTCAAAGTTTTCAGCTGTTGCGCTAGAGTGGTTCTCCCAGCACTGGCTTAACAGATCAGTTCCTCCTCACAGCAGTGACCTGGCAGTTCAGCTCCTCCTCCCAGCACTGATTCAACAGCTCAGCTCCTCCTCCCAGCAGTGAGCTGGCAGCTTAGCTCCTCCCCCAGCACTGATTCAAACGCTCAGCTCCTCCTCCCAGCACTGACTGAACAGCTCAGCTTCTCCTCCCAGCAGTGACCTGGCAGCTCAGCTCCTCCCCCCCAGCACTGATTCAACAGCTCAGCTCCTCCTCCCAGCACTGACTCAACAGCTCAGCTCCTCCTCCCAGCAGTGACCTGGCAGTTCAGCTCCTCCTCCCAGCACTGACTCAACAGCTAAGCTCCTCCTTCCAGCAGTCACTTGGCAGTTCAGCTCCTTGTCTAGGCTCCGGTTTAATCTGGTCACATGCCCTTTGCCTCAAGTCTCCTGTTTCAGAGTGTCTCCTTTCTCTTTCAGCGCCTATGGATCCCCCCTTGCATGCAGGGACTGGCATTGTGTCTCCCTACCCCGTGTGCATCAATAGAAACACATAGCCCTATAGCCTAGGATGGCAAGGCACTCTCCTGCTCCCCCCCCCTCCAAGCTAACAGACTGACTCCAGACTGCACTGTCCACTCTTTCCTGTGAAGACCGGGAGTTCAGGGAAGCAGCACCGAGAGAGCAGGAACCAGCAGCATTGAAGGCTGTACTCTGCCAGTGACGGAGGAAAATTGTAACAGTTTGCTTTGTTTTCCCTGAAATCTTTCTTTACTATGTAAATAATGCAACAGGGACTCCTCCTCCCTCCCCGATACACAGCAGACCCTCATCATGGAGGACGAGGGTCTGGTACGTATCCTGGGGGTCCCCTTTATTTGATTTTAAAGGGGAACCCAGTGAAAAAGAAAAACATGGTGCGGGGTCCCCCCGAAATACATATTTCAGACCTTCAGATCTGGTAAATATTTTGAGGGGGGAGCCCACACAAAAGACAAAAAAAATGGGGTCCCCCACAAAGATATACACCACACCCTTCATGATTGTTATATAATTTTAAGTGGGCCCCCTGAGAAAAAAAAAAAAGGCATGGGGGTCCCCCCTAAATCCGTTCTAGACCCCCCTAGAGCACACCACCAGTCAGTCTACAGGCCATTAACATGTTGCTGAGGATAAGGGCCCCTTCCGCACAACCCTGGCCCGGCAGTGGTGGGGGGTGCGGGGGGATTTATAAGCATCTACTTACGGACCGCCCGCGGTCGCCGGCTGTTTGACGTTGAATACCGGGGGTTATGGCAGCAGATAGCCACCACCATAACCCCGGCATTTTTTTAAGCAGCAGGTGGAGCCGCTTTCAGATAAAAGCGGTCTCTGCAGCAGATTCGCCGCAATATCACTTTTATTGGCGGCGGGAGAGGAGCTCCCCTCCTCCCACTGCTTCCTGGTGGTCTCCGCCGCTTACCGGAAGCTGACGGTAGCGGGGGAGATGATCGGGTCCTTCCCCCTCTGAGGCATGGAGTCGAGTGAAGGAAAGACGCCCCCCCCCCCCCCCCCACACTCGGATCCATACCATTGGATGACGGAAGCGACGTCAAACATCACTTCCACCCAATGGTCTTAAAGGGGGAAAAAAAAATTTATTGAAGAAGAAAAAAAAAGGAAATTTTTTTCATCATCTTTCACCGCATAAAAAAAAAATTGGGATAACTTTACTGTTGTCTTATTTTTTAATTCAAAAAAGTGTATTTTTCCCAAAAAATTGCGCTTGTTAAGACCGCTGCGCAAATACGGTGTGACATAAAGTATTGCAACGACCAGGCATTTTATTCTCTAGGGTGTCTGAAAAAAATGTATAATGTTTGGGGGTTTTAAGTCGTTTTCTAGCAAATAAACCTGATTTTAATTTGTAAACAACAAGTTTGAAAAATCGGCCCGGTCCTTGAGTAGTTAAAATAATGAGGCCCTCAGAAAGCTCCCTCAAGCTAACGAGTAAGGTGCATGGTGTGGGTTTTAAGGGGGAACCCTGTGAAAAAAAAACATGTTGTGAGGCCCCCCAAAATACATATTTCAGACCTTCCGATCTACAAAATATATGCCACACCCTTCATATTTTTTATATCATTCTAATTGGCCAATCTGCCAAAAAAAAAGGGGAACCCAGACCCCTAATCTGAGCCCATCGCCGGCCAGTCTACAGGCCATCATCATGTTGCTGGGGACAAGGGCCTCTTCCCCACAACCCTGGCCCAGTCGGTGGTGGGGGTGCGGGGGGATTTATAATCTGGAAATCTCCCTTTAAGATAATGGGGCCCCCAGATAGCTCCCAGAAGTCAGTGAGTAACTCTACTCATTCACAAAAAGGAAGTTGTAAATAAGCACAATGTAAAAATCCTTTACTAGAAAAAAAAAATAATAATAAAAATTATCACGTAAAAATCCAACGTTGTAAATCCAGCGTCAATCGTGGTGAACGTTGCCCACTGATCATCGAAAGAAGAAAAACGGAGACGCGTCCGCTGATGACAGAGCTGCCGCCGCTCCCTCCGGGGGTGAGGATGATCCGCGTGACACCTGCTGAGTGCAGACAACTCTCCCCGCAGTCCCGGCACTGTGACACCCCCCCCCCACCGATATAATGATGTGAGTGTCACCGAGACAATCAGACGCGGCTGTCAGCTGAACCTCTGCCGTATTGTACCCGACACATCATTTCTACCGCCGAGGAGCAGAACTTCAGGGAAAGTCACTAATGAGAAGACTTCCTTTACCTAGTGGGGGGAGGGGATCAGTATGCGCACAGTTCTGGCAGATGACGGTCATACACACAGCAATTGTAGCGCACCCCCTATAGAGCACCCCTCAGAGTACACACAGCCAGGCACACAGCATTTTCTCTGTCCTCCCTCTGCCTTCAAAGATCAGTCCTGGAGGTTCTTTTCGGGTTTTTATTAAGTTGGATGAATGGGATAGGGGGAGTATGGGACACCCCGAAATCTGGACAACCGGATATCTTGAGGACGCCTCAATTTCTGGCTGCACTACACAAGGCTGAATGTCCCCCGAGATCTCTATGGTGACCAGCACTCCTTCCTACAGATCTCTATGGTGACCGGCACTCCTTCCTACAGATCTCTATGGTGACCGGCACTCCTTCCTACAGATCTCTATGGTGACCGGCACTCCTTCCTACAGATCTCTATGGTGACGGATACTCCTTCCTACAGATCTCTATGGTGACTGGCACTCCTTCCTACAGATCTCTATGGTGACCGGCACTCCTTCCTACAGATCTCTATGGTGACCGGCACTCCTTCCTACAGATCTCTATGGTGACCGGAACTCCTTCCCACAGATCTCTATGGTGACCGGCACTCCTTCCTACAGATCTCTATGGTAACCGGCCCTCCTTCCTACAGATCTCTATGGTGACGGATACTCCTTCCTACAGATCTCTATGGTGACCGGCACTCCTTCCTACAGATCTCTATGGTGACGGATACTCCTTCCTACAGATCTCTATGGTGACCGGAACTCCTTCCCACAGATCTCTATGGTGACCGGCACTCCTTCCTACAGATCTCTATGGTGACCGGCACTCCTTCCTACAGATCTCTATGGTGACCGGCACTCCTTCCTACAGATCTCTATGGTGACCGGCACTCCTTCCTACAGATCTCTAAGATCTCTATGGTGACCGGCACTCCTTCCTACAGATCTCTATGGTGACTGGCACTCCTTCCTACAGATCTCTATGGTGACCGGCACTCCTTCCTACAGATCTCTATGGTGACCGGCACTCCTTCCTACAGATCTCTATGGTGACCGGCACTCCTTCCTACAGATCTCTATGGTGACGGATACTCCTTCCTACAGATCTCTATGGTGACGGATACTCCTTCCTACAGATTTCTATGGTGACCGGCACTCCTTCCTACAGATCTCTATGGTGACCGGCACTCCTTCCTACAGATCTCTATGGTGACCGGCACTCCTTCCTACAGATCTCTATGGTGACCGGCACTCCTTCCTACAGATCTCTAAGATCTCTATGGTGACCGGCACTCCTTCCTACAGATCTCTATGGTGACTGGCACTCCTTCCTACAGATCTCTATGGTGACCGGCACTCCTTCCTACAGATCTCTATGGTGACCGGCACTCCTTCCTACAGATCTCTATGGTGACGGATACTCCTTCCTACAGATCTCTATGGTGACCGGCACTCCTTCCTACAGATCTCTATGGTGACCGGCACTCCTTCCTATAGATCTCTATGGTGACCGGCACTCCTTCCTACAGATCTCTATGGTGACCGGCACTCCTTCCTACAGATCTCTATGGTGACCGGCACTCCTTCCTACAGATCTCTATGGTGATGGCACTCCTTCCTACAGATCTCTATGGTGACTGTTTTATACTATTCTATTATTTTTTTTATATTTTTCTATTCTTCTCTATTTCTTTGTTATCAGTCACATGATCACACGGTCGGTTATCGGTTACATGATCACATGGTCAGTTATCAGTCACATAAAAACATGGTCGGTTATCGGTCACATGATCACATGGTCAGTTATCAGTCACATGGTCGGTTATCAGTCACATGATCACATGTAGAGTTGCCACCTCATCCCTTTAAACCCGAACACCTTTGAATTACACGGGTTCTGAGGCTAATTAAATGCAGATAAGGCACCAATTGAGCTTAATTACCATCTTAATCAGCCACAGAACCTGTGTAACTAATATGTGTTCGGGTTTAAAGGGATAAGGTGGCAACCCTAATCACACGGTCAGTTATCAGTCACATGATCACATGGTCGGTTATAGGTCACATGATCACATGGTCAGTTATCAGTCACATGATCACACGGTCGGTTATCGGTTACATGATCACACGGTCGGCTATCGGATACATGGTCGGTTATCAGTCACATGATCACATGGTCAGTTATCAGTCACATGATCACACGGTCGGTTATCAGTCACATGATCACATGGTCAGTTATCAGTCACATGAACACATGGTCAGTTATCAGTCACATGATCACATGGTCGGTTATAGGTCACATGATCACATGGTCAGTTATCAGTCACATGTACACATGGTCAGTTATCGGTTACATGGTCGGTTATAGGTCACATGATCACATGGTCGGTTATAGGTCACATGATCACATGGTCAGTTATCAGTCACATGTACATATGGTCAGTTATCGGTTACATGGTCGGTTATAGGTCACATGATCACATGGTCAGTTATCAGTCACATGTACACATGGTCAGTTATCGGTTACATGGTCGGTTATCAGTCACATGATCACATGGTCGGTTATCAGTCACATGATCACATGGTCAGTTATCAGTCACATGATCACACGGTCGGTTATCAGTCACATGATCACACGGTCAGTTATCAGTCACATGATCACATGGTCAGTTATCAGTCACATGAACACATGGTCAGTTATCAGTCACATGATCACATGGTCGGTTATAGGTCACATGATCACATGGTCAGTTATCAGTCACATGTACACATGGTCAGTTATCGGTTACATGGTCGGTTATAGGTCACATGATCACATGGTCAGTTATCAGTCACATGTACACATGGTCAGTTATCGGTTACATGGTCGGTTATAGGTCACATGATCACATGGTCAGTTATCAGTCACATGTACACATGGTCAGTTATCGGTTACATGGTCGGTTATTGGTTACATGATCACATGGTCAGTTATCGGTTACATGGTCGGTTATCGGTTACATGATCCCACGGTCGGTTATCGGTTACATAGTCGGTTATCAGTCACATGGTCGATTATCAGTCACATGATCACATGGTTGGTTATCGGTCATATGATCACATGGTTGGTTTTCAGTCACATGATCACATGGTCAGTTATCAGTCACATGAACACATGGTCAGTTATCAGTCACATGATCACATGGTCGGTTATAGGTCACATGATCACATGGTCGGTTATAGGTCACATGATCACATGGTCAGTTATCAGTCACATGTACACATGGTCAGTTATCGGTTACATGGTCGGTTATTGGTTACATGATCACATGGTCAGTTATCGGTTACATGGTCGGTTATCGGTTACATGATCCCACGGTCGGTTATCGGTTACATAGTCGGTTATCAGTCACATGATCACATGGTCGATTATCAGTCACATGATCACATGGTTGGTTATCGGTCATATGATCACATGGTTGGTTTTCAGTCACATGATCACATGGTCGGTTATCAGTCACATGATCACATGGTCGGTTATTGGTCACATGTTCCCTTCTAATACTGTTCTGGTGACAACCCACAATTTGTGATCTTCTTTCACTCTGATGGATAACAGTAAACAAGACAGATAGGGAGGGGAGATCTCCCTAACGGGGCCACAGCCAACAATAAACCCTGACAGGGGGTCTAATCCCTCTCCACAGCTTGGGAAAAGCTGCTGATGGAAGAATATCTGTCTATATATACTGCCAATCAGACTGATTGATAAGTTATATTGTGTTACATGACACTTTGCTCTCAGGGATTGGTTGGTCATGATTATATTGTTTATGTTGGCAGCTGTCAGTTTAACCCTTCCTCCCCCGCAGTGCCAGGCAATCGTTCATCATCACTGCGTTGTCACGAGGCGCTCGTTATGTGATGACAATCGTTTATCGGTACTAAATGGCCAGTCTGGTTAATGAATGCAGAATCACACTGCAGGCCAAACGTTCCCGCTCACACCGAATGGCAGACATATACCGGGCTTTCAGCAGAAATTTGTCACGGTCGACTGCTGAGAGGGAAAGAGAAGCTGAGCGCAGATCCGGCGTTATCAATCACAAGAGCGTGAAATGGGTGCGTGTTCCTCCGCCCCCTCTGCACTCCTCCGCCCGCCGGCGAGCTCACCCAATTACCAGCAGAGGAGATCATTGTACAATATGTTATGAGAGGTTTGGCCTTTTAACTGCTCAACTGCGTGCCCCAGAAACACTGAATGAGGCCGCATTGGAAACGCAAAATGAGGCCGCCCAATACAAAATCGCAGAATGAGGCCGCACACACCAAAATTGCATTCTATGCAAGAAGGTAAAAAGCCTCCTGGATTCACTCTTTTTTGAAGCCAATTAGAGCCTCCGGCTCTAATCACGTGCTTCTACAAAAAAAAAAAAAAAAATCCCCATTGGGATCCATGCATCCAACGCCCTGCATGTAGGTTAGGAGTCAGACGCATGGATTAGGGGCGCCCCTAAAGAGTCCCCGTTTGTGGCTATACCATCCTCCACTCTTCTGTGAAGAATTTCCAGAAGGTGTCTGTAGGAATTTGTACCCATTTGTGAGGTCAGGTACTGATGTTGGATGAAAAGATCTGGGTCACCATCAGCGTTCAAATTTAATCTCAAAGCTGTTAGGTAGGGTTGAGGTCAGGGCTCTGTGTAGGATACTTGAGTTTCTCCACTCATAACAGTTATATGAGCTTGTTGGACATCCAAACCCATGGCCATTAATATAGAGAGTTGCCCCTCCTTTGTAGTTACAGCAACCTTTACTCCTCTGGGAAGATCTTGTTGGACTTCCCATTCCAGAACCATGACCATTAATATTGAGCTGCTCCCCTCCACTCTTCTGGGAAGTCTTTGCACAAAATTTTGGACGGTGTCTGTGGGAATTTGTGTCCATTTGTGAGGTCAGTTGACGATGTTGGGTGAGAAGACATGGCTCACAATCGGATTTCCAATTCATTGCAAAGGTGTTCAGTAGGGTTGAGGTCAGGACACTTATGTTCCTTCACACCAAACCTTTCAAACCATGTCTTCTGGGAAGGCTTTCCACAAGATTTTGGACGGTATCTGTGGGAATTTGTGTCCATTTGTGAGGTCAGCTCCTGATGTTGGATATGAGAAAACCTGGATCATCATCGGTGTTCCATCCCAAAAATGTTCAGTAGGGTTGAGGTTGGTCCAACCACACCCAACTCATTTATTCATTTTAGGAACTTATACAGCACTGTCAATTTACACAGTGCTTTACATTGTACATTCACATAAGTCCCTGCCCTCAAGGAGCTTACAATCTAAGGTCCCTAACTCACATTCATACATATACTGTACATACTCGGGCCAATTTAGACAGGATCCAATTAACCTACCAACATGTCTTTGGACACAAAGGTACAGGGAGAACATGCAAACTCCAGGCAGGTAGTGTTGTGGTTGGGATTAGCAACGGTGACCCTTTTGCTCCTATACGAAAGTGCTAACCACTTCACCATTGTGCTGCCCCATTAAACCATGTCTTTGTAGAGTTGCCTCCGCTCTCCCCATGGTCAATATGGAGCTGCTCTTCTTTGTGGCTATAATATCCTCCACTCTTCTGGGAAGACTTAACACAAAATTTTGGAGAGTGTCTGTGGTAAGTGCCCATTTGTGAGGTTGGGTACTGATGTTGGATAAGGAGAGCTGTAAAAGACATGTTTGGCCCCACGTTGGGCACCAAAAAAAAGAGAGATCTGGATCACAATTGGTGTTCCAATTCATCCCAAAGTTGTTCAGTAGGGTTGAGGTTAGGGCTCTGTACAGGACACTCAAGTTCCTCCACACCAAACTGGCCATGCCATGTCTTTATGGAGTTGCTCTCGTTGTGGTTATAACATCCTCCCCTCTCAAGGGCATTTGAGTTCCTCCACTCTACTAGGAAGACTTTCCACAAGACTGTGAAGTGTGTCTATGGGAATTCGTGCTCAATTTTAGAGATCAGGTGATCAGTACGGTTAAGGTCAGGGCTCTGTGCAAAACACTCGAGTTCCTACACACCAAACTGTCACACCATGTCTTTATTGAGTTGCTCCCTTTGTGGTGTGGCACCCTCTAGTTAGGTAGGTGCTAGAGGTTAGATTTTTATATAGAGTAGGAAAATTTAGGCAGGTCTAGCTGGTGGCTAGGCCTGTTTGTTTTCAGTCTGGGCTAGGAGTGGTCCAGGGCAGGGCTGGGTGACTCACAGGTAGCATCACTGTCACGTCCCTCTTCTCTCTAGATTGTGCTGGAGAGAGAGGAGGAGAGGAGAGGTGGAGCTGCCTGGGGTATTCTTGACCAATCCCCAACTTGGATTGGCAGTGGGCAGGCCTTCTTAAATACCCAGGGTCAGCCCAGCTGGAGAGGAGTTGTTGGGTGGAAGAGCTGGAGTGAAGGTGTGGAGGCTATCGGGGCCTACAGGGAGCTCCCCAGTCTGGGGAGGGGGGGGGGTGACCTTGGGCCTAGGCTCGGGTACAGCCAGGGGGAGAAGAGATCCTAGAGGAGAGGCACATGAGAGTGCAAGGAGAGGACAGCGAGAGAGAGAACCCTGCTAAGAGATTTCAGAGAGGACAACTGGTCGCAGCCAGGGGGGCTGGTGAGTGTGCACAGTCAGGAGGACTGGGGAGTCATGCCTGAGAGAACTGGGAGTTTGCAGTTTGAGATGGGTGCCAGAAGAGTGGACTAGTGGAAAGAGGCAGCTGCAGCCAAAGGGCTGGCAGGGCCTGAAGAATGTTTACTGGGACCAGTAGCCGTGTTGAGGACAGTTGGCACCAGAACTATTTCTACATCATAGGGGCCCAAGGGCCCTGCCCGCAAAAGGCAATTTACTGAGGCCTGGCTGAGTTAGTGTCAGGCCTAAACATGTGGTGCTAGTTGGTCCCGGAATCTGCAAGTGAAGTGCTGAAGGAGTAACGGCCTGCAGCAAGTGAAGTGCTGGAGAAGTAACAGTCTGCAGCAAGTGAAGTGCTGGAGGACTAAGGAAAAGAGGTCTTAAGCATGTTTTATGGACTGTTCTATGTCTGTGAGTGTCTGAGAGATGGATGCCGGGCTGGGAAGGGTAACAGGTGAACCACAACATTCAGCAACCCCTACGGGGGCATGACTACAGTGTTTATACCATCCTTCACTCTCAAGGGCTTTTGAGTTCCTCCACTCTACTAGAAAGACTTCCCGTGGGAATTTGTGGTCTTTTTAAAGATCAGGTGATCAGTAGGGTTGAGGTCAGGGCTCTGTACAGGACACTCCAGTTCCTCCACACCCATCTGGTCATGCCATGTCTTTATGGAGATGCTCCCTTTGTGGTTATACCTTCCTCCACTCTCAAGCAATGGCGACCCTAGGGGGGGGCCAGAGGGGGCCCTGACCCCCCCAACATTATGCTGGGCCCCACCATGTGCCCCCCCAAAAAAAATTTTTTTTTTTTTTTTTTAATTTTTTTTTTTTTACAAAAAGGCAATTTCTTTTTGTTTGTATTCATATCGGATGTGCCGCATCTTACTCAGGCCACCACTGGGGTAACACAGTCTCTATTGAGAGGGAGAAGGTCCCCAGTGGGTGATTCCTCCCCCCTCCCTCTGCTCGCTGACACTGCATAATGCGAGCGCTCACACAACCACGGCCGCCCGATCTGCTCCTTCCCCTGCATCCTCATTGGCAGGGAGAAGAGCGAGTTGCAAGAAGGACTCCACCAGGACTCTCAGTTACTGAAAAAACAGACTGAGGACAGGGGCAGGACAGCAAGAGGAGGCTGGGGAACCCCACAGTGGCAGAACACCAGGGCCCGGTGGCAAGACAACCTTTGCAACCCTGATAGTTCTCCCACTGCTTTGGACCCTTATATTTTCTTGGTATGCTGGTGACATATATCTCTTGTTTTCTGTCACCCTGGGGGTGGGCCCAATACAGTAGGAAGAGAGCTCACTGCAGAACATGTGAAAGGGCCGTTGTGGGATCGTAGTAAAGGGGTAAAGGGCCCCAGGATAGATATATCTATCTATCTATATATATTTTATGTGTATATATATATATATATATATATATATATATATATATATATATATATATATATATATATTTGCATTTTATATTGCCCCCCTATTTTTGTCCCTGTCCCCCCATGTGCCCCCCCTAAATATGAAAGCTGGAGACGCCACTGCTCTCAAGGGCATTTGAGCTCCTCCACTCTACTATGGAGACTTTCCACAAGACTGTGAAGTGTGTCTATAGGAATTTGTGCTCAATTTTAGAGATCAGGTGATCAGTACAGTCGGGGCTCTGTACAGGACACTCCAGCTCCTCCAAACCCAACTGGTCACACCATGTCTTTATGGAGTTGCTCCCTTTGTGGTGTAGCAACCTCTAGTTAGGTAGGTGCTAGAGTTTAGATTTTTCTATAGAGTAAACTCCAGTTCCTCCACTAGGGCTGCCACCTTTTCTTCAAGCCAAACATGAACACTTTAGCGGCACAGGAACTACAATGCCCATCATGTCTGCGAATGTCAGAGTTTTACAATACCTCATGGGACGTGTAGTTCCGCAACAGCTGGAGGACCGTAGTTTGGAGATCCCTATACACTAAAGAGTTGTAAAAGACCTGGGACATCTTTGGGTGCCCCAAGGAAAGTAGGAATGCAGCGTGTATAGCACGCGGTGGTAAACAGTGGGTGTGGCAATTGGCGACATCATCGCCGAGCCTACCAGTGATGCTGAACCTGCCACCAAACAGCTGCGTGCAGCTCCTGGATGGCAACAGATTTGTGTGTGACTATCTCAGTTACTTGGGGAGCCACAGCCTGGTCTGAATAATGTGTCTGGGTTTCAGGGGGACTAAAACCCAGACACATAATTAAAAACCTGGACTTTCCGGTTGAATCCTGGACAGGTGGCAACCCTATCCTCCACGCCAAACTAATCACAGCATGTCTTTATGGAGCTGGCTTTGTACATGGGTGGGGGGGGGGGGTACAGTCATGCCTGAACAGAAAAGGGTCTTCACCAAACTGTTACCACAAGGTTGGAGGAGCACAATTGTCTACAATGTATTTGTATGGTGGAATATTACCAGTAACCTGGCCATATAGTGTAAGTGAAGATCTCACTCAAAGCAACCATTGAGATCTTATCTTTCATCCTTTGTGTAAGTGAGAAGAGGAAAATGATTGGTTCAAAACAGCTAGTCTATTGCCCCTGTTCCCAGAGATCAAGGAGCATCTCACTGCAGTGACTACATAGGCCATATTATAGCTGGAGGAGTGTATTAAAATATACCTGATCCCTACAATCAACACCGCATGAGACATACAGTAAATGTAAAAGAAGACCCCCATGAGACCCCCCATCTTCTGGAAGTTACATGCCCACTGCAGTCCCAGGACCATCTCTATTTCAGGAGGCTCCCAGCATACAATGTAGGCTTCTGATTGGCTCCAAGCAACCACCAACAGTTTTAGTCTTACAAAAATTCTCTATCATTCACATGAGGGCAGCGAGGCTCACGATTAGACGGGGAGAGTGTGACGAATGACTCTTCTCCCTAGATGTTGTATTTCATCTTTTACTCGGCAGTAACAGATTTCTCAGTGCCGCAGGACAGGTTTTCTTTGCGCCGTTCCTCAAGCAGAGCCATGATTCCCCCTCGGTGATAAGGGGACGCGGTACGTCGTGGCGGAGTAGCTGTGTCAGTGATGTGAGTTATCAGCAGGCTGAGCGGCGCCGTATTGTCATGGCGGTCAGCGCGCTGATGCGATGTGACAAGACGTGCGGCCTCATTACATGTCACACAGACAGCGCAGCCCCGGGAACTCCGCAGTTCTGCTGCGCTGGCAGAGAGACACAAATTAAAGACGAGTGAAAACTGGGTCATTTAGGAAACAAAAAAAAAAAATGGGAAAAATCAGCCGAGAGACGAGGAATGAAGACATTGGCGGCTTCACCGTGCCGACTCGGCGACCGCGTGCACAGCGACAGCGCCAATGAATGTAGATGTAAACCCAATCACTGCAATCTATACAACCCGTCACTTCAAAAGAGAGGCCCGGAGTAGAACCCCAAGGCAATAAACGGAGGGCCGGGATGACAGGGGTTAAAGGGGCTTGGGGTACAGGGAGCTAATAGCAAGGGGCGTTTCATGGCATTATTTAGGGCTGTTGAAAGTAGGATTTGGGGGCTGGGTGGAGCTTTGGGGGGAAGTGATTAGGGGACGGAAAAGGGGGTGGTCTCCAGTCAGAAGGAAGAAGAGTGTGGAACAACTTCCCACCCTACATTTGGTGGGTGTTTCGTGTTTTGGGGACTTGAGTGTCCTGGGGAGCCGGTTGTGGCACTTGGCGGGTTGCAAGGTCCTTTTAGGTCATATGGGCACAAAAAAGGTATGGTGTAGGGACCCGTTTGAGGTACGGCTCCCAGCTAGTGTATGGGTACCTGCGAGTTGTCGGTGGTATAATAAAATGGTTGTTATGGCCAATTTACTCCAATTCTGTGTGGTGTGGTCATTAGATGGAAGGGTGGGGTTATTGGTATAGCAGGTAACAAGCCATATTTAATACCATAGTCAAGTAATTTTCAATCTTTATAAATCTGCAGCTTTTATTAAAATAATCTCGGGTGATCCTGCCATGGAGGTCCTTGTTCAGGCACTTCCTGTTACAGGGTGACAACGTCCTGTCATTGCCTCCCAGTTGTGCTCCTGCGTTGTCACATGAGCTTCAAGTGGGCATTTTGAAGACCCATTACACAGACATGTTCCACTGTTGTCCCCATCAAGAAACCAACTTGGAGAAATGCCATATTGCTATCACTGGAGTTTATAGAGACAGCAAGTGGCTGCAAAGAAGCTGCAGGAGATCAGCAGCATGACCTGACTACTCTCTTTTCTACTGCCCTGTAAATACTGTAGCCCTTCCGTTCCAGCAACCCCTTCATAGGGTGATTCTGAGGGCTGCAAACTGGTGACAGATTGCAGAAAAGAAAATCACGGGCCACTAGACTTTCTAGCCCATCTCCAATATCAAGAACTTGGATGAAGACCATGTGGTACCTAAATTCCTTGGGTGAGCCCCCGTCACCTGCCAGGAGCACCATAACTAAACGTGCAATTTGGTTTGTTTGTTTCTGAAAATAACATTTTCGGAGATTCAGATGTATCCAAATTACCGAATGGACATGGTAACGAATGTAAATGAATCACAAAAAAAAGCTTCAAAACAAAATTAAGGAATGAATTCGGTAATTTTGTTTCATTCGGATTCATTAAAAGAGCTGGTTGTTAAGGAGCGGGCAGCTGCCTTGTCCTTAAAGTGGGGTTCCACCCAAAAAAACAAACATATCTAAAAAATTCTAAAAAAAAAACCAAAAAAACATTTGGATATTTTTTTTTTTTTTACTTACCTCTAAATGCCTGTTGCTAGGTGGTCCCTCGTAATCTGCCCCTTCGTCTGCCTGGGCTGATGACATCACTTCCCCCTGGCACAGGAAGGGCTCGGCTCTTCTCCCTCCCTCCTGTCAATCATCTGGGACCCATTGCAGGTCCCAGGTGATTGAGCGGCCAATCACGGCGCTCGGCGCCGCTCGCGCATGCGCAGTGGGTGCCAGGCTGTGAAGCCACAGCCCGGCGCCCACAGTTGAAATGCCGGCGCCGACGAGCGGAGGGGGGGGACGAGCGGGGCTTCGATCCCCCGCACCGCTGGACCCAGGGACAGGTGAGTGTCCAATTAAAAGTCAGCAGCTGCAGTATTTGTAGCTGCTGACTTTTATTTTTTTTTTTTTTAATGGCCCCCCTGGGTGGAACTCCTCTTTAACAACCATGACTTATCTGCTGTCACTGGATGACCCCGCCCCCATATTTACTCGTCATTTGGCCCATGACGGGACACAACAGTCATGTTTGGCAAGTGGCGGAATTGTTTTTTTCGTGATAGACTTTGGATTTACTTCAGGGGACATTTATTTTAGGGGGGAGGGTTTAATAAAGGACTTGCCAAAAAAACTGTTTCCGGGATTTTATTTATTTTTGACTTTTTTTGGTGAATGAGTAAGGGATATTATGTACCCCATACTCATTCACATGAGGGGGGAGCCCCCTGAAGCAGACTCCCACAACCATCTGGCCAGGGTTGAGGGGAAGAGGCCATTGTCCTCATCAACTTCGGGACAAGGTGCTTTGGAGGTGGAGGCCCTCCCCCAGTGTTGATGGCATGTGGCCTGGTATGGTTCAGGAGGGGGGGGGGGGCACTTGCTTGTTCCACTCCCTTTCCTGGCCTGCCAGGTCGCATGCTCAGATAAGTGTCTAGTATGGATTTTGAGGGGGACCCCATGCTGTTTTTTCTTTAGATCTTGGTGTGGGGTTCCCCTTAAAATCCAAACCAGACCAAAGGGCATGGTATGGATTGGAGGGGGGGGGGGGGGGTTTATGCTGTTTTTTTTGCTTACATTCTGCTGATGTGGGGAATCTCACTGACAGCAGATAAGTCATGGTTGTTAAGGACGCGGCAGCCGCCCGCTCCTTAACAACCAGCGCTATTCCGAATGGAATAAAACGATTGCCCAAGATACAAAACGAATTCCGAAAACGAATCAGTCATTTAACGAATGGATCCCCAGACGAAACTAAACAAAATTTTCCAGTGTGCACATGTCTAACACCGGAATTACCAAAGACCGTGTCTATACTAAGCCTCCTATGAGATGTTTGTTAGAGGAAAGCAAAAAAATGATGTAAGAACCTGGTGGAGACTTGATGTTAAATCTACATGTTTGTTGGCACAAATCTCCCCCAATGTGGCCACAAAGATCCGGATCAGACTGTTGTCATCTGCTATGCAATGTTAAAGCCAAACTGAGATATAAAAATAAAATTTGCAGTTGGACAGACTTTGGTCTATTTTTATAGCTTTACCTCCACATTTCTGTAACAGAAGTTGTGCCGAAATTCTACATATACGGTACCCGTGCAATGTCATAATCACCAGACTTTGACCGCATGTCCTCAGTAATCAGCACTCAGTAAAAGACCAGGTCAGACACGCCCCCTCACTTCCTCTACATGGCTATGTGAAGACACTTGCACAGAAGGGTGTGGCTGCACTGAGGGGTGTGGCTGTTACTCAGCTCTGCTAGCACAGAGCACAGGAGGTGGAGGGCAGAATTAGGTAATGAGGTATTATAAGGCGTTTCTATGAATATATCAGTCACAACACGTGGGGGTACAGGACTAGAATGAGGATTTTTGGGGGGGGGGGGCAGTGAAGGTCACATTCATTATCGGCATCCTACACCTCCGTTTTGTGTGCGTTTCGCTTTTTAATTTCATACATTATGAAAAATAAAAAGATGGAGTGCGCATGCGCGGGACTTCCGGGAAGACGCACTGAACGGGAGCTCCGTCCCGGCCGAGCCTTCCGCGATCCCCAGAAGCAATTATCGTTAGCGGAACCTCTCTTACTTGACACCCCATAGCAGGGGAGGGTAGGGGGCACAGTTATTGATGCAGAACCGCGCTCGGAAACCAGCGGTTAATCGGCAACTCACCTACGGCCTGCTCGCCTCCACTTCTCCCAAGATGGCGACCGCGGCCTCTCCCCACAGAGACACAGAAGAGGGAGACTCCATCGCAGACATCCCTGCAGATGATCAGCCTGCCACCACTACACCGGAGCCCTCTGTGAGTACTAAGCCTCCTAAGAACATATATCCCACCAGTACAGATTCCCTCTTCAATAGAGCCCTGTCTGATATGCTGCATTTCCCCACAATGCATGCCAACACCCCACCCTCAGCCACACAACAGGCTGCCCTCCTCAACTCTCCCCACCAGACTGACATGGCTCAACTACTGAACTGCTTTTCAGAGATGCTAGCTGCAGGCCTGGCTCAGAATGCCACGCAAATTACTACATCTATAAAGGCTGATTTACAGAGCTTGGGGGCTCGCATTGATGTGATTGAACAAGCAGTTGACCGCACAGTAGTACGCACCAATCAGAACACTGACTGCATTCAATTGCTGCAGGACCAACTTGATATTGCATTAGGGAAGATCGACGATTTGGAAAATCGCAATCGGAGATGTAACTTCCGCATAAGAGGCATCCCTGAGGCGGTAACTAATGTGCATGACACAGTGAAGCTTTTCATGAAAGAACTTATCCCAGACATCTCTAACCATAAATTAGAGATTGACAGGGCCCACAGAGCGCTGCAACCACCCAGACAGGATGGTCTCCCAAGGGACATAGTCGTTAAACCCCACTATTATGAGACCAAAGAGGAAATTATGAAAAGGTCCCGCAACCTGGATAATTTATCCTTTCAAGGAAGTAAGATCCAAGTTTTTGCAGATATTTCCAAGACCACAATTTTAAAGAGGAGAGCCCTAAAACCCCTTCTCGAAATCCTCTCGCAAAGATCAATTAAATACCGTTGGTCCTTCCCATTTCGCCTTCTGTTTCAACACAAAGAAAGATCATATAGCTTTTCTTCTTTCCAAGAGGGTGAACATCTATTCCTGAGACTAGGATTCATCACTCAAGAAGCTTCCCCCCAGGAACCTCCATCCAAGCCAAGCTCCTCTAAGAGGCCTCCGCCGTGCAGCCCCATCACTCCTATCTGGAACAAACAGCAAACGAAGCGCCACCGGGACTCCATCCCACCCAGATGATCCCATCTCCGTTTGTCCCTTTAAGGGATGTGCTGATAATTTTTCCCCTCCAGGACCTTCCCCTTGATTGAGGGGCAACTGGGTACATTGTGTACACCCCATTTGAATCTACTTACTTATTCACGAGATCTACAATACTTCTCCGCACTCTCCTCACTTAGCTTTTCACTGAGAAGATGGAAGAAGTCAACCCCGCATCCTCTGACATTTTTTTACATTTTTTTTTTTTTTTTTTTTTGGAACTCCTCACCAGTCTTTTTGATGGATTGTCCTAGTGGTTCCATTGGGTTCTAGCGACCCTAGGGCATAATTTCATATCCCAGACCACCACCCCTCCCCCTCCTCCCCCTCCATTTCCCTTTCCCTGCCTTTCCTCCCCCTCCCCGATTACTCGTAGGCTGAAATTTACTGCATGCCTTGTCCAGGTATTTTTCTGCGATGTAGTGAGGTATGCCTGTTCCTCTTAGAGGGTATGTTCAAGGTTCTATATATGTTCTCTTTTATTTTAGTACACTTGTAAGAGAATTCATTCTCCATATTTTTGAGGTTCCATATTACCCCTAGTATTGGGGACCCGGCGGCTCGGCTGGGCTAGTATTGCCACTCCTTCTGTTGTGACCAGGGGGGTTCCCTCCTGGTTACATCAGACATACAACCTCGGCTGAGGTTGTTTTTGTTTTTCTGAGACCCCCCGTTTTTCTTTTCGGGTCTTGGATTCGAACTGAACTTATTAGTCCAGTTCCTTGGTTTACTAGGCATTAAGCCTGGTCTTTCTTGATTTTTGTAGTTTGCTCATATTAATAATTTTTTCCTTTTTTCCTTTTTTTCTTCTCACCACCCTCTTTTCCTCTTCTTTCTCTTTCTCCCTCCATTTATTTCAGGATTGTGCACAGGAGACCATCATTATCTGGAATCCTCCGCTGCAGCTCCGAGGTCCCCCTCCCAGACTCAAAATCGCTTCAACTAGGAACCAGGTAGGTTCACACCAAATGCACCAGTTTTACCCCTCCTGTGGCTATGGCTGACTCCCCTCCTCTTCAGAAGGCTCTCAAGATTGCCTCTCACAACACCCAAGGGCTCAACTCCCCAGTCAAAAGGCGTAAAGCCTTTCAAAGTTACAACTCCAGAGGACTAAATATAGTTCTTCTTCAGGAAACTCATTTTCCTCCAAATTACTCCCCCACTTTTCTACACAATAAATACCCCACTTTCTTCCTTGCAAACGCTGGCGAGAAAAAACGGGGGGTAGCCGTCCTATTCTCTAAACAGACCCCATTTTCACACACTAAGACCATCAAAGATAATGAGGGGAGATATATTTTAGTCAAAGGTACCATTGAAGGTAATCTCTACACGATTATATCCTATTACGCGCCCAACAAAGGCCAAGCTAAATTCTTCTCCTCCTTACTTGCTACACTCTCTCCCCACTTTGAAGGAAGGGTGATTATGGGTGGGGACTCCAACATCACGTTTGATCAGATCCTCGACAAATCGAATTTAGGGATCCCCCACTTTAAAAAACCCCCCAAACAGAGCCTCCAGATTGCTAGATTGCTCCACTCATTAGGTCTGATTGATACATGGAGGGAACTCAATCCAACGACGAAGGACTATACACACTACTCAGCTCCCCATAAGACCTATGCTAGAATTGACCATGTTTTCATGTCAAACTCTGATATACACTCTGCTAATCATGCCTCTATCCAAGACGTTCCATGGTCTGATCACTCCCTAGTAACCCTAAAATTATCCAACTCGTTATCTCCCTCCGGCTCTCGTCTTTGGCGCCTAAATGAAAAGATTTTGTCTAACCCGGTCCATTGCACCTTATTGGAGAAGGATATTAAGGAATATTTTTTGATTAATGACACTGAAGAAATCTCCCCTAGTACTCTCTGGAATGCCCACAAAGCGGTAATTAGAGGGAAACTGATACAATTCTCTGCCAAATTAAAGCGTGAACGGCAAGCAGATATCCTAAATCTAGAGAAAGAGTTCAAGGCTCTCAGTAATTCCCATAAACAAAATCCCAATCCTATCACTCTCTCTAAACTTGACGCAGTAAGACTGTCCCTTAATTCAGCCTTGACCTCTAATGCGGATAAGCACCTTCATTGGCTTAGCGGTAGCTTCTATTTGCGCGCGAACAAATTTGGCCCCCAGTTAGCGGCCAAACTAACCCCCAAACATAGATCCTTTGCCCTACCCAAAATAAAATCTCAGTCAGGTTCACTCACCCAAAATCCAAATAAGATACTAACGACTTTTCAATCATTTTATGCCAACCTTTATTCCGATGATTGCCCAATCTATCAACAGAAAATAGACGCATTTCTCGAGAAAATTACACTGCCCAAAATTTCTGAATCTCATCGCTCCATTTTGGAATCACCATTTCAAGAATCAGAGATCCGAGCGGTCATTAAAGACCTCAGAAAAGATTCTGCCCCAGGCCCGGACGGGTTTTCAAACTTCTACTACAAAACTTTTATAGATACTCTCTCTCCGTATCTGGTTCGCCTCTTTAACTCCTTAAGCAAATCCTCCCCCTTGGATCCTGACGCCAACTTGGCCCTCATCTCGGTCATTCCTAAACCGGGTAAAGACCCCAGTGAAGTGAGCAATTACAGACCTATTTCATTAATTAATAATGACCTTAAAATCATGACGAAAATATTATCAAACAGACTTGCTTCTTTTATAGGTTCATACATACATAAGGACCAAGTGGGGTTTATACCAGGGAGACAGGGCCCGGACCAGATACGGAGAGCAATAAATGCAATTTCCTTAATGAAATCTGGGTGGGATGGGGGCCCCCCTCAGGAGGGCCTCCTCCTCTCCATTGATCTTCAAAAAGCGTTTGACACGGTGGCTTGGCACTACCTCTTTACGATTTTACGTAAATGGGGTTTTGGCCCAAACTTCATGAATGTTTTGGAAGCTCTATATCACCAACCTACAGCACAGGTTAGAATACAGGGATACCTCTCAGATAAATTCCCCATACAGAAGGGAACGAGGCAGGGATGTCCCCTATCCCCTCTTCTCTTCGCGATGGCTATCGAATCCTTAGCCATCGCGATAAGACATCATCCGGACATTCATGGAGTCCGTTGCGGACAATCTATCCACAAATGCGCTTTATTTGCGGATGATGTTCTCTTGTTCATAACATCCCCCTTAATTTCCACCCCCAACTTAATTCAACTTTTACACAACTTTGAACTAGCTTCCGGACTTAAAGTCAATGTCTCCAAATCAGTCGCCCTCAATGTATCCGTCCCACAAGACATTGTTCAAAATTTAAGAAATAAATTTCCATTTTCGTGGAACTCAACCTCCATCCCTTATCTCGGCATCAACCTCACGTCCAGTATAGATTTAATGTTTAAACATAATTTTCTCCCTATGTTTAAAAAACTCACGGATGATCTGACCCAGTGGTCGCTTTATAAACTCTCCTGGCTAGGCAAAGTGAACGCGGTCAAAATGACGCTTCTACCTAGGATTTTATATCTCTTTCGCTCCCTACCCATTCCGGTCCCCAAATCACACGTTCAACGCTTACAATCTGCTATCATTCGCTTTATTTGGGACAAAAAAGGCCACAGGTTCTCTAAAAAGGTTCTATTTAGACCCAGAAAGAAGGGAGGCCTAGGGGTACCTAACATATGGTGGTACTATCAGGCAGCGCAGTTAAGCCAATTTTCCACAATTTACATGAAAGGATTCAAACCAGACTGGGTGAACATGGAACGAGAGGCGGTCCCTAATTTCACCTTAGATTATCTACTTTGGAACATTCCCAAAAAACGTCCCCCTATACTAGCTCCCACATTGTCCCACTCCATGAAGTTATGTGACACCCTCCATAAACTAACACCCCTCATTTCTACTTGGCACCCACTTGCACATATCTTCAGGAACCCTAACTTTCCCCCTGGCTTAGACATCCGATCCTTCAAATGGTGGCTAGATAAAGGCCTTTACAGGATCGGACAATTCTTTAACGCTAATGGTCCCCTCACCTTAACATATTGTACCACTAAACTTGAAATGCCCTCAAATGAGAAATTCAGGTTTCTCCAATTATCACATTTTTTGAACCGGATATGGAAGAGTGGTGAGAATCATCTATCAGTTACGCCCTATGAACAATGGTGCTCTTCAGCCTTAGACACAAGAGGGGGTATCTCTCTTATTTACTCATCCCTAGCGGAACCCACAGAGAAAGCAGCATATATGATGAGCTGGGAGCGGGACCTTGACTTCAGTTGGGAATTGGATACGTGGCATTCTAACTTTGCCCGCTCCTTCAGAGGTATTGTGAACACATCCTTAAATGAAGCGGGCCTGAAAACCCTTACACGCTGGTATATGGTTCCTTCACGACTGGCCAAAATCTACCCGCAAACATCACCTCTTTGTTTTAGAGGTTGCAACCACAGAGGCACTCTTTTGCACATACTATGGGAATGCCCTAAAATCAGAATGTTTTGGAATAAGATATTCTCCCTCATCCGCAGAACATGCGGGTGTGCACTAAAACAGGATCCAGTTATTGCTCTACTTAATGGCCCCATTCCCAAAACATCCAAGCATACCCAGAAGTTGATTCAGTTTATTCTCTTGGGTGCTAAAATGACCATAACCCGATCTTGGAAATCCCCGAAAGTGTCTGCTCGAGCGGCCAAACAAAAAATTTCTTGGATTATGCTGCAAGAAAAGATATCTAGTACCATACTGGATACCCTAGACAAATTCAAGGCTATCTGGGAACCTTGGGCTACCCTCATCGGACATCCCCTGTATGTGTAAACGATAGGCCTCAATTGTCGCCCCTTTTTGGACGGCCCCTAATTTCTTTCTCCTAGTGGTCTCCTGTGCACTTCCTTCCCTTTACTCTTTATGTTTCGCTATTCTCTTCAACCACCTCTTCCCCTCTCCTTCTTCGTTTCTCTCCCCTTCTTTCTCTCCTTCTTTCACCTTTCAGCTTCTTTTTATTATTATATTATTTTTTCAGGCTCTTGGTATTCCGCACCTTTTTTGATATTAGCCTGAAAGTTGTTCTCAGGGTAGATCCTGAGAAAGGGTTTTCCCCTGTTTATTAAACACACTTGATCATGGTCCTGTCCAAGGGACTATGGCTTACCCTACCTTGAGAGAGTTCAACCCAATAGCTCGACTCTTTGACTACTTACAGATTGTTTATATATGATTTTATTGTAATATTCAACTGTACCTTAGATATAATTCCCCTTTTATAATCTTTTTTTTTTTTTTTTTAACCTACATATTCCCTCACATTAGGTATCGAAGTGGGCGTGGGGATTCCCAGCTAGCCAGAGCAGTTAGTTCCCATAAGGGGCTCTGGCGGCGGTAATTCTTAAGTCCATAGCGATTGGTAACTTTTTCTTTAATTTTACTATAGTCTTTTCATTTTTACCCTCAAGATAAAGGTACAGGAAGATCTGCTGTAGTCATTCTTTGTAATTGCTGTACTATTATTACGCTATGTACACTATGAGCATTTTGCTCTTATTTCTCTCTCTGTCTCGATGTATTTTCTTGTTTTTTCAAATAAACTTTATTTTAAAACCGAAAAAAAAAAAAAAAAGAAAAATAAAAAGATTCCAAATATCAAAAATTCGAAAAAAAAATTCCCACCCAGCACTTCATCTGGTTGAATTGTATGAAGACCATTAATGACACTACAAATCCCACGTGGCCCAGTCTATAAATACAGGAACATCGGAGAGCCGCCACCATAAATCAGGCCGCACTCAGCCGCCATTGAGCGGGCTTACCAGAAGCTGCGCCGAGATGAGTTTACGGTTTCCCCAGACCGGGGAAGGATTCGGCTTTCCACCGGAGGACGGTGATGAGGATTTCACACCTGAAGCCAATTACCTCTTCCCAGGGATGTCACCATAAACGAATAGATCCCACACTCATCACCGACCGACCGGGGACACCTAACCCGTCCTCCAGCAGAGGAGACTCTCCATAAACAAAGAGATCCCACACTCATCACCGACCGACCGGGGACACCTAACCCGTCCTCCAGCAGAGGAGACTCTCCATAAACAAAGAGATCCCACACTCATCACCGACCGACCGGGGACACCTAACCCGTCCTCCAGCAGAGGAGACTCTCCATAAACAAAGAGATCCCACACTCATCACCGACCGACCGGGGACACCTAACCCCTCCTCCAGCAGAGGAGACTCTCCATAAACAAAGAGATCCCACACTCATCACCGACCGACCGGGGACACCTAACCCATCCTCCAGCAGAGGAGACTCTCCATAAACAAAGAGATCCCACACTCATCACCGACCGACCGGGGACACCTAACCCGTCCTCCAGCAGAGGAGACACTCCATAAACAAAGAGATCCCACACTCATCACCGACCGACCGGGGACACCTAACCCATCCTCCAGCAGAGGAGACTCTCCATAAACAAAGAGATCCCACACTCATCACCGACCGACCGGGGACACCTAACCCGTCCTCCAGCAGAGGAGACTCTCCATAAACAAAGAGATCCCACACTCATCACCGACCGACCGGGGACACCTAACCCGTCCTCCAGCAGAGGAGACTCTCCATAAACAAAGAGATCCCACACTCATCACCAACCGACCGGGGACACCTAACCCGTCCTCCAGCAGAGGAGACTCTCCATAAACAAAGAGATCCCACACTCATCACCGACCGACCGGGGACACCTAACCCGTCCTCCAGCAGAGGAGACTCTCCATAAACAAAGAGATCCCACACTCATCACCGACCGACCGGGGACACCTAACCCGTCCTCCAGCAGAGGAGACACTCCATAAACGAATAGATCCCACACTCATCACCAACCGACCGGGGACTCCTAACCCATCCTCCAGCAGAGGAGACTCTCCATAAACAAAGAGATCCCACACTCATCACCAACCGACCGGGGACTCCTAACCCATCCTCCAGCAGAGGAGACTCTCCATAAACGAAGAGATCCCACACTCATCACCGACCGACCGGGGACACCTAACCCGTCCTCCAGCAGAGGAGACGTCTCCATAAACGAAGAGATCCCACACTCATCACCAACCGACCGGGGACACCTAACCCGTCCTCCAGCAGAGGAGACGTCTCCATAAACGAAGAGATCCCACACTCATCACCAACCGACCGGGGACACCTAACCCGTCCTCCAGCAGAGGAGACTCTCCATAAACGAAGAGATCCCACACTCATCACCAACCGACCGGGGACTCCTAACCCATCCTCCAGCAGAGGAGACTCTCCATAAACAAAGAGATCCCACACTCATCACCAACCGACTGGGGACACCTAACCGGTCCTCCAGCAGAGGAGACTCTCCATAAACAAAGAGATCCCACACTCATCACCGACCGACCGGGGACTCCTAACCCATCCTCCAGCAGAGGAGACGTCTCCATAAACGAAGAGATCCCACACTCATCACCAACCGACCGGGGACTCCTAACCCATCCTCCAGCAGAGGAGACTCTCCATAAACGAAGAGATCCCACACTCATCACCAACCGACCGGGGACTCCTAACCCATCCTCCAGCAGAGGAGACTCTCCATAAACGAAGAGATCCCACACTCATCACCGACCGGGGACTCCTAACCCATCCTCCAGCAGAGGAGACTCTCCATAAACGAAGAGATCCCACACTCATCACCGACCGACCGGGGACACCTAACCCGTCCTCCAGCAGAGGAGACTCTCCATAAACAAAGAGATCCCACACTCATCACCAACCGACCGGGGACACCTAACCCGTCCTCCAGCAGAGGAGACTCTCCATAAACAAAGAGATCCCACACTCATCACCGACCGGGGACTCCTAACCCGTCCTCCAGCAGAGGAGACACTCCATAAACAAAGAGATCCCACACTCATCACCGACCGACCGGGGACACCTAACCCGTCCTCCAGCAGAGGAGACACTCCATAAACAAAGAGATCCCACACTCATCACCGACCGACCGGGGACTCCTAGCCCGTCCTTCAGCAGAGGAGACTCTCCATAAACGAAGAGATCCCACACTCATCACCAACCGACCGGGGACTCCTAACCCATCCTCCAGCAGAGGAGACTCTCCATAAACGAAGAGATCCCACACTCATCACCGACCGGGGACTCCTAACCCATCCTCCAGCAGAGGAGACTCTCCATAAACAAAGAGATCCCACACTCATCACCGACCGACCGGGGACTCCTAGCCCGTCCTTCAGCAGAGGAGACTCTCCATAAACGAAGAGATCCCACACTCATCACCGACCGACCGGGGACACCTAACCCGTCCTCCAGCAGAGGAGACTCTCCATAAACAAAGAGATCCCACACTCATCACCAACCGACCGGGGACTCCTAACCCATCCTCCAGCAGAGGAGACTCTCCATAAACGAAGAGATCCCACACTCATCACCGACCGGGGACTCCTAGCCCGTCCTTCAGCAGAGGAGACTCTCCATAAACAAAGAGATCCCACACTCATCACCAACCGACCGGGGACACCTAACCCATCCTCCAGCAGAGGAGACTCTCCATAAACGAAGAGATCCCACACTCATCACCAACCGACCGGGGACTCCTAACCCATCCTCCAGCAGAGGAGACTCTCCATAAACGAAGAGATCCCACACTCATCACCGACCGACCGGGGACACCTAACCCGTCCTCCAGCAGAGGAGACTCTCCATAAACAAAGAGATCCCACACTCATCACCAACCGACCGGGGACACCTAACCCGTCCTCCAGCAGAGGAGACTCTCCATAAACAAAGAGATCCCACACTCATCACCGACCGACCGGGGACTCCTAGCCCGTCCTTCAGCAGAGGAGACTCTCCATAAACAAAGAGATCCCACACTCATCACCGACCGACCGGGGACTCCTAGCCCGTCCTTCAGCAGAGGAGACTCTCCATAAACGAATAGATCCCACACTCATCACCGACCGACCGGGGACACCTAACCCGTCCTCCAGCAGAGGAGACTCTCCATAAACAAAGAGATCCCACACTCATCACCGACCGACCGGGGACAACTAACCCGTCCTCCAGCAGAGGAGACTCTCCATAAACAAAGAGATCCCACACTCATCACCGACCGACCGGGGACACCTAACCCGTCCTCCAGCAGCGGAGACGTCTCCATAAACGAAGAGATCCCACACTCATCACCAACCGACCGGGGACACCTAACCCATCCTCCAGCAGAGGAGACTCTCCATAAACAAAGAGATCCCACACTCATCACCAACCGACCGGGGACACCTAACCCGTCCTCCAGCAGAGGAGACTCTCCATAAACAAAGAGATCCCACACTCATCACCAACCGACCGGGGACACCTAACCCGTCCTCCAGCAGAGGAGACTCTCCATAAACAAAGAGATCCCACACTCATCACCAACCGACCGGGGACACCTAACCCGTCCTCCAGCAGAGGAGACTCTCCATAAACGAAGAGATCCCACACTCATCACCGACCGACCGGGGACACCTAACCCGTCCTCCAGCAGAGGAGACACTCCATAAACGAATAGATCCCACACTCATCACCAACCGACCGGGGACACCTAACCCGTCCTCCAGCAGAGGAGACTCTCCATAAACGAAGAGATCCCACACTCATCACCGACCGGGGACTCCTAACCCATCCTCCAGCAGAGGAGACTCTCCATAAACGAAGAGATTCCACACTCATCACCAACCGACCGGGGACACCTAACCCGTCCTCCAGCAGAGGAGACTCTCCATAAACAAAGAGATCCCACACTCATCACCAACCGACCGGGGACACCTAACCCATCCTCCAGCAGAGGAGACTCTCCATAAACAAAGAGATCCCACACTCATCACCAACCGACCGGGGACACCTAACCCGTCCTCCAGCAGAGGAGACTCTCCATAAACGAATAGATCCCACACTCATCACCAACCGACCGGGGACACCTAACCCATCCTCCAGCAGAGGAGACTCTCCATAAACAAAGAGATCCCACACTCATCACCAACCGACCGGGGACACCTAACCCGTCCTCCAGCAGAGGAGACTCTCCATAAACGAAGAGATCCCACACTCATCACCGACCGGGGACTCCTAACCCATCCTCCAGCAGAGGAGACTCTCCATAAACGAAGAGATCCCACACTCATCACCAACCGACCGGGGACTCCTAACCCATCCTCCAGCAGAGGAGACTCTCCATAAACGAAGAGATCCCACACTCATCACCAACCGACCGGGGACACCTAACCCGTCCTCCAGCAGAGGAGACTCTCCATAAACGAAGAGATCCCACACTCATCACCGACCGGGGACTCCTAACCCATCCTCCAGCAGAGGAGACTCTCCATAAACAAAGAGATCCCACACTCATCACCGACCGACCGGGGACACCTAACCCGTCCTCCAGCAGAGGAGACTCTCCATAAACAAAGAGATCCCACACTCATCACCGACCGACCGGGGACACCTAACCCGTCCTCCAGCAGAGGAGACTCTCCATAAACGAATAGATCCCACACTCATCACCGACCGACCGGGGACACCTAACCCGTCCTCCAGCAGAGGGGACTCTCCATAAACAAAGAGATCCCACACTCATCACCAACCGACCGGGGACACCTAACCCATCCTCCAGCAGAGGAGACTCTCCATAAACAAAGAGATCCCACACTCATCACCGACCGACCGGGGACACCTAACCCGTCCTCCAGCAGAGGAGACTCTCCCAGAAATTGTCAGGAGGATGAAGTCACTGCCTGGGAAGAGACAGAGATAATGAGAGCTCACAGATCAGACTGTCCACTCTTCATTAAGACAGCCAATGAGAAGCAGAGGAGAGACAGTACAGAATGAGAGGAGAGGAGAGGAGAGCAGAGGAGAGGAGAGGAGAGACAGTACAGAGTGAGTGGAGAGGAGAGACAGTACAGAGTGAGCGGAGAGGAGAGAGAGTACAGAGTGAGAGGAGAGGAGAGACAGTACAGAGTGAGCGGAGAGGAGAGACAGTACAGAGTGATAGGAGAGGAGAGGAGAGACAGTACAGAGTGAGAGGAGAGGAGAGGAGAGACAGTACAGAGTGAGAGGAGAGGAGAGACAGTACAGAGTTAGAGGAGAGGAGAGACAGTACAGAGTGAGAGGAGAGTAGAGACAGTACAGAGTTAGAGGAGAGGGGAGGAGAGGAGAGACAGTATAGAGTGAGAGGAGAGGAGAAGAGAGACAGTACAGGGTGAGATGAGAGAGTGCAGAGTGTAAGGTGTGGAGAGGAGAGACAGTACAGAGTGAGAGGAGAGGAGAGACAGTACAGAGTAAGCGGAGAGGAGAGACAGTACAGAGTGATAGGAGAGGAGAGGAGAGACAGTACAGAGTGATAGGAGAGGAGAGGAGAGACAGTACAGAGTGAGAGGAGAGGAGAGACAGTACAGAGTTAGAGGAGAGGAGAGACAGTACAGAGTGAGAGGAGAGTAGAGACAGTACAGAGTTAGAGGAGAGGGGAGGAGAGGAGAGACAGTATAGAGTGAGAGGAGAGGAGAAGAGAGACAGTACAGGGTGAGATGAGAGAGTGCAGAGTGTAAGGTGTGGAGAGGAGAGACAGTACAGAGTGAGAGGAGAGGAGATGAGAAACAGTACAGGGTGGGAGGAAAGGAGAGGAGAGACAGTACATGGTGGGAGGAGATGAGAGACAGTACAGGGCGGGAGGAGAGGAGAGCAGAGAAGGTATAGGATGTGAGGAGAGGAGAGACAGTACAGAGTGTGAGGAGAGACAGTACAGGATGGGAGAAGAGGAGAGATGGAACAAAGAGTGTGGAGAAGAGGGCAGGGACAGTAAAGAGGTAGAGGAGACAGGACAGAGTGTGAGGTGAGGCGAGGAGTGGAGAGACAGTAAACAAGGAGAAGAGAGTTAGAGGGAGAAGAGGGAGAAGGAGGAGGAGAGGGAGAGGGACAGGAGACATTAAGACAACCAATGAGAAGGAGAGGAGAGACAGTACAGAGAAGAGAAGGAGAGGGGGAAAAATAGGAGAGGAGTAACAAGTGTTTATTAAAGCACACAGAGAGGGGGAGGGGGCGGGGGGAGGACACGGAGATATTGATCGCTCATTAATGCCCAATATGTCTGATGTCTCCTATGTGATAAATTCTGTCACCCCACAAACTCATTACAGAGCAGTCATCAGATCTGTGTCCCCTCTGAAAGATTTCTCATCACTTCCTGTCCTGGGTGGAGAGGCACCAATAAAAGCCCTACAGAGGCTCTGACCCTCCCATCCATGGCTGTAGTTGGACATGAAATATTGGTAATTGTGATGGATTGTAGACATTTTTCCCCACATGGCCTTGCCTAGCGCTCCAATCACAACACTCCGCCCCGGACGCGCGTCGTATAAACGCCTCTTCTCACTCTAGCGCTCCGGCTGCCGTGGCACGCTCACACATCGAACCCCATCCCCCCCACATGAGGTTTCATCATTATTTTACATCCGAGCCTGCTGCCCCAGAAAATGAAAGTCTCTCCAGTGTAAGAAGTCTGGAGGAGGCGGCAGACAGGCGTTCGCTGCGTTTGAACATCTCGTGTGTGGCAGAATCTCGTCTTGCACAGAGTACATGCCTCCGGCCTCTTCTGACAGCTCTGCAGATAAGTGCCGAAACGCGCTCGTCTCCCAGGAACGGCGGAATAAAACCTCCAAAGTGTGAAATGGTCGGATTTCTCGCAGAACTCCTCTGGAAAAAAAAAACATATTTTATAATCCCAGATCTTGATTAATTCATTAAACTGGGGAGTGCGAGAAATACGCCCAGACATCAAAGAGGCAGCGCGGCCGTCAGACAGGATCGGGGCGAGAGCAGAAATAGACGATTCCTCCAACGCTGATTATAGAGGAACGCCCGGGAGCCACGCCGGGATCATCATAGGGATTCATTCCAGGGACTTATATTGTATACAGGAGGTATATATATCTGTATAGGAGGTATATATATATATATATCTACACACACTGCACCTCTCAAAAGTAAGTACACCCCTCAGTGACATTTGTGTAAATCTTTTCTTCTATCTTTTCATGTGACAACACTGAAGAAATGACACTTGTCTACAATGTAAAGTAGTGAGTGTACAGCTTGTATAACAGTGTAAATTTGCTGTCCCCTCAGAATAACTCAACACACAGCCATTAATGTCTAAACCGCTGGCAACAAAAGTCAGTACACCCCTAAGTGAAAATGTCCAAATTGGGCCCAAAGTGTCAATATTTTGTGTGGCCACCATTATTTTCCAGCACTGCCTTAACCCTCTTGGGCATGGAGGTCACCAGAGCTTCACAGGTTGTCACTGGAGTCCTCTTCCCCTCCCCCATGATGACATCACAGAGCTGGTGGATGTTGGAGACCTTGCGCTCCTCCACCTTCCGTTTGAGGATGTCCCACAGATGATCAATAGGGTTTAGGTCTGGAGACATGCTTGGCCAGTCCATCACCTTTACCCTCAGCTTCTTTAGCAAGGCAGTGGTGGTCTTGGAGGTGTGTTTGGGGTGGTTACAGAGGCATAACTAGAATCTTCAGGGCCCCGATGCAAGAAACCATTAAGGGCCCCCCTGACCCCCGGACAGGGCTCTTTTCTCTGAGCCCGATGGCGGAACACCAGGGTCCGGTCGCAAGTGGGTGGCTGCATGTAAAGGAATAGATATCTCCTCCCCCCCGCCCCCCACTTCTCCTCCTCTCCCTCCCACATGCATTCAGCGGCTGCAGGAGGAAAATGGAGAGATGGGTTCCTCTATGTCGGTGTTTCTCAATCTTTTTCCAGTCAGGGCACCCTTGAAGTGGCTGCACTGCAACAACCCTGCAACTGTGTGCATTGCATGCAGTTGCAGCATAGTGATGATGCATTTAAGGGGTTAAAACAGGCGGTCAGGAGGCGACATATTGCCTCTTTACCGGCTGTCAAATGCCTCTGAAAAGCGATCTGAGCATGGATCACTTTTCAGAGGAACAGCATTTTTTTTTTTGCTGGTACTATGAACAAGCAAAAAAAAAAAATCGGTTCTAATGGGACATATATAGGGGGTCAGGATTAAAAGCGCATACATAAAATGTGCATATATACATGTAAACACACATACATACACACACACACACACACACACACACACATACATACATACATAAATACACACACATATAAACCAGTGGCAGATGGTGCTCAAAAGTTTTTGGGGGGCGCAAGCAAACCGAAAAAATTCTTTAAAAAACGCATCAATTGCAGCCTCACTGTGCTCATCAAACGCAGCCACTGTGCACATCAATTGCCACCACTGTGCCCATCATATGCAGCCACTGTGCCCATCAAACGCAACCACTGTGCCCATCAATTGCCACCACTGTGCCCTCAAACGCAGTCGCTGTGCCCATCAAACGGAGCCACTGTGCCTATCAATTGCCGCCACTGTGTCTATGAAACGCAGCCACTGTGCCCTGAAACGCAGCCACTGTGCCATCAAATGCTGCCACTGTGACCCCCCTGCCCGCTCGCAGTCTGCCCGGCACTTACCCTGTCTCGGTGGGGCAGCGGGTGACGTCGACGAGCGGGGTCCTCCATGCGTCTCCTCCCATCCTCTCCTCCTGATAGGCATCCAATAGCGGCGCCTGTCGTTTCAGCCAATCAGGTGACGGGTAACAGACCCGAGCACCTGATTGGTGGAGAGGCGGTTCAGTGTTAGGAAAGCGAATATTTATTCGCTTTTCTAACACACCTGGGTGGACTGTGAGCGCCAAGCATGGCACTCGCAGTTCACCTATTTTGAAGCCTATTAGTGCTTTAAAAACACCCCCGCCGGTTTAATTCAGGCGCCCGGCGTCCAAAAAGGGGCCAGGCGTCTGAATAGGGGGTAGTGGCGGCCATAGATAGATTCACGCTATGCATGAATCTATCTATTTGTGATAGAGGGGTGCCTGGAGAGAGGGGGTGGCGCCCATGCGCCCCTATGGATGCACCGCCACTGATAAACACATACATACATACACACACATGCACATATACATAGATGCACACACACATACATGCACATGCACACTCACATACATACATGCACATACACATAAACACACATACATGCACATACACATAAACACACATACATGCACATACACATAAACACACATACATGCACATACACATAAACACACATACATGCACATACATATAAACACACATACATGCACATACACATAAACACACATACATGCACATACATATAAACACACATACATGCACATACACATAAACACACATACATGCACATGCACACTCACATACATACATGCACATACACACACATAAACACACATACATGCACATACACATAAACACACATACATGCACATACACACACATAAACACACATACATGCACATACACATAAACACACATACAGTAGATAAAAAACGGCAGACCTTTACCTTTAGCTCTTCCTGCCGGGTACTGCACTGTAGGGGGAGACAAAGAGCACAGCACACACTGCTTTCACTTTGTAATCAATGTGAGCAGCTCCCTGCACAGCGAATACAGTTCGGCTTAGGATCGGGGAGCTTGTCTCCGCTCCCCCTTTCAAAGTACTGTATACAGGGGGCCCTCAAGGGCCCCCTGCAGCAAGGGGCCCGGTCGCCATGGCAACCTCAGCGACCCCTATAATTCCGCCACTGGGTGGTTATCATGTTGGAATACTGCCCTGCGGCCCAGTCTCTGAAGGGAGGGGATCATGCTCTGCTTCAGTATGTCACAGTACATGTTGGCATTCATGGTTCCCTCAATGATCTGTAGCCCCCCAGTGCTGGCAGCACTCATGCAGCCCCAGACCATGACACTCCCACCACCATGCCTGACTGTAGACTAGACACACTTGTCTTTGTCCTCCTCACCTGGTTGCCCCCACACACGCTTGTCACCATCTGAACCAAATACGTTTATCTTGGTCTCATCAGACCACAGGACATGGTTCCAGTAATCCATCTCCTTAGTCTGCTTGTCTTCAGTAAACTGTTTGTGGACTTTCTTGTGCATCATCTTTAGAAGAGGCTTCCTTCTGGGATGACAGCCATGCAGACCAATTTGATGCAGTGTGCGGCGTATGGTCTGAGCACTGACAGGCTGACCCCCCACCCCTACAACCTCTGCAGCAATGCTGGCAGCACTCATACGTCTATTTCCCAAAGACAACCTCTGGATATGACGCTGATCACGTGACCTCAACTTCATTGGTGGACCATGGTGAGGCCTGTTCTGAGGGGAACCTGTCCTGTTATACCGCTGTATGGTCTTGGCCACCGTGCTGCAGCTCAGTTTCAGGGTCTTGGCAATCTTCTTATAGCCTAGGCCATCTTTATGTAGAGCAACAATTCTTTTTTTCAGATTCTCAGAGAGTTCTTTGCCATGAGGTGCCATGTTGTACATCCAGTGACCAGTATGAGAGAGTGAGAGCGATAACACCAAATTTAACACACCTGAGACCTTGTAACACTAAGGAGTCACATGACACCGGGGGAGGGGAAATGACTAATTGGGCCCAATTCGGACACTTTCACTTAGGGGTGTACTGACTTTTGTTGCCAGCGGTTTAGACATTAATGGCTGTGTGTTGAGTTATTTTGAGGGGACAGCAGATTTACACTGTTATACAAGCTGTACACTCACTACTTTACATTGTAGCAAAGTGTCATTTCTTCAGTGTTGTCACATGAAAAGATAGAAGAAAAGATTTACACAAATGTCACTGAGGGGTGTACTTACTTTTGTGAGATACTGTATATATCTATACAGGAGGTATATGTCTGTACAAGGAGTTATATACCCATACTATGTAGTTCTCTCTGGTGATATGTAAAGTGAGGGAAAAAAGTATTTGACCCCCTGCTGATTTTGTACGTTGGCCCACTGACACGATCAGTCTATAATTTTATTGGTCGTTTTATTATAACAGCGAGAGAATAACATCAAAAATATCCAGAAAAACACATTTCAAAAAAGTTATAAATTGATTTGTAATTTAATGAGTGAAATAAGTATTTGACCCCATCGCAAAACATGACTTAGTAGTTGGTGGAGAAACCCTCGTTGGCAATCACAGAGGTCAGACGTTTCTTGGAGTTGGCCTCCAGGTTTGCACACATCTCAGGAGGGATTTTGTCCTTTTTGGAGATCCTCTCCAAGTCATTAAGGTTTCCAGGCTGACGTTTGGTAACTCGAACCTTCAGCTCCCTCCACATATTTTCTATGGGATTAGGGTCTGGAGACTGGCTAGGCCACTCCAGGACCGTCATGTCCTTCTTCTTGAGCCCCTCCTTTGTTGCCTTGGCCGTGTGTTTTGGGTCATTGTTATGCTGGAAGACCCATCCATGACCCATTTTCAATGCCCTGGCTGAGGGAAGGAGGTTCTCACCCAAGATTTGAGGGTACATGGCCCCGTCCATCGTCCTTTTGATGCAGTGAAGTTGTCCTGTCCCCTAAGCAGAAAAACACCCACAAAGCATAATGTTTCCACCTCCATGTTTGATGGTGGGGGATGGTGTTCTTGGGGTCATAGGCAGCACGAGTTGAGTTGATGCCAAAGAGCTCGATTTTGGCCTCATCTGCCCACAACACTTTCCCCCAGTTCTCCTCGGAATCATTCAGATGTTCCTTAGCAGACTTCAGAAGGTCGTGTACATGTGATTTCCTGAGCAGGGGACCTTGCGGGAACTACAGGATTTCAGTCCTTCACAATGTAGTGTGTTGTGAATTGTTTTCTTGGTGACTATGGTCCCAGCTGCTTTGATATCATTGACAAGATTCTCCAGTGTAGTTCTGGGCTGATTCCTCACCGTTCTCATCATCATTGAAACTCCACCAGGTGAGACCTTCCATGGAGCCCCAGACTGAGGGAGACTAACCGTTATTTTGTGTTCTTCCATTTGCGAATAATCGCACCACCTGTTGTCACCCTCTCACCAAGCTGCTTGGCGATGGTCTTGTAGCCCATTCCAGCCTTGTGTAGGTCTACAATCTTGTCCCTGACATCCTTGGACAGCTCTTTGGTCTTGGCCATGGTGGAGAGATTGGAATCTGATTGATTACTTCTGTGGACAGGTGTCTTTTATACAGGTAAAAAGCTGAGATTAGGAGCACTCCCTTTAAGAGAGTGCTCCTAATCTCAGCTTGTTTGTATAGAAGACACCTGGGAGACAGAAATCTTGCTGATTGATAGGGGATCAAATACTTATTTCACTCATTAGAATGCAAATCCATTTATAACTTTTTGGAAATGTGTTTTTCTGGATATTTTTGTTGTTATTCTGTCTCTCACTGTTGAAATAAACCAACTATTAAAATTATAGACTGATCGTTTCTTTGTCAGTGCTCAGTTTGAAGCTGTGGAGCTTGGTGTAAGTGGAGCTGGATTAAGTGGGAGTTATAAACAAGTGTTATGCCGCGTACACACGGTCGTACTTTTCGTCTACAAAAGTCGGACAGCCTGTCCGACAGACTTCCGGCAGACTTTCGGTGGACTTGCGGCGGACTTGCGGCCTACTTTCTAACGAACGGACTTGCCTACACACGACCACACAAAAGTCTAACGGATTCGTACGTGATGACGTACACCGGACTAAAATAAGGAAGTTCATAGCCAGTAGCCAATAGGTGCCCTAGCGTGGCTTTTTGTCCGTCGGACTAGCACACAGACGAGCGGATTTCGGGGTCCGTCGTAGTTACGAAGTAAAGTTTTAAAACATGTTTCAAATCTAAAGTACGTCGGATTTGAGGCTAAAAAAGTCAGTTGAAAGTCCGGAGAAGCCCACACACGATCGGATTACCAGCCAGCTTTAGTCCATCAGCGTCCGTTGGACTTTTGTAGACGAAAAGTAGGACCGTGTGTACGCGGCATTAGAGTATACAAGCCTTGCTGTCTGTTGGTGTGTGTTTGCTGCTGTCTGTTGGTGTGTGTATTGCTGCTGTCTGTTGGTGTGTGTATTGCTGCTGTCTGTTGGTGTGTGTATTGCTGCTGTCTGTTGGTGTTTGCTGGGTTGCATTTTGGGGACTTTTCCTTTTAGTTTTTAATTTGCCTTTTGCTGTCACTTTTTAAATAGCTTTTTTTTTTTTTTTTTTCTGTTTCATCAGTCTATCAATTAAGGGGTGTGGTTAATTGCTCACAGGTGCCCAGGTGCCTATTTAACTTGTTGTAGGACTCAGTTGAGCGTGCTCAGTTTGAAGCTGTGGAGCTTGGTGTAAGTGGGAGTTATAAACAAGAGTTTAAAACAGGAGGTTATAACAGGGGTCATAGTACCTGTGTAGTGTGAGTATCTGAGTGTTGTCTGAGTAGTGTGTGTGGATCGTTAGTACTGTGTATTGTGTACCTGTATATTGTCTTGTTGTGTACCTGTGTATTGTCTTGAGTATTAGTGCCAGGAAGCTAGTTGTTAGGTAATTTGGACAGGGTAAAATCCCCAAATCCTCACTAAATTTAATAGGTACGATGCCCGGCGGGTGTGGAGAGGCGACTCTTTGTACATCTTGCCGCATGTATGCGTTCCTTGATCATCCGATCGAGGGCGAATACTGCTGTGCAAAATGTAAGCACATTGTTTCCCTGGAAGCCCAGGTTCTGAATCTGGGGAAGCAATTGTCAGCACTGAGAAGTCCCTCCATACTAAAGGTGAGCCAGGAACGTACACGGCAGGTGCCAGCACAGAGGCGGGTGGAGACAAAGAGGTGCCGGCACTAGCAAAGAGTAGATGGGTGACAGTCAGGAGGGGTAGAGGGGGAAGTGCCAGAGAGGCCGTTCCAGGACTGGAGCATCCCAATAAGTACGCTCCATTGAGTGACATTGGTGTAACCAGTCAGGGACCAGCACTGCTGGAGCTGAGGGACTCTCCTAGCTGCCAGGGGAAGAACTCCTCCAGTGAGAGTGGGGGGGCAGCAAAGGGAAAGGAAAGACAGATTCTGGTGGTAGGGGACTCAATTCTTAGAAGGACAGAGAGGGCAATCTGTAACCAAGACCTGAAGCGTCGAACTGTATGTTGTCTACCGGGTGCTCGGGTTCGGCACATCACGGATCTTGTGGACAGATTACTGGGAGGGGCTGGGGAAGACCCGGCTGTCATGGTGCACGTTGGCACCAATGACAAAGTCAGAGGCAGATGGAGTGCCCTAAAGAACGATTTTAGGGACTTAGGAGCTAAATTGAGGAAAAGGACCTCCAAGGTAGTGTTCTCAGGAATACTACCGGTACATCGAGCCACACCAGAGAGGCAGAGGGAGATTAGGGAAGTAAACAAGTGGCTGAAGAGCTGGTGTAGTAAGGAGGGGTTTGGGTTCCTGGAGGACTGGGCCGACTTCTCAGTCGGTAACCGGTACTATAGAAGGGACGGACTGCACCTAAATGAGGAGGGTGCAGATCTGCTGGGAATGAAGATGGCCAAAAAGTTAGAGGGGTTTTTAAACTAGGCGATGGGGGGGAGGGTCCAGAGACAGTGATAGCCAGCGCGGAAGATATTCCAGAGGGTAGTATTGGGGGCATTAGTGGTAGGTTAACCAAAGCACAAAAACGCAAGGTGAGTATAGTAGCAAGTCCAAGTTGCAATCTTGAAACACCCAATACGAGGACAATATGCGACCGGTCTAAACTATGTGGCATGTTCACCAATGCCAGGAGCCTGGCGGACAAGATGGGTGAACTAGAGATACTGTTGTACAAGGAGGATTTGGATTTTGTGGGAATTTCAGAGACCTGGTTCAACAGCTCTCATGATTGGCTGGCAAACATTCAAGGGTATACCCTATACCGCAAGGATAGAGAGGGTAAAAAAGGGGGAGGGGTATGCCTATATATCAAGAATAATGTACAAGTGAATGTGAGAGATGACATCACTGAGGGAGCTAGGGAGGAGGTGGAATCTTTATGGGTAGAGCTCCAAAGGGATGAAGCTAAGGGGAAAATAATACTGGGAGTATGCTATAGGCCCCCTAACCTGAAGGAGGAAGTGGAGACGGATCTCCTATCACAAATTGGATTAGCAGCAAGGATGGGAAGTGTTATCATAATGGGGGATTTGAATTATCCAGACATAGACTGGGCGGAGGGAACCGCGCATTCATTTAAGGCTCGCCAGTTCCTTAATGTCTTGCAGGACAATTTTATGGGTCAGATGGTAGACGCACCAACTAGAAATAAAACATTACTAGATCTACTGATTACCAACAATACAGACCTGATAACAGATGTGGAAATACGGGGCAATTTAGGTAACAGCGATCACAGGTCAATTAGTTTCAGTATAAATCACACAAATATGAGACATGAAGGGAACACAAAGACACTGAATTTCAAAAGAGCCAACTTCCCTAAACTACAAACCTTGCTAAAAGGCATAAATTGGGATAAAATATTAGGAACAAAGAATACAGAGGAGAGATGGGTTTGCTTTAAGAGCATATTAAATAAGGGCATTAGCCAATGTATCCCATTGGGTAATAAATTTAAAAGAGCGAACAAACATCCTGGATGGCTTAACTCCGATGTAAAAATGCATATAAAAGCAAAGGAGAAGGCCTTCAAAAAATACAAGGTTGAGGCAGGGCCGGTGCTAGACTATTTTGCACCCTAGGCAAGACCAGCAACTTGCGCCCCCCCCCAAAAAAAAAAAAAACACACTGAATGGCTTTGTGCAGTGTCATTAAATAATAGCACAACACACTCTTTGATCACAGATCCCAGTGTGTATTGTGTGACAATATGACAGTGCACTTTCTAATTATTTCACTGTGAACACCAGGGCCTGATTGCAAGTGCGACCTTTGCGACCCTGGCCGTTTGGCCTGGATTAAGAGCATCATGGGCCTGGTGCTGAGGACTTTGGTCTTTGGTGGGCTCTGGATCATGAAGCCCCTTGCCCTGTATGATACATTAAAATTTTCTCTACAGCCCCGCCTTAACCATCACTTGTGCCTAGGCATTCTTTCCATCACCACCCATTGCACCTGGGACCCCTTTCCTCATCATCTACTGTGCCTGCAGCCTCCCTTGCCTTACCACCCACTGCACCCACAGCCCTCTTCCCTCACCACCTACCGTGCCTGTAGCCCTCCTTTATTGCAGAAATACTACAGGAGATGATCAGAGACTGCAGACATAGCACAGGAGATGATCAGAGACTGCAGACATAGCACAGGAGATGATCAGAGACTGCAGACATAGCACAGGAGATGATCAGAGACTGCAGACATAGCACAGGAGATGATCAGAGACTGCAGACATACTACAGGAGATGATCAGAGACTGCAGACATACTACAGGAGATGATCAGAGACTGCAGAGATGGTACAGGAGATGATCAGAGACTGCAGAGATGGTACAGGAGATGATCAGAGACTGCAGACATGGTACAGGAGATGATCAGAGACTGCAGACATACTACAGGAGATGATCAGAGACTGCAGAGATGGTACAGGAGATGATCAGAGACTGCAGACATAGTACAGGAGATGATCAGAGACTGCAGACATGGTACAGGAGATGATCAGAGACTGCAGACATGGTACAGGAGATGATCAGAGACTGCAGACATGGTACAGGAGATGATCAGAGACTGCAGACATGGTACAGGAGATGATCAGAGACTGCAGACATACTACAGGAGATGATCAGAGACTGCAGAGATGGTACAGGAGATGGTCAGAGACTGCAGACATAGTACAGGAGATGATCAGAGACTGCAGACATAGCACAGGAGATGATCAGAGACTGCAGACATACTACAGGAGATGGTCAGAGACTGCAGACATAGTACAGGAGATGATCAGAGACTGCAGACATGGTACAGGAGATGATCAGAGACTGCAGACATACTACAGGAGATGATCAGAGACTGCAGAGATGGTACAGGAGATGATCAGAGACTGCAGACATAGTACAGGAGATGATCAGAGACTGCAGACATGGTACAGGAGATGATCAGAGACTGCAGACATGGTACAGGAGATGATCAGAGACAGCAGACATACTACAGGAGATGATCAGAGACTGCAGAGATGGTACAGGAGATGATCAGAGACTGCAGACATAGTACAGGAGATGATCAGAGACTGCAGACATGGTACAGGAGATGATCAGAGACTGCAGACATGGTACAGGAGATGATCAGAGACTGCAGACGTGATACAAGAGATGGTCAGAGACTGCAGACATAGTACAGGAGATGATCAGAGACTGCAGACATAGTACAGGAAATGATCAGAGACTGCAGACATGGTGCAGGAAATGATCAGAGACTGCAAACATAGTACAAGTGTTTCCTAGGCTAGCAGTGACCAGTGTGGAAATACATTGATCACTGCACTGTGTAAACAGGAGTTTACAAGATATAAGTGCCAAAAAAACAAAAGTCATTTCTCAAGCACAGGAGGACAGTAAATGGTTAACAGGTCTGGGAAGCTCCTCCCAGCCTGACCAGATAATAATGCCTTCAAAGATAACAAATAAAAGTTCAAACAAAACCTAGATGGAATATATAGCTATAGAAAGAGCTGAAGTTGCAGCTTCTTGCAGAAGTCTAATCATCATTCTCCTGTCCTGTGTTCAGTGTAAATAAAAACACAGATCACAAGCAGTGTGAGAAGACGGAGGGGAGATCAGTGCATATTCTACACACAGGACGGGAGAAAGAGAACACACTGATCCATTTCTGCAGCCAGCAATGCATTGTGACACTGACATGTTTGATCTCCATACCTTCTTCACCATGCTCAGGTATGTCGGATCCTCTCCATCCCGCCCTGCTCTGGCCACTAGCATCTTCTAGTCAAATGTGGCGGGCTGGGCAATCTGATTGGCTAAGGAGGTAGTGGGAGGCGGAGCAACTTAGCAGTCACGCCCTCCCACTCAGAAGAGCAGCGCTATTGGCTGCCTGCCCTGTTACACAGACGTCCCTCTCCCTCCAGCATGTGTGAAAGCCGATAGGAGGGAGAGGGGAGAAGCTGCACACCGCACTGCAAGGCTACCACCCGCCCGCCTGCCGCACCGAACTCCTTGCTGTCTGGGTCCCCTATCAGCGGCTCTGCCGGGAGCTTGGGGGGGCGACAAGAAGGGGAAGGCAAGGGTCAGATGCGCCCCTAGGCGGCAGTGCGCCCTAGGCGGCTGCCTAATTCGCCTAGTGGGTGCACCGGCCCTGGGTTGAGGGATCATCCACAGCATTCAGAATTTATAAAGAATGCAATAAGAAATGTAAGGGTGCAATTAGGACGGCTAAGATAGAACATGAAAGACACATAGCGGAGGAGAGCAAAAAAAATCCCAAGACATTCTTTAAGTATGTAAACAGTAAAAAAGGGAGGACAGACCATATTGGCCCCATAAAGAATGAGGAAGGACATCTGGTTACAAAGGATGGGGAGATGGCGAAGGTATTGAATTTATTCTTCTCCTCAGTCTTCACGAGTGAATCGGGGGGCTTCAGTAACCAAAACTGCAGTGTTTATCCTCGTGACACAACACAGGAAGCACCTACATGGTTAACAGAGGACGGAATTAAAATTAGACTTGAGAAACGTAACATTAATAAATCACCGGGACCAGATGGCTTGCATCCGAGGGTACTTAGGGAACTCAGTCAGGTGATTGCCAGACCGTTGTTCCTAATTTTTACAGACAGTCTATTGACTGGAATGGTACCAGCTGATTGGAGAAAAGCCAATGTAGCACCAATATTTAAAAAGGGCCCAAAAAACATCCCTGGGAATTACAGACCAGTTAGCCTAACATCAATAGTATGTAAACTCTTGGAGGGGATGATAAGGGACTATATACAAGATTTTAGTAATAAGAATGATATCATTAGCAGTAATCAGCATGGATTCATGAAGAATCGTTCTTGCCAAACCAATCTATTAACCTTCTATGAGGAGGTGAGTTGCCATCTAGATAAAGGAAGGCCCGTAGACGTGGTGTATCTGGATTTTGCAAAAGCATTTGACACAGTTCCCCATAAACGTTTACTGTACAAAATAAGGTGCGTTGGCATGGACCATAGGGAGAGTACATGGATTGAAAACTGGCTACAAGGGCGTGTTCAGAGGGTGGTGATAAATGGGGAGTACTCAGAATGGTCAGGGGTGGGTAGTGGGGTTCCCCAGGGTTCTGTGCTGGGACCAATCCTATTTAATTTGTTCATAAACGACCTGGAGGATGGGATAAACAGTTCAATCTCTGTATTTTCGGACGATACTAAGCTAAGCAGGGCAATAACTTCTCCGCAGGATGTGGAAATCTTGCAAAAAGATCTGAACAAATTAATGGGGTGGGGGACTACATGGCAAATGAGGTTCAATGTAGAAAAATGTAAAATAATGCATTTGGGTGTCAAAAATATGAATGCAATCTATACACTGGGGGGAGAACCTCTGGGGGGGATCTAGGATGGAAAAGGACTTGGGGGTCCTAGTGGATGATAGGCTCAGCAATGGCATGCAATGCCAAGCTGCTGCTAATAAAGCAAACAGAATATTGGCATTAAAAGGGGATCAACTCCAGAGATAAAACGATAATTCTCCCGCTCTACAAGACTCTGGTCCGCCCGCACCTGGAGTATGCTGTCCAGTTCTGGGCACCAGTCCTCAGGAAGGATGTACTGGAAATGGAGCGAGTACAAAGAAGGGCAACAAAGCTAATAAAGGGTCTGGAGGATCTTAGTTATGAGGAAAGGTTGCGAGCACTGAACTTATTCTCTCTGGAGAAGAGACGCTTGAGAGGGGATATGATTTCAATTTACAAATACTGTACTGGTGACCCCACAATAGGGATAAAACTTTTTGCGCAGAAGAGAGTTTAACAAGACTCGTGGCCACTCATTACAATTAGAAGAAAAGAGGTTTAACCTTAAACTACGTAGAGGGTTCTTTACTGTAAGAGCGGCAAGGATGTGGAATTCCCTTCCACAGGCGGTGGTCTCAGCGGCGAGCATTGATAGCTTCAAGAAACTATTAGATAATCACCTGAATGACCGCAATATACAGGGATATGTAATGTAATACTGACACATAATCACACACATAGGTTGGACTTGATGGACTTGTGTCTTTTTTCAACCTCACCTACTATGTAACTATGTAACGTACAAAATCAGCAGGGGGTCAAATACTTTTTTCCCTCACTGTAGCTCTATCTGGTGATATGTAGCTCTCTCTCTCTGGTGATATGTAGCTCTCTCTGGTGATGTGTAGCTCTCTCTCTGGTGATGTGTAGCTCTCTCTCTGGTGATATGTAGCTCTCTCTGGTGATATGTAGCATTCTCTGGTGATGTGTAACTCTCTCTGGTGATGTGTAGCTCTCTCTCTCTGGTGATATGTAGCTCTCTCCAGTGATACGTAGCTCTCTCTGGTGATGTGTAACTCTCTCTGGTGATGTGTAGCTCTCTCTCTGGTGATATGTAGCTCTCTCCAGTAATATGTAGCTCTCTCTGGTGATGTGTAACTCTCTCTGGTGATATGTAGCTCTCTCTGGTGATATGTAGCTCTCTCTGGTGATGTGTAGCTCTCTCTGGTGATGTGTAGCTCTCTCTGGTGATGTGTAGCTCTCTCTCTGGTGATATGTAGCTCTCTCTGGTGATATGTAGCTCTCTCTGGTGATATGTAGCTCTCTCTGGTGATGTGTAGCTCTCTCTGGTGATGTGTAGCTCTCTCCGGTGATATGTAGCTCTCTCTGGTGATGTGTAGCTCTCTCTCTGGTGATGTGTAGCTCTCTCTGGTGATATGTAGCTCTCTCTCTGGTGATGTGTAGCTCTCTACGGTGTATTGTAGCTCTCTCTGGTGATATGTAGTTCTCTCTGGTGATATGTAGTTCTCTCTGGTGATATGTAGCTCTCTCTGGTGATGTGTAGCTATCTCTTGTGATTTGTAGCTGTCTCTGGTGAGATGTAGCTCTCTCTGGTGATATGTAGCTCTCTTTGGTGATATGTAGCTCTCTCTGGTGATATGTAGCTCTCTCTCTCTCTGGTGATGTGTAGCTCTCTCTCTCTGGTGATATGTAGCTCTCTCTCTGGTGATGTGTAGCTCTCTATGGTGTATTGTAGCTCTCTCTGGTGATATGTAGTTCTCTCTGGTGATATGTAGCTCTCTCTGGTGATATGTAGCTCTCTCTGGTGATATGTAGCTCTCTCTGGTGATATGTAGCTCTCTCTGGTGATATGTAGCTCTCTCTCTCTCTGGTGATGTGTAGCTCTCTCTGGTGATATTTAGTTCTCTCTGGTAATATGTAGCTCTCTCTGGGGATATGTAGTTATCTCTGGTGATATGTAGCTCTCTCTGGTGATATGTAGCTCTCTCTGGTGATATATATAGTTCTCCGGTGATGTGTAGCTCTCTCTCTGGTGATATGTAGCTCTCTCTGGTGATATGTAGCTCTCTCTGGTGATGTGTAGCTATCTCTGGTGATATGTAGCTCTCTCTGGTGATATGTAGCTCTCTCTGGTGATGTGTAGCTATCTCTGGTGATATGTAGCTCTCTCTGGTGATATGTAGCTCTCTCTGGTGATATATAGTTCTCCGGTGATGTGTAGCTCTCTCCGGTGATATGTAGCTCTCTCTGGTGATATGTAGCTCTCTCTGGTGATATGTAGCTCTCTCTCTGGTGATATGTAGCTCTCTCTGGTGATATGTAGCTCTCTCTGGTGATATGTAGCTCTCTCTGGTGATATATAGTTCTCCGGTGATGTGTAGCTCTCTCCGGTGATATGTAGCTCTCTCTGGTGATATGTAGCTCTCTCTGGTGATATGTAGCTCTCTCTGGTGATATGTAGCTCTCTCTGGTGATGTGTAGCTCTCTCTGGTGATGTGTAGCTCTCTCTGGTGATGTGTAGCTCTCTCTGGTGATGTGTAGCTCTCTCTGGTGATATGTAGCTCTCTCTGGTGATGTTGCAGATGTGATAAACTCTCTGGCATCGATCACTGGGAATCAGTATCGTGTACATTGAACTATTGTACTTTCTGGGCAACTACAGCAGGGGAGGGTGTAATGAGATAAGCCACACCTACAGAAAGTCACACCCAGTTTTTGCGAAATCTGACAATCTTTTGTAAAGAAATAATGAGAAATCTCAGCGCCGGTGATCTGATCACATGACTCTGATTGACTCCTCCTCTTTGTCCACAACGCCTTCCACAGTCCCGCCCCCCTCTTTTCTAACTGAGTTACAATGTATCAATGTGGGCAGAATATGAACCCGGCTCTGCTGTCTGGTGGGAAATCTGTAAAAAGAGACACTGAAGAGTCACACACACATCTCTGGACACAATGTCAGCCCCTCCTGGGAGGGATTTTTTTATTCCTAATGCCAGTAACCCCCTCCCCCCTCCTGCTAGGTTTTGCACCCCAGGACAGCCCAGAATTAGGACCAAAAGACCCGGAATCTAACGCACCGCGACCATTCCTATATTGGGTATGGGTACAACGTGGCTGATTTTTGGTGGCCGTCTGTATTTCACTCTGCGCGGCAGGATTGCAAATTAGCTGAGAAAAAAATCTCTGCAGATTGTTGGGCGAGATTGCGAGAAGACTCTGCGGAACGCGTGGCGGGTTCACGGGAAGTTCAGCCGCTATATATACCAGTAAATTGAGAAAAATAAAATATTCAGCAGCTAAATAAAAGTCCCCCGGAGCTCCGCCGCGTCTCCAACTGTCAGACACAACAAGTTTCACTTCAAAGGCCGAATCTTCAAACGGACAGAATGAAAGATGAAAGACGTTCTGCGAGAGGACGAGGCTGGCCCAGCTCAACCCCTGGCCGCTGACCGGCCACAACTTCACCGCCGACCGAGAAAGTTCCGCAACTCTTCTCTGCTTTTCCGTCATTTCCTTCCATATCCGGTGAATGAACGCCGTGCGCTCAATGAAGCTGATAAAATAGCTTGGCAGTAACCCATAGCAACCGCATTTCGTGGTTTGTCCCCCTTACCCTGAAACGCGTTGCCTTGTTGTGCTTATTGCTATTCTCAATAAATGTATTCTAACATACCATCCATCAGTGGCGGCTGGTGTGTTTGTTTTTGGGGGGAGGGGGAAGCGGAAAACAACCACCCTCCCCCCCGGTCGGTGGCACCCCCACCCCCTGCTTTAGGTCAGTCAGGTCACCTGCATTAACCCCCCCGCGGGTAATCGGTCATCCAGCCCCGCACTATACCCCATCTAGGTCACGGGTGGGCAGCACTCATACGGGCGATGGGTGGCGGCTTCCATCGCATCTCCTCCTCCTCTGCATCACGGCGGCTTCCACCGTGCATCTCCTTCCTCCTCCTCCGAGGCATCCAATAGGATCGCCTGTCCTTTCAGCAAGGACCCGCTTCCTGATTGGCTGGGAGACGGATTAGTGTGACTTAATATTCATTCACTATTGTCACAACTCTTTTTTTGAAGCCTAGAGCCTCTGGTACTAATCAAGTGCTTAAAATCCCCCCCAATTGGAATCCATGCGTCCGGAGCCCTGCATGTAGATTAGGGGGCCGGACACATGAATAGGGGGGGCGACGCCCCCTTAATGGACGAGTCACCACCATCCATAGAAATAGGGGTGCATCAAAACTGGGACTTTAATTATAAAAGATGTAAATCTAAAATATTAAGACTTTTTATTTGGACATTTCCATTAAAAGACAATTTAAAACTAAATATACAAGTTAGCCAGCCGAAGTTTACTGTATGCGTGGTCTTAAGAGCAACCTATAAGACTGACGCGTTTCACGGGGAACTCCGCTTCTTCAGGACCTGGAACTTCAATGTACAAATAATGTAACAATACATATAAATACATTGTTATTGTATCATTTCAATCAAAATCCTGAAAGTACTTGGAGTACAAAATATATCACAAAAAATAAAAGAACAATTCATCTTAATATACACTCACCGGCCACCTTATTAGGTACATCTGTTCAATTGCTTGGTAACACTAATTGCTAACATGGCAGCAACTCAATGCATTTAGGCATCTAGACGCGGTGAAGACGACTTGCTGAAGTTCAAATCGAGCATCAGAATGGAGAAGAAAAGGGATTGAAGTGACTTTGCATGTTTGTTGGTACCAGACGGTCTGAGTATTTCTGGGATTTTCACACACAACCATCTCTCGGGATTACAGAGAATGGTGGGAAAAAGAGAAAATATCTAGTGAGTGGCAGTTGTGTGGAGGAAAATGCCTTGTTGAGGTCAGAGGTCAGAGGAGAATGGGCAGACTGCTTCCAGATGATAGAAAGGCAACAGTAACTCAAATAACCTCTTGTTACACCCAAGGTATGCAGAATACCATCTCTGAATGCACAACACATCCAACCTTGAAGCAGATGGGCTACAGCAGCAGAAGACCACACCGGGTGCCACTCCTGTTGGCTAAGAACAGGAAACTGAGGCTACAATTGGCACAGATCACCAAAATTGGACAATAGAAGATTGGAAAAACGTTGCCTGATGGGGTCAGAATTTGGCGCATGGATCCATCCTGCCTTGTATCACCGGTTCAGGCTGGTGGTGGGGGTGTAATGGTGTGGGGGATGGGATATCACCGGTTCAGGCTGGTGGTGGGGGTGTAATGGTGTGGGGGATGGGATATCACCGGTTCAGGCTGGTGGTGGGGGGTGTAATGGTGTGGGGGGGATATCACCGGTTCAGGCTGGTGGTGGGGGGTGTAATGGTGTGGGGGGGATATCACCGGTTCAGGCTGGTGGTGGAGGTGTAATGGTGTGGGGGATGGGATATCACCGGTTCAGGCTGGTGGTGGGGGTGTAATGGTGTGGGGGATGGGATATCACCGGTTCAGGCTGGTGGTGGGGGTGTAATGGTGTGGGGGATGGGATATCACCGGTTCAGGTTGGTGGTGGTGGTGTAATGGTGTGGGGGATGGGATATCACCGGTTCAGGCTGGTGGTGGGGGTGTAATGGTGTGGGGGATGGGATATCACCGGTTCAGGCTGGTGGTGGGGGTGTAATGGTGTGGGGGATGGGACATCACCGGTTCAGGCTGGTGGTGGGGGGTGTAATGGTGTGGGGGATGGGCTATCACCGGTTTAGGCTGGTGGTGGAGGTGTAATGGTGTGGGGGATGGGGTATCACTGGTTCAGGCTGGTGGTGGAGGTGTAATGGTGTGGGGGATGGGCTATCACCGGTTCAGGCTGGTGGTGGAGGTGTAATGGTGTGGGGGATGGGGTATCACTGGTTCAGGCTGGTGGTGGAGGTGTAATGGTGTGGGGGATGGGATATCACCGGTTCAGGCTGGTGGTGGGGTGTAATGGTGTGGGGGATGGGATATCACTGGTTCAGGCTGGTGGTGGGGGTGTAATGGTGTGTGGGGGATATTTTATTGGCACACTTTGGGCCCCTTAGTACCAATTGATCATGGTTTAAACGCCACGCCCTATCCGAGTATTGTTGCTGACCACGTCCATCCCTTTATGACTACAGTGTCCCCATCTTCTGATGGCTCCTTCCAGCAGGATAATGCACCATGTCACAAAGCTCCAATCATCTCACCACTGGACAATGAGGTCCCTGTCCTCCAATGGCCTCCACACTCACCACATCTCATCCAATAGAGCACCTTTGGGATGTGGAGGAACGGGAGATTGGCATCATGGATGTGCAGCCGACAAATCTCCAGCAACTGCGTGATGCTATCATGTCACTATGGGGCAAAATCTCTGAGGAATGTTTCCAACACCTTGTTGCATCTATGCCACCAAGAATAAAGGCAGTTCTGAAGGCAAAGGGGGTCCAACCCGGGACTAGCAAGGTGTACCTAATTAAGTGGTCGGTGAAGGAAGCAGCCTAAACCCCAAGTCCCCAAAGGAAGCAGCCCAACCCAAGAGGGCTCACCGCCGCCCATCCTCAAATTGGCCATAAACCACTGGAAGAGATCTCGTCTTCTCGCCCGAGTTATCACCCACCTACGATCTATGATAGAATGGAAGGAGGGTAGGGGAGAACCAACACACAAAGAATACACTGATAGGGATCATACTGATAGAGGTCAATGTAGACAAAAGATCAAAAAGATCTTCACCTACCATAACATACCATCCAACTTGCATCTCTTTGGACACCGGGCGCTCCTTTATCTACTTACCTTTCCCAGTCTACATACAGAAATGACCATAAGGCTGTCCCCGGAAGAAGCAGTCCAAACCCCAAGAGAGCCCACTGTCCCTCACCCTTCCTCAAATTGGCCATAAACCGCTGAAAGGGACTTCTTCCTTCTCGTCCAAGTTATCACCCACCTACGACCAGTGACTGATCGAGTCTTCAGCCCTAACAAGTTACGTCAGAAATGATCAGGGAAGGGGAGGTCACCTTTCCATGCTGGGGCCACCAAGAAACAGGACATTGCCTGGTGGACTATCCTAACCCAACCAGGTGGCAGATGTCCTGTCCCAGCACCCTGTTGCCCAACCACAGTGAGATGTGGATGAAGAAGCTAAAAAGCAAGAAGTCCTGGGTTGGACCGGAGGGGGACCTGAACTGCGGGAGCACCTCATCTATGTATTGAAGGTAAAAGGACCTGGTGGTTCCCCCCAGTAGAGGCGATGCGGCTGTGGCGGTGGTCCAGTACCAGAGAGAGAGGTCACGTTTCCAGAAGCTGAGTGAATAGTCCTGCAGGAAGGATCCATGAGTTAGGAGTTGTCTCAAAAGCCTGCCGGAGACGGTTCAAATCTGGGCCGGTTCAACAGGGACCGGCCGAGATTTGAACCATGTATGGCCAGGCTAATTGTATCCAAGCTGATCGATCGTCTTGAGTACAAAGAGCATGTAGGACTTTTCCTGCGATAATTGCCAGTGGCTATAGCTGCTAGCAATAATCACTGTATGTTCTCCCAGCCGGAAAAGCTCCCCCCCACACTCCCTCGTCGGGAGAACACAACAGCTCCACGGGAGTCATTTTCTTTCCTGCAACCCATGGAACGCCACCACTCATCAATCGATGTCTCCCGGCTCCGCTGGGCGCACCGCGCTCTCTGAATTTAGCAGATGCCGAGGTTTTGCTGGAAGGTCCTGGAAAGCACCAAAAGATTTGGCTTGTGTTGGTGCAGCGCCCCCCTGTGGTGGGTCCTGGGAAGACTTCTCTATTGGAAGGGAACAGACGCCTTGCGGGTCGGCTGACATTTCGCGGAGTGAATTGAGACGTTTTCTGATCTTCAGTCCTCTCACCGTGGCCGGGAAATTGGTGCCGCTCAGCGTGAATCTCTCTTCACATATACAGGTCAGACGAGGCCTTTTCAGGGAAGATTTGCCGTCATTACGCTCAGTCATCGCCAGCGCAGAGCGCCGGTCTGTCATCTCATCATCCGCGGATAATAATAGCGCAATTATGTGATTTGCTCACCTGAAGGCCTTCGCCATGGAATGATGGAGTCTGAAACCTCCTTCATTATCCGACATCTCCGCCATATTCCGCCTCCCACGCCGCAATGACAGCCGCCGCTGACAGACACTAATTAACCGGCCAGCCGAGAGACGGAATAATTTCTATCAGAAGTTTTACAGAACTTGTATGAGAGACGAAACTTTCCGAGAGAAGACACCACGCCGGGGGATCAGAGAGAGGCGTCATCGAAGAGAACCTGTCACATCACACTGAGAGGATCCGTCCACCAACTAATCCAATCAATAATCAATAAAAGTATATGTGGGAGGGACAGAGACACAAACTACTGCAGGAAATCTCCCCATTGTGGGAGGGGCAAAGACACAAACTACTGCAGGAAATCTCCCCATTGTGGGAGGGGCAGAGACACAAACTACTGCAGGAAATCTCCCCATTGTGGGAGGAGCAGAGACACAAACTACTGCAGGAAATCTTCCCATTGTGGGAGGGGCAAAGACACAAACTACTGCAGGAAGTCTCACCATTGTGGGAGGGGCGGAGACACAAACTACTGCAGGAAATATCACCATTGTGGGAGGGGCAGAGACACAAACTACTGCAAGAAATCTTCCTATTGTGGGAGGGGCAGAGACACAAACTACTGCAGGAAATCTTCCCATTGTGGGAGGGGCAGAGACACAAACTACTGCAGGAAATCGTCCCATCAGGGGAGGGGCAGAGACAAAACTACTGCAGGAAATCTTCCCATTGTGGGAGGGGCAGAGACACAAACTACTGCAGGAAATCTTCCCATTGTGGGAGGGGCAGAGACAAAACTACTGCAGGAAATCTCCCCATTGTGGGAAGGGCAGAGACACAAACTACTGCAGGAAATCTCCCCATTGTGGGAGGGGCAGAGACACAAGCTACTGCAGGAAATCTCCCCATTGTGGGAGGGGCAGAGACACAAGCTACTGCAGGAAATCTCCCCATTGTGGGAGGGGCAGAGACACAAACTACTGCAGGAAATCTTCCCATTGTGGGAGGGGCAGAGACACAAACTACTGCAGGGAAATCTCCTCATTGTGGGAGGGGCAGAGACACAAACTACTGCAGGAAATCTTCCTATTTTGGGAGGTGCAGAGGCACAAACTACTGCAGGGAAATCTCCTCATTGTGGGAGGGGCAGAGACACAAACTACTGCAGGAAATCTTCCTATTTTGGGAGGTGCAGAGACACAAACTACTGGGTTGAATCAGAGCTGTTTTTTCCACTGGACATGCTGGGCAGTTGCCCGGGGGCCCCACTTGTCTGGAGGGCCCCATCCAGGGCCGATCCTCAGCTCTGCAATCTGCTACTTTAGTTGACTGACTGCACTGGTTGCTCAATTGCTAGAATCGCAGGCCGCCTGGCGTCTAGCTAGCAACCAGTGACGTCAGTCAGAGGCCGCGACCGCCCCAGCATTCATAGCGCACCGCGGCCACCCCAGCTGCTAGTGAACAATCTCCGCCCACCTCCGGCATGTTCTTCAGACAGCATGGAGAGGGGGCGGAGCGGAAAGATGGCCCTTGATAGCTGGTGCTGCCTTGTTGCTGTGAGTGACACACGGTACTGCACCAGGCCGGCGGCCTCAAGTTTAATACCCTGTACACACGATAGGATTTTCTGATGGAAAATGTGTGATAGGACCTTGTTGTCGGAAATTCCGACCGTGTGTGGGCTCCATCACACATTTTCCATAGGAATTTGCGACACACAAAGTTTGAGAGCTTGAAATAAAATTTTCCGACAACAAAATCCGTTGTCGGAAATTCCGATCGTGTGTACACAAATCCGAAGCACAAAGTGCCACGCATGCTCAGAATAAATTAAGAAACTAAAGCTATTGGCTACTGCCCCGTTTATAGTCCCGACGTACGTGCTTTACGTCACCGCGTTCAGAACGATCCGATTTTCCGACAACTTTGTGTGACCGTGTGTATGCAAAACAAGTTCGAGCCAACATCCGTCAGAAAAAATCCTAGGATTTTGTTGTCGGAATGTCCGATCAATGTCCGACCGTGTGTACAGGGCATTACACTGTCTACTTAAGTAAGTTCAAGTTGTGCATCACACAGCCACTGTCTTTGCCCCTCAAAAGCTGCCACTGTGCCCATCAAACACAGACACTGTTCCCATCAAAGCTGCCACTGTGCCCATCAAACGCAGCCACTGTGCCCATCAAAGCTGCAACTGTGCCCATCAAACAGCCACTGTGCCCATCAAACACAGCCACTGTGCCCATCAAAGCTGCCATTGTGCCCATCAAAGATGCCACTGTGCCCATTAAATGCAGGCACTGTGCCCATCAAACTCGTGTTATATTGTCCAAACATTGTGTTAATGTTTAAACACTGATTTTGTTGGAAGTACCAAGAAATATAGCCTTATTGATAATTTGCATTTTTATTCTCGTGCGTGATTGAGTAGACAGAGCCCCAGTGCACTGTATTGCCCAGGGGGGCTATAATGCTCTTAAGATGGCCCTGGGTTGAATTGTTTTTCTATAAATAGCAGCCACAGCCTGTCCCCAGCCAGCATGCTGCAGAAATTGACCCTTGCTCCCTATGTGGAAGCAGTGGTCTCTCCACAGAGGTCACACTCCTTGCTTAGTCAGACCTATAATTATGCAATCAGCAAAGCTCATGCACCCTACTGATTGGAGAGCTCCATTGTAGCTCTGAATCATCAGGGGGCATGTCTGACCTCTGCAGAGAGACCACCGCTTCCATACAGAGAGCAGACCTGTAGGCTTCTGGGCTGATGCTCCTGAATTATTCAGCTGAAGTAAGCTGGAGGTTTAGTTGGGCTGTACGCACTCTGTGTGATCCGAATAGATATTTCTTATATATTGCAGTCACGGTTCCCGGTGGGGAAATGTGCGTCTTTGTCAAAGAGTTGCCGGTGTTCTTATCGTGTGACCAATCACAGCAGGTTGTGTCCCTGGAACCGTGTGCCCCCCTGATATCGTTTTATAACACATGACCCGCAGTGTTCGGGGGATGGGGATTTTATTGTACATTCTATCACAGTGAGTCAGCTCAGTCTCTCCGCACGATATTATATCAGTGTGAACATACATGTCAGTCTGAGCCGCCGGTGACACGCGAGATACATGTGAAGCTAAGCGACAGTGACAGTCTCTCTGGTATATGTGTGCGGAGGGTGACAGCCAGCGCTGGGATCTGTCCGATCTCCTTATAGACAAAGAGCTGACACTCCGATGTGACGGCTCCCCTTCCTCCCAGAGAGTGAAAACATGACAAGAAACACTGCGACCGCTACACAATGATCAATACAATACAAATATCGATATTATCTGACTCAGAGAACCCGATGATGTCATCGCTCAGAGAACCCGATGATGTCATTGCTCAGAGAACCCGATGATGTCATCGCTCAGAGAACCCGATGATATCATCGCTCAGAGAACCTGATGATGCCATCGCTCAGAGAACCCGATGATATCATCGCTCAGAGAACCCGATGATGCCATCGCTCAGAGAACCCGATGATATCATCGCTTAGAGAACCTGAAGATGTCATCGATCAGAGAACCCAATGTTATCATCGCTCAGGGAATCCGATGATGTCATCACACAGAGAACCTGATGATGTCATCACACAGAGAATCTGATGATATCATCGCTCAGAGAACCCGATGATGTCATCACTCACAGAACCTGAAGATGTCATCGCTCACAGAACCTGATGATGTCATCACTCAGGGAATCCGATGATGTCATCACTCACGGAACCTGAAGATGTCATCACTCAGAGAACCCGATGATATCATCGCTCAGGGAATCCGATGATGTAATTACACAGAGAACCTAATGATGTCATCACACAGAGAACCTGATGATATCATCGCTCAGGGAACCTGATGATATCATCCCTCAGAGAACCTGATGATGTCCTCACACAGAGAATCTGATGATATCATCACTCAGAGAACCCGATGATGTCATCACTCAGAGAACCTGAAGATGTCATCGCTCACAGAACCTGATGATGTCATCATCATCTTACAATGTAATTACAATTTTTTAACAGGGGCATGTAATTACAATGAATGATATCATCGTTCAGGGAACCCAATGATGTCTTCACACAGAGAACCTGATGATGTCATCACACAGAGAACCCGATGATGTCATCACTCACAGAACCTGATGATGTCATTGCTCAGAGAGCCTGATGATATTATCTGACTCAGACTGAACCTGGCGTGGCGTCAACCACCTCTGAGCCTGCCCCTGCAGAGCTGACAGAATCTCTGCCCCAGTGTGGCTCCTGTCCCCTAAGCAGACCAACTCAAGCACTGCATGGCATCTTTTTGCCTGAGTGCTTGTGTAGCCCCTTGAACGCCTACGGAGCACTGCTGGTTCAGAGGAGAAATCTGCAGAGGAAGAGGCCATAGAGGAAGAAGAAGAGGAAGGGTGGAGGAGAGAGCTGTGGCAGAATCACCACTAGCATTTTGGAGGTGTGGTGGCGGAACAAGCTCCAACAATACTGAACCGTGTCCTGCATCCTTGCCAGCTGCCAGCAGAGTTACCCAGTGCACTGTGAAAGAAAGGTAACGTCCCTGTCCATGCGTGCTGGACCATGAGTCAGTAGTAATATGCACCTTACTGCTGACCGCCCTGTCCAACGAGGCCAAAACATTGCCTTCCACATGCTGGTAGAGAGCCGGAATGACCTTCCGTGAAAAGAAATGGTGTTTGGGAACCTGTCACTGAGGTACCGCACATTCCACAAATTCACGAAAGGAGGCAGAGTCTACCAGCTGAAAAGGCAGCAGTCTCAGTGCTAGCAATTTGGCCAAGCTAGCATTCAGACGCTGAGCATGCGGATGGCTGGGAGCGAATTTCTTTTGACAGTATAGCAACTGGGGTAGGGAAATTTGCCTGCTAAAATTCGTTGTTGGTGTACCGCTAGCAGATTGGCCGCAAGTACTTGGGACACCTATTTCTATACCTTCATTCCTCTCAGTGCAGGTTTCTGAGAGGACTGGAGGTATAGTAGTGTTGGAGATCCCAGCTGATGAAGAGCAAGGAAAGGTCTGCCTTGTTCTTTGTCACTGTACCGGTGACACCCCGATCACCCCACACCAGTCATATGATGACACTGTACTGTACTGGTGACACCCTGATCACCTCACACCAGTTATATGAAGACACTGTACTGTACTGGTGACACCCTGATCACCTCACACCAGTTATATGATGACATTGTACTGGTGACACCCTCATCATCCCACACCAGATATATGATGACACTGTACTGTACTGGTGACACCCTGATCACCTCACACCAGTCATATGATGACACTGTACTGTACTGGTGACACCCTGATCACCTCACACCAGTTATATGATGACACTGTACTGTACTGGTGACACCCTGATCACCTCACACCAGTTATATGATGACACTGTACTGTACTGGTGACACCCTGATCTCCTCACACCAGTTATATGATGACACTGTACTGTACTGGTGACACCCTGATCTCCTCACACCAGTTATATGATGACACTGTACTGTACTGGTGACACCCTGATCTCCTCACACCAGTTATATGATGACACTGTACTGTACTGGTGACACCCTGATCACCTCACACCAGTTATATGATGACACTGTACTGTACTGGTGACACCCTGATCACCACACACCAGTTATATGATGACACTGTACTGTACTGGTGACACCCTGATCACCTCACACCAGTTATATGATGACACTGTACTTTACTGGTGACACCCTGATCACCACACACCAGTTATATGATGACACCATACTGTACTGGTGACACCCTGATCACCCCACACCAGTTATATGATGACACTGTACTGTACTGGTGACACCCTGATCACCTCACAACAGTTATATGATGACACTGTACTGTACTGGTGACACCCTGATCACCTCACACCAGTTATATGATGACACTGTATTGTACTGGTGACACCCTGATCACCTCACACCAGTTATATGATGACATTGTACTATACTGGTGACACCCTGATCACCTCACACCAGTTATATAATGACACTGTACTGTACTGGTGACACCCTGATCACCTCACACCAGTTATATGATGACATTGTACTGTACTGGTGACACCCTGATCACCTCACACCAGTTATATAATGACACTGTACTGTACTGGTGACACCCTGATCACCTCACACCAGTTATATGATGACACTGTACTGTACTGGTGACACCCTGATCTCCTCACACCAGTTATATGATGACACTGTACTGTACTGGTGACACCCTGACCTCCTCACACCAGTTATATGATGACACTGTACTGTACTGGTGACACCCTGATCACCTCACACCAGTTATATGATGACACTGTACTGTACTGGTGACACCCTGATCACCTCACACCAGTTATATGATGACACTGTACTGTACTGGTGACACCCTTATCTCCTCACACCAGTTATATGATGACACTGTACTGTACTGGTGACACCCTGATCACCTCACACCAGTTATATGATGACACTGTACTGTACTGGTGACACCCTGATCACCTCACACCAGTTATATGATGACACTGTACTGTACTGGTGACTAGGGATGAGCCGAACACCCCCCGGTTCGCGGCAGAACATGCGAACAGACCAAAAAGTTGTGAGTACACGCGATCACCGTTAAAGTCTATGGGACTTGAACGTGAAAAATAAAAAGTGCTAATTTTAAAGGCTAATATGCAAGTTATTGTCATAAAAAGTGTTTGGGGACCCGGGTCCTGCCCCAGGGGACATGTATCAATGCAAAAAAAGTTTTAAAAACGGTGTTTTTTTTCAGGAGCAGTGATTTTAATAATGCTTAAAGTGAAACAATAAAAGTGTAATATTCCTTTAAATATCGTGCCTGGGGGGTGTCTATAGTATGCCTGTAAAGTGGCGCATTTTTCCCGTGTTTAGAACAGTCCCTGCACAAAATGACATTTCTAAAGAAAAAAAGTCACTTAAAACTGCTTGTGGCTGTAATGTAATGTTGCCCTCCCCCCCCCCCCAGGCCATTACTAGGCCCTTTGGGTCCGGTATGGATATTAGGGTGAACCCTGGACCCAAATTAATAAAAAAGGCGTGGGGCCCCCAGGCCCTATATACTGTGAACAGCAGCAGTATACAGGCGGTCCCCGGGTTAAAAACAAGACAGGGACTGTTGGTTTGTTCTTAAGTTGAATCTGTTTGTAATTTGGAACAGGTACATTTTGTAAGTGTAGCTCCAGCCAAAAAATCTACTTTTAAGCTTTTTGGATAACATAGGGAAGGGTTATCACCCCTGTAACATTTGTTTTGCTGTCCTCACTTTCTGTCCCAATGACAATTGGATTTTGAAAATTTTGGGTTATTAGGGAAACAAGGATTGGTGATAAAGCATTAGTGGGGAGACACCTTTTTCTCATATTAACTCTAACAGGAGAGAATTTCCCTTCCATGGGGTAGATTTCCTCTCACTTCCTGTTGTCTCCCTACGTTTGTAAGTAGGAGTCGTTTGTAAGTCGGATGTTTGAAAATAGGGGACTGCCTGTATATATTATACGGCCTGCTCTATATACTCTGTGGAAAATTGGGCCTTAGGTGTTGGTGTTGGTGGTACCAGAACACTGTAAGCCCTCACAGTTACTCTTGGTGGGCGCAGGAACGGGCCCTGCTGTGAAATATTAGATCAAAAATTGTAATTACTCGCCCCTGTTAAACAGGGGCAGAAAAATTGGGCCTTAGGCGGTGGTGGTGGTGGCACAACACTGTAAAGCTTCATAGATACTTTTGTTGAGCGCAGGAACAAGCCCTGCTGTGAAATATTAGATCAAAAATTGTAATTACTCGCCCCTGTTGAACAGGGGCAGAAAAATTGGGCCTTAGGCAGTAGTGGTGGTGCCACAACACTGCAACCCCTCACAGACAGGGGCGGGCTGGGCCGGGGGGCAGGGTGGAAATTTCCCCCCAGGCTGCCACAATTTACATGCAAAACGGCTGGCGGCCGCCAGCTAATTTTTTTTTTCTCTGAGAAAGTTGGGCCCGGGGCACGGCCGCACGCTGTGGCATTGAGTGCAGACTGAACTCCCTGCACTACTAGTTCCAGTGCTGTCTGCAGAGTACCGCTGCTGGAGGAAGGGAGGGAGTGAGTGGGCGGGGGGGTGCAGGTGAAAACAGCCTGCCTAGGTGTCTTCTCATCTCCCGTGTGACTCCTCCTTCCCCCCGCCGCTGCTTTTATCCAGAAGGTAGAAGACAAAACATCCAAGCAGAGAGTTGTCCAACTTTTCAAGTTAAATTGCCTGTGATTGGTTGCTAGGGGCGGTCCTAGCAACCAATTATCTGTCTGTTAAATTGAAAGTTGGAAAACTCCTGTCCTCTGATCCAGCATGCTGCATCCTCTGTCTTCTACCTGCAGGTAAGAGAGAGGGCAGTGACATGTTGGACTGTGTTGCAAGGAAAGAGGGTGGCTGTGGTGGAGACTGGGATACAAGGAGGGGGCTGTGTGGAGGAGACTGGGATACAAGGAGGGGGGGGGCTGTGTGGAGGAGACTGGGATACAAGGAGGGGGGCTGTGTGGAGGAGACTGGGATACAAGAAGGGGGGCTGTGTGGAGGAGACTGGGATACAAGAAGGGGGGGCTGTGTGGAGGAGACTGGTATACAAGGAGGGGGGCTGTGTGGAGGAGACTGGGATACAAGAAGGGGGGGGGGTGTGGAGGAGACTGGTATACAAGGAGGGGGGCTGTGTGGAGGAGACTGGGATACAAGGAGGGGGGCTGTGTGGAGGAGACTGGGATACAAGGAGGGGGGCTGTGTGGAGGAGACTGGGATACAAGAAGGGGGGGCTGTGTGGAGGAGACTGGGATACAAGGAGGGGGGCTGTGTGGAGGAGACTGGTATACAAGGAGGGGGGCTGTGTGGAGGAGACTGGATACAAGGAGGGGGGCTGTGTGGAGGAGACTGGGATACAAGGAGGGGGGCTGTGTGGAGGAGACTGGTATACAAGAAGGGGGGGCTGTGTGGAGGAGACTGGTATACAAGAAGGGGGGGGCTGTGTGGAGGAGACTGGGATACAAGAAGGGGGGGCTGTGTGGAGGAGACTGGGATACAAGGAGGGGGGCTGTGGAGGAGACTGGTATACAAGGAGGGGGGCTGTGTGGAGGAGACTGGGATACAAGAAGGGGGGGCTGTGTGGAGGAGACTGGTATACAAGAAGGGGGGGCTGTGTGGAGGAGACTGGGATACAAGGAGGGGGGCTGTGTGGAGGAGACTGGGATACAAGGAGGGGGGCTGTGTGGAGGAGACTGGGATACAAGAAGGGGGGCTGCGTGGAGGAGACTGGTATACAAGGAGGGGGGCTGTGTGGAGGAGACTGGTATACAAGGAGGGGGGCTGTGTGGAGGAGACTGGGATACAAGAAGGGGGGCTGTGTGGAGGAGACTGGGATACAAGGAGGGGGGCTGTGTGGAGGAGACTGGGATACAAGGAGGGGGGCTGTGTGGAGGAGACTGGTATACAAGAAGGGGGGCTGTGTGGAGGAGACTGGAATACAAGGAGGGGGGCTGTGTGGAGGAGACTGGTATACAAGAAGCGGGGGCTGTGTGGAGGAGACTGGTATACAAGAAGGGGGGGCTGTGTGGAGGAGACTGGTATACAAGAAGGGGGGGCTGTGTGGAGGAGACTGGTATACAAGAAGGGGGCTGTGTGGAGGATACTGGTATACAAGAAGGGGGGCTGTGTGGAGGAGACTGGTATACAAGAAGGGGGCTGTGTGGAGGATACTGGTATACAAGAAGGGGGGCTGTGTGGAGGAGACTGGTATACAAGAAGGGGGCTGTGTGGAGGAGACTGGTATACAAGGAGGGAGGCTGTGTGGAGGAGACTGGGATACAAGAAGGGGGGCTGTGTGGAGGAGACTGGTATACAAGGAGGGAGGCTGTGTGGAGGAGACTGGGATACAAGGAGGGGGGGCTGTGTGGAGGAGACTGGGATACAAGGAGGGGGGGCTGTGTGGAGGAGACTGGGATACAAGGAGGGGGGCTGTGTGGAGGAGACTGGGATACAAGAAGGGGGGCTGTGTGGAGGAGACTGGTATACAAGGAGGGGGGCTGTGTGGAGGAGACTGGGATACAAGAAGGGGGGCTGTGTGGAGGAGACTGGGATACAAGGAGGGGGGCTGTGTGGAGGAGACTGGGATACAAGGAGGGGGGCTGTGTGGAGGAGACTGGTATACAAGGAGGGGGGCTGTGTGGAGGAGACTGGTATACAAGGAGGGGGGCTGTGTGGAGGAGACTGGTATACAAGGAGGGGGGCTGTGTGGAGGAGACTGGGATACAAGGAGGGGGGCTGTGTGGAGGAGACTGGTATACAAGGAGGGGGGCTGTGTGGAGGAGACTGGTATACAAGGAGGGGGGCTGTGTGGAGGAGACTGGTATACAAGGAGGGGGGGCTGTGTGGAGGAGACTGGTATACAAGAAGGGGGGCTGTGTGGAGGAGACTGGTATACAAGAAGGGGGGCTGTGTGGAGGAGACTGGGATACAAGAAGGGGGGCTGTGTGGAGGAGACTGGGATACAAGGAGGGGGGCTGTGTGGAGGAGACTGGGATACAAGGAGGGGGGCTGTGTGGAGGAGACTGGGATACAAGGAGGGGGGCTGTGTGGAGGAGACTGGGATACAAGGAGGGGGGCTGTGTGGAGGAGACTGGGATACAAGGAGGGGGGCTGTGTGGAGGAGACTGGGATACAAGGAGGGGGCTGTGTGGAGGAGACTGGGATACAAGGAGGGGGGCTGTGTGGAGGAGACTGGGATACAAGAAGGGGGGCTGTGTGGAGGAGACTGGGATACAAGAAGGGGGGCTGTGTGGAGGAGACTGGGATACAAGGAGGGGATTGTTTGTGTGGAGGAGACTGGGATACAAGGAGGGGGGGGCTGTGCAGGGGACTGAGGTGCAAAGAAAGGGGGATGCAAGGAAGGGGGGCTGAGGACACTGATGTAAAGGGGAAAGGTCTGTGATTTAAGGAGGGGAGCTGTGATGTAAATTGGGGGACTTGAATGGATAGAGGTATGTGATGTAAAGATGGCACTGTATTGTAAAGGGGTGCTGTATTGCCACTATTTTTCTTCAGGCCAGGTCCAGAGACGCAGGTGTAGACCACGGCTGAAGAAATATGTGGAGAGGTGCCGCAAAAAAACTCCACCCCTGCCACCTCCACCGAATACATGGGCAGGGCAAAGGGGGTGGAGTCAGGGGCAGAAAAATGAGGTTTCGCCTAGGGCAGAGGTCTCCAAACTTTTCAAAGGAACACTTTATTGTCCTTTAGACTTTAGGAGGGCCGGATTGTGGCCAGCAGGGGCAGAAAATTTCATGGGCCCAGCATCAGTGAGAATAAATATGGCCTCAGGGTTGGTGGACCATAGGAGGAGTATTCCCCCTATTAGTAGGAGGAATAGTATTCCATCATTGGTATCGGTGGAGGATATAGTCCCCTCATTGTTGGTGTCAGTGGAAGGAATTGTGCCCCAAGGGCCGCATAAAGGCTAGCAAAGGGCCACATCTGGCCCTCGGGTTGCAGTTTGGAGACAAGCCAAGGCTAACGCTGCGCACTGCGCTAAAACAAAGACGTATGGAAGTTCAGCTGCCAGCATCTAAAGTCAGAATACAGACTCCACAGATAATAGTAAAATAAAAAATGCAGCGCTAGAACAGTAGCATAAAGTAACAGAAAATCAAGCAGTGATAGAACTAATAAAAGTCCAATATCACAAGTCCATATATTGAAGAATGGATATACTGTAGTAGCCAAAACCGATCGTCTGTAGCAATTCCGACGCGCAAAAATGCTTGTGTGACCGTGTGTATGCAAGCCAAGCTTGAGCGGAATTCTGTCGGAAAAACCATCCAAGGTTTTTCAGACGAAAAATCCGATCGTGTGTACGCGCATAAGGAAGCCTGAAGGTCAGGAGAAGCAGCAGAATGTATTTTGGGGAGTAATTCCACATATGCCCATGGCATGTTTGAGCATTATATATTTTAGTGACAACTTTGTGCAAAAAAAAATTAAATTGTCGTTTTCCCACAACTTGTGGCAAAATATAAAATATTCCATGGACTCAACTTCCCTACCAGCAAATAGCTTGGGGTGTCTACTTTCCAAAATGGGGTCATTTGGGGGTGGGGGGGGGTGGGGGTTGAACTGTCCTGGCATTTTATGCACAACATTTAAAAGCTTATGCCACACATCACCCACTCTTCTAACCACTTGAAGACAAAGCCCTTTCTGACACCTTTTGTTTACATGAATTTTTTTTTATTTTTTTTGCAGGAAAATTACTTTGAACCCCAAACATTACATATTTTCTTAAATCAAAGGCCCTACAGATTAAAATGGTGGGTGTTGCAATTTTTTTTTCACACAGTATTTGCGCAGCGATTTTTCAAATGCATTATTTTTGGGGAAAAACACACTTTCTTAAATGTAATGCAATAAAACACACTATATTGCCCAAATGTTTGATGAAATAAAAAAGAAAAAGATGATCTTATGCCGAGTAAATGGATACCAAACACGACATGCTTTAAAATTGCGCACAAACGTGCAGCGGTGAAAAACTACATACATTTTTAAAAGCCTTTAAAAGCCTTTACAAGTTACCTCTTCAAATTTACAGAGGAGGTCTACTGCTAAAATTACTGCCCTTGATCTGATCTTCGTGGTGATACCTCACATGCATGTGCAATTGCTGTTTACATATGACACCAGACCGACGCTTGCGTTTGCCTTTGCGCGTGGGGGACAGGGGTGCTTTTTTTTTTTTTTTATTATTTATTTTGCTGTTTTATTTTATTTTTAAACTGTTCCTTTCACTTTTTTTTTTATCTTTTTTATTGTTATCTCAGGAAAAGTAAATATCCCCTATGATGGCAATAGGTAGTGACAGGTACTCTTTTTTTTGAAAAAATTGGAGTCTATTAGACCCTAGATCTCTCCTCTGCCCTCAAAGCATCTGACCACACCAAGATTGGTGTGATAAAATGCTTTCCCAATTTCCCAATGGCGCTGTTTATATCCGGCGAAACCTAAGTCATGAAATGCTCGTAGCTTTCGGTTTCTTAGGCCATAAAGATGATTGAAGGCGTTCTGGTCTCTGGCCAGCTGGCGGAACCACCGCCTGCATTCTCGGGTTCCCTGTTGGGACAGGGGTGCTTGAGAAAACCATGGAAGACGGTGGGAGGGGGGATGTTCCCTCCCACTGCTTGTAAAAGCAGTCTAGAGGCTTATTAGCCGCTAGGATTGCTTTTACATGAAAGCCGACCGCTGGTTGAAAAGAATGATACCAAAACCTGCAGGCATCATTCTGGTATAACCACTCAAAGTCCAGCAACATACCAGTACATTGCTGGTCCTTGTTGGGCATATATTGTAATCCTTTTTTTTCATGCAGCCTGTTAGCTGAACGTAAGAGATTAATCGGTGGGTATGCCCACCATTAGAATACCGCCCGTCATCCACCCACTTCTAATGATGGGCATACATGCACCATTTGTTTTTTATCTGTGGTGGTGAAATCACCTCCTACAGCGCTGGAGTCGCTGATTTACGTATCGTGAGAGCAAACGCTGTTGCTGTCAAGATGAATAAATCAGTGCTGCAACTGAATGGCGTACCTGCTAAGCAAATGATGGTTAACAATAAATCAAAGTAACATTACAGTATAACAGTAAGACATACCATACCTGCAAAGCAAATACAAAAAAACATAGTAAAAAATAAAACATTTTTTAATGCAATCTGTGCCTAAAATATATATGCCAAAGCATGGGGGAAATCTGCCCCTAATGCTAGGACCAAATCGCTCCTCCGCCCCTGCCCCCATGCTTCGGCATATATGCTCTTTTTTTTAACTGTGGTGGTGAAATCGTCTCCTTCAGCGCTTGAGTCACAGCTTTACGTATCGTGGGAGCAAACGCTGTTGCTGTCAGAATAAATAAACCTGTGCTGCAAATGATGGTTAACACTAAAACAAAGTAGTATTACAGTATAATGCCCTGTACACACGATCGGACATTGATCGGACATTCCGACAACAAAATCCATGGATTTTTTCCGACGGATGTTGGCTCAAACTTGTCTTGCTACACACGGTCACACAAAGTTGTCGGAAAATCAGATCGTTCTAAACGCGGTGACGTAAAACACGTACGTCGGGACTATAAACGGGGCAGTAGCAAATAGCTTTCGTCTTTTGACTTATTCTGAGCACAAATCCGAAGCACTTTGTGCTTCGGATTTGTGTACACGCGATCGGAATTCCAACAACGGATTTTGTTGTCGGAAAATTTTATAGCCTGCTCTCAAACTTTGTGTGTCGGAAATTCGATGGAAAATATGTGATGGAGCCTACACAGGGTCGGAATTTCCAACAACAAGGTCCTATCACACATTTTCCGTCGGAAAATCCGACCGTGTGTAAGGGGCATTACAGTTATACCTGCAAAGCAAATACAATAAAACATAGTAAAAATAAAACGTTACACTTCTAAAATACAGTAACAAAAGAGAGAGAACAATAGAGAGCGAACGTAATAGAGAGAACAGAGAGAAGAAAAATAAAACCACAACTATTTTTGTCTTTTTTATTTTTTGTGGGGTTTTTTTGCACTTTTATATAAACTGTAAACTGTAAATGTTGCAGATTAGGGTCTCTCAAAATGTGATGAACATCTTACCTTTGAGACCCTGTGTAAGTATGCCTAGGACTATGTAGTGCTGTTCCCTACGCTAATACTCCACTAGTGTGTGGTAGCGTTCAAAACAGTCACCAATGCAAAGACCAGGTTGGTCAGGACAGGAGGGACAATAAAAGCGGGTGTCACGCCTAAATCCACACTTTCTACAGACACGACATCTTCTTTGGGGATTTCTTTGGGTAGGGGTACCAGGGAGGACATGCGGAAAATGCCTCCCATGCAGCCGGCTTACTGCATTTGGATTGGGAAGTTGGGCCACAGCACCGTCTGGAAACAGAAGGGCTGTGGTGATCTCTTCCTGGGACACAGGCATGCTGCATTTGGGGGGGGGGGGGGGACAGAGGCTGCATTTGGGGGGGGGGCAGAGACTGCATTTGGGGGAACAAAAGCTGCATTTGGGGGGGGGACAGAGGCTGCATTTGGGGAGACAGAGGCTGCATTTGGGGGGACAGAGGTTGCATTTTATGTGACAGAGGCTGCATTTGATGTGACACAGGCTGCGTGTAAGGAGGACTCCGCTGGGGGCACCTGATGTAAGGACGCCTGATGGCACCTGCTGGGGACGCCTGATGGCATCTGGTTGTAGGCGACGTGGCTAGTGACACGCTCAGGGCTCCCACTGATTCTGCATTACGGTGAGTTGAATGATTTAATTTTATATTACAATGTAATAATAGAAATAATGCGCTTCAATCATCCTGACACCATAACAACCAGTGTCCGGGGATGATTGAAGTGCTAACACCAGGTGTTTGGAGTATCTTTATCTGCTGATTGTTAAACTTTCTAGAATACAGATATTTCTATTGTTGTGCAGGATCTGGGCCTGCTGTCCCTCTCTCCCTCTCCCTCAATCCCTCGTTCATCTCAGACGCTAACCACACCACCTTAGAGCCACGCCCACTATTTCACTGAAACCACGCCCATTTTCACCAAGTGGGAGGGGTCAAAAAGGAAGGGCGGGGTCTGGCCCCCTCATCCTAAAACCACCAGACGCCACTGCTCTCTCTCTCTCTCTGACCCACCTGTCTCTCTCTGTCCCCCTGTCTCTTTCTCTCTCTGACCCTCTCTCTGTTGGGACAGGGGAGCCTGAGAAAACCATGGAAGATGGTGGGAGGGTGGGATGCTCCCACTGCTTGTAAAAGCAGTCTAGAGGCTAATTAGCCACTAGGATTGCTTTTACATGAAAGCCGACCGCTGGCTGAAAAGATGATACCAAGATGATACCTAAACCTGCAGGCATCATTCTGGTATAACCACTCAAAGTCCAGCAACATACCAGTACGTTGCTGGTCCTTGTTGGGCATATATTGTAATCTTTTTATTCATGCAGCCTGTTGGCTGAACGAAAAAGAGATTGATCGGTGGGTGTGCCCACCATTAGAATACCGCCCTTCATCCACCCACTTCTAATGATGGGCATACATGCACCATTTTTTTTTTAACTGTGGTGGTGAAATCACCTCCTACAGTGCTGGAGTCGCTGATTTACATATCGTGAGAGCAAACGCTATTGCTGTCAAGATAAATAAATCAGTGCTGCAACTGAATGGCGTACCTGCTAAGCAAAGGATGGTTAACAATAAGTCAAAGTAACATTACAGTATAACAGTAAGACATACCATACCTGCAAAGCAAATACAAAAAAACATAGTAAAAAATAAAACATTTTTTAACGCAATCTGTACCTAAAATATATATCCCGAAGCATGGGGGAAATCCGCCCCTAATGTTAGTAGCAAATCGTTCCTCCGCCCCTGCCCCCATGCTTCGGCATATATGCTCATTTTTTTAAACTGTGGTGGTGAAATTGTCTCCTTCAGCGCTGGAGTCACGGCTTTATGTATCGTGGGAGCAAACGCTGTTGCTGTCAGAATAAATAAACCCGTGCTGCAGCTGAATGGTGTACCTGCTAAGCAAATGATGGTTAACAATAAAACAAAGTAGCATTACAGTATAACAGTTATACATACTATACCTGCAAAGCAAATACAATAAAACATAGTAAAAATAAAACGTTACACTTCTAAAATACAGTAACAAAAGAGAGAACAATAGAGAGCGAACAATAGAGCAGACAATAGAGAGCGAACGTAATAGAGAGAATAGAGAGAAGAAAAATAAAACCACAACTATTTTTGTCTTTTTTATTTTTTTGTGTTTTTTTTTTTTTTTGCACTTTTATACAAACTGTAAACTGTAAACGTTGCAGAATAGGGTCTCTCAAAATGTGATGACCATCTTACCTTTTAAAACCCTGTGTAAGTATGCCTAGGACTATGTAGTGCTGTACCCTACGCTAATACTCCACTAGTGTGTGGTAGCGTTCGAAACAGTCACCAATGCAAAGACCAGGTTGGTCAGGACAGGAGGGACAATAAAAGTGGGTGTCACGCCTAAATCCACGCTTTCTACAGACACGACATCTTCTTTGGGGATTTCTTTGGGTAGGGGTACCAGGGAGGACATGCAGAAAATGCCTCCCATGCAGCTGGCTTACTGCATTTGGATTGGGAAGTTGGGCCACAGCACCGTCTGGAAACAGAAGGGCTGTGGTGATCTCTTCCTGGGACACAGGCATGCTGCATTTGGGGGGGGGGGACAGAGGCTGCATTTGGGGGGGGGGCAGAGACTGCATTTGGGGGAACAAAAGCTGCATTTGGGGGGGGACAGAGGCTGCATTTGGGGAGACAGAGGCTGCATTTGGGGGGACAGAGGTTGCATTTATGTGACAGAGGCTGCATTTGATGTGACACAGGCTGCGTGTAAGGAGGGACTCCGCTGGGGGCACCTGATGTAAGGACGCCTGATGGCACCTGCTGGGGACGCCTGATGGCATCTGGTTGTAGGCGACGTGGCTAGTGACACGCTCAGGGCTCCCACTGATTCTGCATTACGGTGAGTTGAATGATTTAATTTTATATTACAATGTAATAATAGAAATAATGCGCTTCAATCATCCTGACACCATAACAACCAGTGTCCGGGGATGATTGAAGTGCTAACACCAGGTGTTTGGAGTATCTTTATCTGCTGATTGTTAAACTTTCTAGAATACAGATATTTCTATTGTTGTGCAGGATCTGGGTCTGCTGTCCCTCTCTCCCTCTCCCTCAATCCCTCGTTCATCTCAGACGCTAACCACACCACCTTAGAGCCACGCCCACTATTTCACTGAAACCACGCCCATTTTCACCAAGTGGGAGGGGTCAAAAAGGAAGGGCGGGGTCTGGCCCCCTCATCCTAAAACCACCAGACGCCACTGCTCTCTCTCTCTCTCTGACCCACCTGTCTCTCTCTGTCCCCTGTCTCTTTCTCTCTCTGACCCTCTCTCTGTTGGGACAGGGAGCCTGAGAAAACCATGGAAGATGGTGGGAGGGTGGGATGCTCCCACTGCTTGTAAAAGCAGTCTAGAGGCTAATTAGCCACTAGGATTGCTTTTACATGAAAGCCGACCGCTGGCTGAAAAGAATGATACCAAGATGATACCTAAACCTGCAGGCATCATTCTGGTATAACCACTCAAAGTCCAGCAACATACCAGTACGTTGCTGGTCCTTGTTGGGCATATATTGTAATCTTTTTATTCATGCAGCCTGTTGGCTGAACGAAAAAGAGATTGATCGGTGGGTATGCCCACCATTAGAATACCGCCCTTCATCCACCCACTTCTAATGATGGGCATACATGCACCATTTTTTTTTTTAACTGTGGTGGTGAAATCACCTCCTACAGTGCTGGAGTCGCTGATTTACATATCGTGAGAGCAAACGCTATTGCTGTCAAGATAAATAAATCAGTGCTGCAACTGAATGGCGTACCTGCTAAGCAAAGGATGGTTAACAATAAGTCAAAGTAACATTACAGTATAACAGTAAGACATACCATACCTGCAAAGCAAATACAAAAAAACATAGTAAAAAATAAAACATTTTTTAACGCAATCTGTACCTAAAATATATATCCCGAAGCATGGGGGAAATCCGCCCCTAATGTTAGTAGCAAATCGTTCCTCCGCCCCTGCCCCCATGCTTCGGCATATATGCTCATTTTTTTAAACTGTGGTGGTGAAATTGTCTCCTTCAGCGCTGGAGTCACGGCTTTATGTATCGTGGGAGCAAACGCTGTTGCTGTCAGAATAAATAAACCCGTGCTGCAGCTGGAATGGTGTACCTGCTAAGCAAATGATGGTTAACAATAAAACAAAGTAGCATTACAGTATAACAGTTATACATACTATATCTGCAAAGCAAATACAATAAAACATAGTAAAAATAAAACGTTACACTTCTAAAATACAGTAACAAAGAGAGAACAATAGAGAGCGAACAATAGAGCAGACAATAGAGAGCGAACGTAATAGAGAGAATAGAGAGAAGAAAAATAAAACCACAACTATTTTTGTCTTTTTTATTTTTTTGTGTTTTTTTTTTTTTTTGCACTTTTATACAAACTGTAAACTGTGAACGTTGCAGAATAGGGTCTCTCAAAATGTGATGACCATCTTACCTTTTAAAACCCTGTGTAAGTATGCCTAGGACTATGTAGTGCTGTACCCTACGCTAATACTCCACTAGTGTGTGGTAGCGTTCGAAACAGTCACCATGCAAAGACCAGGTGGTCAGGACAGGAGGGACAATAAAAGTGGGTGTCACGCCTAAATCCACGCTTTCTACAGACACGACATCTTCTTTGGGGATTTCTTTGGGTAGGGGTACCAGGGAGGACATGCGGAAAATGGCTCCCATGCAGCCGGCTTACTGCATTTGAATTGGGAAGTTCTGTCTGGAAACAGAAGGGCTGTGGTGATCTCTTCCTGGAATTTAAGGAAGGATCCAGCTTGTGCTGAAGCTTTGTATAAGCATTCAGCAGAGCCAATTGAAATAAGTATACAGACACTTTTTTATACCAGCTTCTGGCGTTATGGGTAACTAGGCATGGCTCCAAACAACTGGTTGTTGAGGTCCCACCCCTCCCATATTAAGGTTATGTTCGTGGACACAGAGGGGTTTCTCCACAACACCAGTCGCCGTAGGAATTTGGACCGTTGTGTCTGCGTGAAAGGAGGACAGAACAAAAACCTTATTATCCCTCCACTTCACAGCGATAACATCTGATGTAAGGGGGTGCTCTGATGATAACATCTGATGTAAGGGGGTGCTCTGATGATAACATCTGATGTAAGGGGGTGCTCTAATGTTAACATCTGATGTAAGGGGGTGCTCTAATGTTAACATCTGATGTAAGGGGGTGCTCTAATGATAACATCTGATGTAAGGGGGTGCTCTAATGTTAACATCTGATGTAAGGGGGTGCTCTAATGTTAACATCTGATGTAAGGGGGTGCTCTAATGTTAACATCTGATGTAAGGGGGTGCTCTAATGGTGACATCTGATGTAAGGGGTGCTCTAATGTTAACATCTGATGTAAGGGGGTGCTCTAATGATAACATCTGATGTAAGGGGGTGCTCTAATGGTGACATCTGATGTGAGGGGGTGCTCTAATGGTGACATC